>JALIZF010001939.1:1925000-2525000 GCA_029948255.1 Telmatactis stephensoni
GGACCATATACTTTGAAGTCGATAGATCGCGTCGACGCAAACTGTGGATTAATTCGCGAGTCCACAGATTGCGTTCAACTCAAACTAAGGACTTTTGCTAGGGTCCACATTTCGCGCCAGCGCAATATATGGACCACTTAACTATATACTATGAAGTCCATAGATCGCGTTGACGCAAACTGTGGATTAATTCGCGAGTCCACAGATTGCGTTCAACTCAAACTATGGACTTTTGCTAGCGTCCACATTTCGCGCCAGCGCAAGATATGGACCATATACTTTGAAGTCGATAGATCGCGTCGACGCAAACTGTGGATTAATTCGCGAGTCCACAGATTGCGTTCAACTCAAACTAAGGACTTTTGCTAGGGTCCACATTTCGCGCCAGCGCAATATATGGACCACTTAACTATATACTATGAAGTCCATAATTCGCGTTGACGCAAACTGTGGATTAATTCGCGAGTCCACGGATTGCGTTCAACTCCAACTATGGACTTTTGTTAGAGTCCACATGCATTTCGCGTCAGCGCAAAATATGGACCATATACTTTGAAGTCCATAATTCGCGTCGACGCAAATTGTGGATTGATTTGCGAGTCCACAGATTGCGTTCAACTCCAACTATGGACTTTTGTTAGAGTCCACATGCATTTCGCGTCAGCGCAAAATATGGACCATATACTTTCAAGTTCATAATTCGTACTTTCAAGTTCATCAACTCAAACTATGGACTTTTGCTAGCGTACACATTTCGCTCCAGTTCAAGATATGGACCATATACTTTGAAGTCCATAATTCGCGTTGACGCAAATTGTGGATTGATTTGCGAGTCCACAGATTGCGTTCAACTCCAACTATGGACTTTTGTTAGAGTCCACATGCATTTCGCGTCAGCGCAAAATATGGACCATATACTTTGAAGTCCATAATTCGCGTCGACGCAAACTGTGGATTGATTCGCGAGTCCACAGATTGCGTTCAACTCAACATATGGACTTTTGCTAGCGTCCACATTTCGCGCCAGCGCAAGGTATGGACCACTATACCATGGACTATATATACTATATACTTTGAAGTCCATAATTCGCGTCGACGCAAACTGTGGATTAATTCGCGAGTCCACAGATTGCGTTCAACTCAAACTAAGGACTTTTGCTAGCGTACACATTTCGCTCCAGTTCAAGATATGGACCATATACTTTGAAGTCCATAATTCGCGTTGACGCAAACTGTGGATTGATTCGCGAGTCCACAGATTGCGTTCAACTCAAACTATGGACTTTTGCTAGCATCCACACTGATTTCGCACACTGATTTCGCGCCAGCGCAATATATGGACCATATACTTTGAAGTCGATAATTCGCGTCGACGCAAACTGTGGATTTATTCGCGCGTCCACAGATTGCGTTCAACTCAAACTATGGACTTTTGCTAGCGTCCACATCTGGCGTCAGCGCAAGATATGCTTATTGTTCAATATTGAGATTCACGGACAGATTTCATAATTGATTTTGTAGTGGTTCATGTTTCTCAGAAATAGGAAGCAAAAATCTCCAAAACCAAGTTGGCGCCAAAAATCAATCAGCATCGCGATGTACACGGAGACGGACGTACGACGCACGGACCGACGTACAGCCGTTGGGCTCCCTGTGTGTCCATGAAAAATCCACTCGATGGATTACCATTTTTTCTTAGGTATGGTGCTCCTGAATCACGTGATGAAGACATTTCGCACTTCGCTCAAACGATCAACATGACAGTTGTGAAAGCTACTTTGAACCGCAGATATTTGGACGTTTCTCAAACATTATACGTTCACTTTGTGGATTAAGTTGACTTTGAAAAATCGAAGTTATTTTGAAACGTGACTCAGTACCACTACACAATATTCTGTACCAAATATACCATCTATTGTTCTGAAAACAATACTGGCTCACGCTTGCAAGGGATTAAACCACATCTTGCAGGGACACATAACTCTTATCACGGATAAAAGAGATTAATGAAATGGTATTTTTATATTTTGGGAGTGACTAAGAGATTAGAATAGTTTGTGGTATCCGGAAATACCGAGTGATGGAGTTTTTCTGAGATTTCAATTCTTGGACATCTTGATTGTTTGCATTGAAAAACGAGAATTAAATCAGGTTTGACGTCTCAAGGCCTTGCCTAGCTGGGAGCGTGTTCACAGACGCGTTTGGACTTGGTAGATATAAATTCAGTCGCGCTTTGTGGATGCGTTGCAGTGCATGTCAACATGAGCTGCTTCTTCTTCTAGTACATGAAGAAGTTCCCCTTCCCTACAAAATAAAGAAAATAACTGTTTGATTTAACAGGGTCCACTATAGCTTTTGCGTGAAACGTGAATGGCTGATTTATTTTGACGTGAAACGTGATTTAAGGTCTAAAATCTTTTTGCTTCAACGTGAAAGCAACTTTTGATTTTTTTGTGAAAGTGAAAGAGATTTTTTGATTATCTGTGACGCGTGAAAAAGACCAAATAATTTTGCGTGATTTCATTTTGCAATGGGCTATAGGGGACCCTGATTTAAGTGTCCACTTCTAGCGCTTGCGCACTAATTGGGGGACACTGTACTCTCACACTCACTACCTTTACATATTTTGCAAATAATCACTCAAATCACATGACGATTTTTGCTGAGGGAGGAAAAACCTGAGAAAAAAGCCTTGTGGCATGGTAGAGAACAACACATCAAACAAACTCAGTTCACATATCACAATGCACACTCGAACCCGGACCACAGCGGTGAATGGCTGTGACGCAATATTGTCACGCGTTTTCTAGAGATGTAAAAACATACAAATTCGCCACAAACTAAACATATTTGGCTTGGTCCAAAAAACTAACTAGCTAATGACAATTTCATCAAAATAAACGAATAAGTTGTAATTTTGATATGATTTTGCCACTTGGTATTTGGTCCGCCATATTTGGTCAGTACCTCAGCGCGACATCAATATAACTTCCAATATATTTCTTACTAAAGGTCGAGGATATGAAATATTAATATCTTTATTTGCAACAAAAACTCATTTTTACTCAAAATTACATAGTTTTACTTCAGCTCTTTCGCGTGAAAGTATTTCAGTATCCAAAAAAACTCCGTCACTCGATATTTCCGTATATATACCAAAATTAGAACCACAGTCTATTCTGAGCTCTTTACTACTCCCAAAATATACAAATATCATTTCAGTATAATATTCATATCGGTGTTAAGGTTATCTGTCACGTCCCTGCAAGATGTGGTCTAATCCTTTACCGAAAAGCAGAATGGCACTGACCTGACACAAACCAAGAGTTATCCCTACTACATAGGGGTACCTCTCTCATGTGAAAGGGCCCTTATAATGTGGCAAGCAGACCAAGCAATTAAGACGTCAAAAAAAATTTGAAATTCCAGAAAATACTCGGTCAGCGATCGGTATTTCCGTATACCACAATCAATTGTAAGCTCTTTGTTTATGGGCCAAATATAAAAATTCCATTTCAATATCTTTAATTTATCCGTATTGAGGTAATTATATCTGTCCCTGCAAGATGTGATCCTTTATTGAAAATCTGCAGACACTGGCCGGTTTCTGGGGGAAAAGAAGTAACCTCCAAATTAACCCTGATCACTTACTTTGAATGTAAATTGAATCAAGACGTTCAAAAATTGAAATTCCAGAAAGCCTTTTCAGCCATCGGTAATTCCGTCTATTCTAAACGCTTTGTTAATCCCAAACTATAAAAACACCCTTTAATAATCTCATTCGTGCTTAGGTTATCTCTTTTTGCAAGTCGTCTAATCCTCTACACCCGTCTACCGTAAGCTCAGACAATTTGTCTAAATGAGATTCAAGATCTCTCTAACTGATGCCCAAGGCCATGGAACCATTTGCATCATTGTAAGATATTATCGTCAGGAATTCTGTGATGTTTACTATATCTCTAAAGAATTTCGGTTTGTTACCATTTTCCGATTAGGAAGGAAACTGAGAAAATGATGACATCATAAATGTCGAAATTTAACTTTTGTGACGTCAAACCTAATTAAGATTCAGGTCGCGTACCTTGATGGAAATATTCTAGCAAGAAATAAACGATTACTCAACAAGGAAACGAGAAAAATCCTTCAAACACGTTTTATTTTAGTTTTAATTCCTAGAAAATAATATATTTATATCTTAAATTTTATGACCCTCAAGACTGATCTGTTCATATAATAAAACACTTTTTTGAATATTTACAATTCCAAGTAAACGATGTCATTATTTATCTGTCACATTTATCTTGACAACCGTTGATACGATACCAAGAAACACCCAGAAATAACATGAAAGCTATTCATCTTTACACAAACTACTCGTCTGTCGACTCTTACAAATCAAATATACAAATATAATTTAGAAATGTTCTGAACACAACACTACATCATATAATAAATTAAAATATATAGTTTCGCTAAAAAAACGTCGAAAAAAAACCCACACAACGCTTAAGGTGTTGAATAGAAGTATCGATCATATAAGGTTATAAGAGCAATTGTTTTTAAATAATTATTGAAATATCACTGTCTTGTAGGGAATGTCTTCCTTTCGATCGATTGACAAATGTCGGATTAAAGAGGTGTATTTGTCTGTGTCTCTGTTGCTCGAGAGCAATTTCGTCGCAGCATTGTCGTAAACGTTTATATTTCTGAAAAGTTAATATAGCTGTCTCGCCACTTTGTGGTTTCCCACATTGAAAAGGCTTTGAGTTTGCGTTTTGCAAGTGGGGCAAGAACTTGACTGTGCCTGTTGTTAGCTCCACTATTTTGTTTGGGAATGCGATCGAGATCACCACTGCTTCCAAACGTTGTTCTGGTGCGAGTCTGAGCAAGACTTTTCAAAGAAAAGCCCGTCAAGGCTTCACATGATATCGAACGTGGAAGACGCTCTTCTGTTAGACCAAGCAGCTCTACATCTGAAGCACCTTCGCGAACGGCTATCAAATACGAGGTCAGGGCTGTTAAAATCGCTGTCATCCATGCATTTCGCTCGTCCTCAGAAAAACAGCAGAGGAAATAGTTCTTTCCTTCGGACTGAATCTTCAAGCAGAATTTCCTCTTCTTGTCGCCAACCTCTTCTATATGCATAGACATATCTCTGAATGTTAGAACTCCAAGCGGTCTTCCTGCACACTCTAAATCGCTTTTTTGTTTGTAATAAACAAGACCATTTTTCTGTAGCACAAAATAGCGAGCCTTCCACAACTTCCATACGTGTCTGCTTTGCTTAAAAAGGTATCCCTCTTTGAGAATACCCTTCTCTGAGTTTAGTATTGCCATGATGAACGCCTCAATCTTGACGGTTATTGTAATGCTGGCTATATATAAAGTGATGCAGGAATTCAATACTGAAACGGACGTCTACAAAAGGGCATCCAAAGAAAAGGCTGATTCACTCTTGACGTCCTTCCCGTTCAAAGTTCCCTTGAGCCAATAGGAAAGCTTCTGGCGTTGTTTGTCCAACACAGTAAACAATGTTGCTTCCTGGGGTTTAAAAGGATCGATCAAGCGAATTGAGGTACGATAGTTTGAGTCGCACGGCTCGCTACTGGCTGTGAATAGTTTATGTTTACGTCACACACGAACCACTTCCTTTGAATAATACGCTTGGGCAAATCACTTGCGAAATTAATCGCACGTGCGATATACAATAATTTCACTTTATATCAATTAAGTCTGTTGCCGAAAATGGATTTTTAATTTCATGTGAGCATAACTGATTTAACCGTTAATAGCCTAAAACTAGGCATTTTAGGAATATAAATTTGTTATGAGCTGTTTGCTGTGAAAATACACGTGGCTGTAGCAGGCGATTCACTTGACCAGGCAGGCCATATGGAGACATAAAAAAACTCCATTACCAAAATAATATTGCTTACTTTTCTAAGTGAATTTCTCATGGGACTTTAGAACAACAATAAAAATAGAATATTATCTCTTAGCTTATTGGATAAAAGCTTTTATTATGTTGAAATATTGTGGACTTTGCACGTTCGTGACAGATCGACAGCACAGGCGTGACACCCTACCAGTAGGTTTGAAAACCTATAGAACTCAGATGATGAAATATATCCAAAAAAGTAGAATGAATAACACATGAAACAATAGATAGAACGACAATAGAATGCAATAGATTTGATGAATATATTCCTTTAGTTGAGTGCTATGTAGGTTTTCCCCAGTACGTAAAGGCGTGACTGATGTGTCGCGTGACTGGATATCGGGATAAACATAATCTTGCCATGTGTTACCGGGTGTTTCAGTGAAGAGAATAAAATTCTTGCTATTGAAAATGATTTCCCTCTAAGAATTCATCCTTTTACAATAGTCAAAGACATTTCACAAAAATCCAAAAAATGGAAGTCAGAAACAGACTGAATCGCAGAAAAAACGATACCAGACAGGAACCCACAATATTTTGGCTAAAACCGCACGTTCAATGGTTTCAAACCACATTCAATAACAGCTCTCCCGTTTCATTAAATGACCGCCCTTGAACGTCGCCTTGTTCATTAAAAAAGACTATTAAAGTAACAGGCGGTATTTACGGTATTTATAGTGGACGCTTCCATCCCCGCCTTGTGCAAAAAGTGGTCTTTTTTAGAGGTTTCAATTAGTAGAGAAATCAGTCGACTCTTCAATAATTGAAGACTTACAACCGAATTACCAATATTAAAATTCTGGTCACCATATTGAAAGTAAAAGTAAAGCAATATTATCTATATAAGCCAACAAAAGCCTCAGCAGATCAGAAAAACAAGCGTGGCGGCACTTGTGGATATGTCAAACATGATTTATTTCTCGCCCTTTGAGGTACCTTCAACTTGAAGATACTCATCTGAAGCCATAACGATTCTAGTTGAGAAAATAGCCGTCTTCTCGCTGTCCATATCAAACAATTGTTGTCGTTCGTTGGACTTCCTGTAGTTTATATTTATTATTGAGCTTCCTGTAATGCTGGTTTCTTCGCTACGATATCTGCAAGTTTTCATTCAAAGTTTTGATAGTTTCGGCTCTAAATGTCACGAAAATCAACAAAAATGAAACCACTTAAGGTAGCTCGGTCTAGTTTTTTTCACGGTCAACTAGCGACGTTTAAACAGCCGTAGCTCCCGCTCTAGAGCGTCTTTTGCCAAGATCTTTTCACACATATCTAGATATAGAATGAAGTTTTTAAAAAAGTATATTTTATTGAAATCCGTTTTATTTTAGTGAAGAAATCATTATGTCGTCTTCTTTACTTAAAACTCATTTTCGAGAAAAATCGGTCTAAACTTTTAGAGCCACATATCCAACGGTAAAGTTGTTAGTTAGGTCTACATTCTGAGGAAGTGACAAAAAAATCGTACTCATAGTTTTTGAATAAAAACGGTTTTATTTTTTTGTATACAAAAATTCATATGTTTTGTACTATTTACGATAACAACCTACTCTGACAAGATACAACAAAATCCTTGCTCCCAGTTATTGCCAGGACTTAGTTCTACACTTTCTGTAATTTTCAATAGATTCGGCCAAGACAATGATTTTTAAGAGTGGTACAAGTCATGTAATATTTTTGTTCATTTTCTCGCAAAACCTGAAATTTTTGCTTCTGAACGCGCTAATTAAAAAATCGTCGATGAATTTTCTTTTAATTTCCGCTATTAATTATTCAGAATATGTCCAATTATGGTTCCAAGTTGGTAATCGAAAGAATACCTCTAAGGTGCTCAAATAAAATTTCAAACTTAGGTATATTTGCATTTGCTTCTGCCGCGGCTGTTTTGCTAAAGCAGTGTTGATTTCGCCGTGTAGTTTGAGTCACACATATTTGCATGCTTTTTCTGTTGTCACATTACGCACGTGCTGATCGACCGTGCGGAAATATTCAATTCGACGACAGGCTCACAATTTTGCATATTGACAGTTTTTTGACAAAATATCAGCTTGTCTTTTGCGGCGGTGGTTATATGCCTTCTTCAACATTCTCTTTCCACAACAGCAATTTTACTAAGACTTCTGTCGTCGAATTGAATATTTCCGCACGGTCGATCAGCACGTGCGTAATGTGACAACAGAAAAAGCATGCAAATATGTGTGACTCAAACTACACGGCGAAATCAACACTGCTTTAGCAAAACAGCCGCGGCAGAAGCAAATGCAAATATATCTAAGTTTGAAATTTTATTTGAGCACCTTAGAGGTATTCTTTCGATTACCAACTTGGAACCATAATTGGACATATTCTGAATAATTAATAGCGGAAATTAAAAGAAAATTCATCGACGATTTTTTAATTAGCGCGTTCAGAAGCAAAAATTTCAGGTTTTGCGAGAAAATGAACAAAAATATTACATGACTTGTACCACTCTTAAAAATCATTGTCTTGGCCGAATCTATTGAAAATTACAGAAAGTGTAGAACTAAGTCCTGGCAATAACTGGGAGCAAGGATTTTGTTGTATCTTGTCAGAATAGGTTGTTATCGTAAATAGTACAAAACATATGAATTTTTGTATACAAAAAAATAAAACCGTTTTTATTCAAAAACTATGAGTACGATTTTTTTGTCACTTCCTCAGAATGTAGACCTAACTAACAACTTTACCGTTGGATATGTGGCTCTAAAAGTTTAGACCGATTTTTCTCGAAAATGAGTTTTAAGTAAAGAAGACGACATAATGATTTCTTCACTAAAATAAAACGGATTTCAATAAAATATACTTTTTTAAAAACTTCATTCTATATCTAGATATGTGTGAAAAGATCTTGGCAAAAGACGCTCTAGAGCGGGAGCTACGGCTGTTTAAACGTCGCTAGTTGACCGTGAAAAAAACTAGACCGAGCTACCTTAACTAAGGCCGGTACACACGAGGGAGCACGCTCCCGGAGCGTTTTTCCACGACTAGTACTCACGAAGGAGCATGTTCAATTTGCCCCCGGCGCACGCCCCCAAATATTCAACAAGTTTGATATCATGGAGCATTTCTGCTCCCAAGTAGCAAGTTTACCCATGAAATCTTTGGTACACACGATGGAGGTTTGCTCCGGGAGCGTGCGCCGGGTGCGTGCTCCCCCGTGTGTACCGTCTTTAAGGTAAGGTGTGCCCAAATATGGATATAGAATTGGATGGCGTGCGAACGACAACTTTTTATGGGGAAGTTGTTGCTAAATCCCCGAGTTCAGGCCAGTCACGTGCTTTCCGAGCGAGGGGTACCGACCTAACCAATCTCCGTCTGCATGAATGCAGGCAGTGATATGATATGATAACTTTATTTTAGTACGATAAAATATTCAGCATAGCTGGTGGGGTCGTACATTTAAATTAATAAATAAATAATAATATGAAATATCTGTAAAAACGTTAAAATATTAAAATATTAAAATATATATACAGTTCTTAAAACCATTGTGTATCTTGGCTTCGATAGATTTTCAGCGTTCAAATTAATTTAAAACAATTGATTGTTAATAATATTCGTAACAACTGTCCTTGTATTTAATGACAGCTGCAATTGAGTCAAAAAGTATTTTCCCAGTGTCAAATTTAGCTATTAAACGTTTGAATTCATTTAGATTACTTGCAGCTGTTTCCTTGCTAGATAAACTGTTCCAGGCTATTGCTCCTCTATATCGTATGGAGTTCCTGGTAAAATTCGTTTCTGGTCTTGGAAGGATGATGTCTCCATTTCGTCTACTTTCGCGGTTTGAGTTCCTCTGTACAAATAAGTCCTTGAATTCTGGAACGGTGTAACCCTTTAAGCATTTGAAAACAAACTCCGTCAGTCGCACCTTGTATATTGTTTCCAAACTGTCCCATTTTGTGCGCGTTAAGACATCTTCGGCACTAGTGTCCCATGGTAGACCGTATACAATACGTCCGGCCCTTGCGTGTAGTTTTTCCAGGTTGCTGAAGTGTGTCTTGTTGCATGATCCCCAAACCACTAAACCGTATGTCACCGATGGCAGTATAACCTTGATGTAAAAATCCTCCAGTTGCTTCCGGGGGAGAAACTGCATCCGACGGAGTAAACTTAGTTTGGACGCGAAGGACTTTGCTACATTTGCGGCATGATTTGACCAAGTCATCTTATTGTCCACTTGTACTCCGAGAAGTCGTTCCGAGGTTGTCCAGTTTATGATGCTGTTATCAAGATACAGGGCTTGGATGGGTCCAGTAAATTGTTGCCGTTGCATGACCATTGCTTTGCACTTTTCTGGGTGTGGTACTAATAAATTCCTGTCGCACCATTTCTTGAATTCTGCTAGAACACTATTTAGTGTATTTGTTAATGCATCGATTGTTTCAGCAACACAGAATATTGTTGTGTCATCTGCGTATAAGTAGGTTTCCGCAGAACGTACTGCCTTTGGGAGGTCATTTGTGAAGAGTGAGAATAGTGTGGGTCCCAAGACTGATCCCTGGGGTACTCCATGTGGTATTGACTGTGTATCTGAGTCGCATCCATTGATCCTGACAAACTGTCTTCGTTCTGTGAGGTAATGCTTTAACCACAACCATATGTCTCCTGATCCTTGATCCCACCCATTTGATCCCTGAGCCCTAGTCTCTGATCCCTGATCCTGGCCATAATTTGGAGCTTGATCCCATATATCATGTTACGAGCCTGCAATATTATTATATTATAACAGAAGTTATCACCGTATCCTATTATCGGGAATAGGCCGGAAGTAAAGTTTCACAGACCGGAAGTTTACAGGAAAGTGAGTGAGTGAGTGAGTGAGTGACACAATAGGTTACTACCCTATGTATGCAATATTCTAGTTAGACAATAGATATAGATTGAATAGTGCCATTTCATGTTGTCATACACGAAGTACTAAGCTGACTCATTTGCATATTCGACCCCTCACAATAACTCATGGATTTGCAATCCACGAGTTAAAAATGGCCAAAAATCGACGGAATGCAAAGGCTAGCTAACAATGAGCCGATGCCGTGATGCAGTGCTCAAAAATGGTCCAAAATCAACAAAATTCAAAGGCTATAGCTAATAAATTGAAAATCATCAAAAATGGCCCAAAATCGACCAAATGCAAAAATGGCCCAAAATCGACAAAATGCAAAGCTATATAGCCCATTCAGAAAGTCGACGAAAATGACCCAAAATCGACAAAATGCAAAGGCTATAGTCCATGAAAAAATGCTCAAAAATGGCCCAAAATCCACAAAATTCAAAGGCTATAGCCCATTGAAAATCATCAAAAATGTCCGAAAATTGAGAAAATGCAAAGGCTATAGACCATTAAAATTTGTCAAAAATGGTCCAAAATCGACAAAATGCAAAGACTATAGCCCATGGAAAATGCTGAAAAATGGCCCCAAATTGACAATATGCAAAGGGTATAGCCCATGAAAAATGCTCAAAAATGGCTTAAAATCGACAAAATGCAAAGCCTACCGAGCCCATGAAAAATGCTCAAAAATGGCCAAAAATCGACAAAATGCAAAGCCTATAGCCCATTGAAAATGCTCAAAAACGGCCCAAAATCGACAAAATGCCAAGATTATAGCCCATTAAAAATCGTGAAAAATGATCCAAAATCGATTAAAATGCATGCAAAGCCCATGCAAAATGCTCAAGAATGGCCCAAAATCGACAAAATACAAAGACTATAGATCAAGTCACGCGCGCTTCTACACACAGCACGCACTCGCGCTATTTCTTCATAATATTAATAATGCAAACATTTGGTAACAAGTCTCGCATTTTGTCTCGCAGCCTACATAAAATCCTACTGTAGTATTAGTAGTGTAGCAGTTTCCCGGTATCATCTAGTCCAGACCCAGGCCTCTTTTCTCCCCGCTCCGCTAAACAGAGAGCAGCAAGTGATAACATCTGCGCATGTCTCTAACTTTTATATTGTCTTGGACAAATGGATAATTTTGAAAGGGTTCTAGCTGCTCATACTTCTGCACTCGAATTAATGCTCCGAAAAACTTTGGGGAAACTATATACGACTCTATTTATGAGAGAGGTAGCCCTAAGCCAGGTTAAAACCGTAATTGAGGCCACTTCCGTCCAGCGGTCCGCGCATATACTCGTCATGTTATCGCTTGCTTCTAAGTCCAGAAGAACTTCCATGCGCATGCGTTACATGAACCAATCAGACGTCACCGTAAAAGTTTGGTGTGACCTGGTTGCAAGTCCTTTTGACAAGTTATACAGGGCTTGGATTTGCTCCAACTTGGGTAAAAACATGTGCTTCGTACAAATGAAGGCATACTTAACTGCTTTGATGAATTCGTCTTCAAAATTATAGCCACAAATAGCCGATTTAATTCAGATAAACTTTCGTCTAACCCTTCGTAAACAGCAGCCATGTTGAACGATAGCTTTGTAACCAGGTCACACCAAAATTTTACGGTATCTGATTGGTTCATGTTACGCATGCGTATGCAAGTTCTTCTGGACTCCGTTTTATCGAAGCGGGGTAAAAAGAGGCCTGCAACGGCGTGCAAAATAGTCGAGACACTGTGCCCTAACATTGACGTTCTTTGATATCATACCCACAATGTAGGTGTTGAAACGGCCATATATTCTAACCTCGAGCTCCCCCCTCCCCCGACACGACAAAATGTTGGTTGTGTCAAGTGTTGGACCTGGAAGCAATCTCCCAGGCCTACTCAACATTGAAAGAGGGGGGAGGGGGGAGCATAAAACAAGCGCGACTAATTTAGGCCAAAATTGGGGCAGTGTCTCAACAGATTCTGCACGCCGTTATGGGTCTGGACTAGGTATCATCCAGTTTGGATCTTCGTCCAAATCTAAACTAGAGAAAACGACGCATAGAAGCCGGGGGGAGGGGGAACTCCTATATATGTATGAAGATGGGGATACTCGTCGGAAATTTCGTAACTGACCCCTAAAAGGTACCCGAGTCTTATGCTGGTGGGAGTGGCAACAATTGATTTCTACCATTAAAAGGTACCAATTTCAAAACAAAAAGTAGAAGGATCCAAAAAAATATAATATCCTTTATCGATGTGCTCAATGCAAGAGACATAAGTCAGATCATTAAAATCGTCCCAGTAATGCTTATTTTTGGTATTTTACTTACCGAAAAACACCCTAAAAAGTACCAGCTAAGTCTCTGGTAAGTTCACTAAAGACTGAGATACCCCAAAAGATACCAGATTACTGATTTTGACCCCCAAAAGGTACGACGAGCATCCCCGCCCATTTCCGATCGGAGTCTCCCCCAGGCATAGAAGTGGAATGAGATTATCTTCAGTTTAATGCTTCATAGATTGAGAATTAATTTGGATTCTGTATGTTAGTACATCAAAGAAGAAAAAAGAAGAATCTAAAAGCGAAGGAAAGAGATCAACGTTGCAAACACCTGAAAAGGGAAAACAGAAATCATAAGTAGAAGCTCAATGATCAATCAATCAATCAATCAATCAATTAACTTTATTTACCCACGGTAAACGCCATCAGTAGGACTGTTTTTCAGACGTGCCGTGCTAAAATTAAGGAATATAAAACGCGCGCGCATGTCTCTGTACTGTGATATAAACAAGATGGAAGATGTAGAGCAAGAGAAAAGCAAGCTTAGGAACACGAGGTGTAGCCGAGTGTTTCTCTTGCTTTTCGAGTGCTCTACATCTTCCAGAGTGTTTATATTACAGTACAGAGACATAAGCGATCGTTTTATATTGCTTTTATCAAATATTTTCCACGTTTTTTTGAGCGAGCCATGTCTCTGTCCTCTGATATAAACATGGTAGCCAGCCAATCAACGCGCGCGTTATATCTCAAATATTTTATAAAATATATATATACAATGTAAAAAGCTAATGTTTATTTAACAAATTGAAGATAGTTTTCCATTGTCAGTACTCTTATTAATCATGGATGACGTCAAAAAATGTTCAAAACTAAAGTGGAACCACCAGCGCAGCGAGTGGTTTCACTGCTAAGTTTTGGACATTTTTTGACGTCATCCATGATTAATAAGAGTACTGACAATGGAAAACTATCTTCAATTTGTTTTTTACAACATTAGATCTTTTCCGTCCAAATCTGTTTGAAAAACTGTCCCAAACATTTTTCTGTAAGGACGAGCGTGACATGTTGGCGTCAGCTATTGTCAGTACTCTTATTAACAATGGCTCTCGGCCAATCAGATTGCAAGATTTTAGTCAAATGTTGTAAAAAATATATATATATACATTGTATATACATACAAAAGGAAAACGTGTAGTAACAGGGACCGCGCAGCATCTTGAAAAGTGGGGGGGGCTAGTATTTGAAAATAAAGACTATCGATAGTCTTTACAATCAACAAAGTTTTTAAACAGAACATTTGAGGTAGCTAGGTAGAGCGGAAACGTAGCGTGGAACTAAGTAACCTTAGCCACCCCCTTAGCCACCCCCTCTCCCCCTCCCCCCTCCCCCTCTCCCCCTTGGGCTCTATGTAATGCTAGTACATAAAAAACAAAGAGGTTGTTTTGTAAACTTTAAGGTGGCTGGACCCTATTTCGCCAGTGCACGGGTAGTCGAATTGAAGCGGCTATTAATTGCGTTACAGAATTAAGTTGACCAAACTTTTTACACACACCTACTACAAATGGACCAAATTTTATAATGATGCTAGTTTGGTTGAAATCGGAGCTTTTTTAACATCGAAATTGCTATACACTTGATTTGAAATTTTGGCAATTTTCTCAAAATCCTGACCTCGACGAGCAAAACGATTTATGGGACTTTGTAAATCAAATGTTTGTCTATAATGTGAGAGCATTTCAAGAAATTCTATTAAACCGATTTTGAGTAAAAACGGAGCAATTATTTTACTTTGAAGAAATTTAAAACCGCGGGTGCTCTACTAAAGTAATTTTATAACCATAATTTCCCAAAGAAAACTAGCAATATTTTTGGTTCCAAATAATACCAAGGCATGGTTCTTTATTTTGTGAATATGTCATCGTTTTTGCAGTTTTTGATTGCCGTTGAGACGACTGTACGTAAAGCACTAAATTGCCGCGTTTAACTCGGAATTTCGACATCCACGTTAATAATACTGGTTCTTGAAAACTAGTAGATGATTTTTTTTTTATCTCTCGATATTGAATATTCAATCCTTTACCAGTAAGGTGTGTAAATTACAAAGGCATTGAAGTTTTTTAAGACCATTAAATAATTTTTTAAACATTGCCATATGTGCATCTCTATTCTCCGAGTTGTTGCCGGTGTTTGATTATGCATGCCTGCATGCGTGTCGCTTTGGCGCCTCGTGCAAAAAATGCAAATATACATGGAAAGTCACGCCAGTGATATCCAGAGTAACGCTGTACGTAGCAGTTCCTTACTACAGTTTCTAGAACTATGGTATTTCCTTGTACAAAAAGAAAACGGAGAAGTGAAATATTGCTGGAAAACACATTAAAGACTAAAAAGGCGAAGAAAAGTAGTTCACCAGTCCAGGTAACTTGGAAGACTTCCATGTATTTGCATTTTTTGCACGAGGTGCCAAAGCGACACGCATGCAGGCATGCATAATCAAACACCGGCAACAACTCGGAGAATAGAGATGCACATATGGCAATGTTTAAAAAATTATTTAATGGTCTTAAAAAACTTCGATGCCTTTGTAATTTACACACCTTACTGGTAAAGGATTGAATATTTAATATCGAGAAATAAAAAAAAATTCATCTACTAGTTTTCAAGAACCAGTATTATTAACGTGGATGTCGAAATTCCGAGATAAACGCAGGAATTTAGTGCTTTACGTACAGTCGTCTCAACGGCGATCAAAAATAGCAAATACGATGACATATTCACAAAATAAAGAACCATGCCTTGGTATTATTTGGAACCAAAAATATTGCTAGTTTTCTTTGGAAAATTATTGTTATAAAATTAATTTAGTAGAGCACCCGCGGTTTTAAATTTCTTCAAAGTAAAATAATTGCTCCGTTTTTACTCAAAATCGGCTTAATAGAATTTCTTGAAACGCTCTCACATTATAGACAAACATTTGATTTACAAAGTCTCATAAATCGTTTTGCTCGTCGAGGTCAGGATTTTGAGAAAATTGGCAAAATTTCAAATCCAGTGTATAACAATTTCGATGTTAAAAAAGCTCCGATTTCAACCAAACTAGCATCATTATAAAATTTGGTCCATTTGTAGTAGGTGTGCGTAAAAAGTTTGGTCAACTTAATTCTGTAACGCAATTAATAGTCGCTTCAATTCGACTACCGGCGCACTGGCGAAATAGGGTCCAGCCACCTTAAATGCGACAACGTTTTTGAAATAGGTATATATGGACTTTCATATACGTTTTGGGTAACTAAATGAAATTAGATTCTTTCACTTGTGACTACAGACCAAAAATGAAAACGAAAAAATGCATCAGAAGTAAAGGTACGGTAATACGAGCAGCAAAATCGTGCAACTTGTCGGGCAACATTATTGCGTTGCAAGTTGTAGAGCGATGTTGCTGGTATTACCAAATGCACCCCGCGCGCAACTTGTCATGCAACAAAAATCGATGTTGCAGGTTGTGAAAATTTGTTGCACAAAGTAGAACCACTTTCTACTTTGTGCAACAAATTTTCACAACCTGCAACATCGATTTTTGTTGCATGACAAGTTGCGCGCGGGGTGGTAGTACCAGCAACATCGCTCTACAACTTGCAACGCAACAATGTTGCCCGACAAGTTGCACGATTTTGCTGCTCGTATTACCGTACCTTAACATACACAGACAGAGTTACAAAACACCTCCAACACAATACAGTCTGCAGCCAACAGGCGCCCTGCATGACACGCCATATTTGCAAACAAACGAAACAGACGCTCGTGCAGGCCATGAGGGGCGTCTGATTTCGCAGCGGCACAAAATAACGTTTATATAAGTATGAACATATAACAACACTGCACGAAAAGCGATTAAGACAATTTGATTCATCACAAGTCGATAAAAAGAATCTACTTCTAAAATATGGAATTAAAGTATTCAAAATATTCCAATTCGTAGTCAAATATTGAATGCGAGTTGCTTTTACATGAACTAGGAATGGTGAGCATTTCCACAGGAAAACCAACAATAGAACCTCGTGGAATTTAACAAATACAGCCAAATAAGCGCCGACTAACAGGTGAAAAATTATCCTAGAATTTGGTTTACTCGAGGTCCGTTGTGCATACCAACCCTAGCTGGCCAACCCTGGTGTCTTCATCTGTTTATGCAGCTAAAAAATATTGAAAAAAGGTTCATTAATCAACAGCTGATACAAACAAAAAGATTTAATTTCTGTTAACTTTGCTATCAATAGAAAGTAATAATAATAATAATAACAAATCTTTAAAGATAAATCTAAGATAAACAAGTCGTCAGTTTGCATTGCGCGCACAAAGTTTGCAGAGCAAAGATGCAAAGTTGGCGTCTTTGCTCGACTGTATTTGAAAAGATAATCAAGTTAAACTCTGAAATACCAAAGCAAGACTCAAAAATACTACGCAGGCCAAAGACATATGCTTCTACGTCTTCCCTCATAAAACTATCTAAGCTAAAATATGATCGAAATAATCAGAATTTATACTTCGAATTCTCAGCGTCTGTCAGTTAATAGCTAAACAGCGCCAAAATGCTGCAAAAGTAACTTTTTGAAGTTTTAAAACAATTTGAACAATTTTCTGAATGGAAAAGGACAAAATATTTAGTACTAAAGCTATCTAACTTATCTATTTTCCAAAACTGAACCAATTCACAATAAAAAACACTATTAATTCTACTTACCACAAGATTTGCTGCAGTATGAATGAAATGCTGCTCGTCATTGAAATATGTACTGATATCACGTGTCAATCGTATGATCTACAACCAATCAAAATCAAGAACCATGTGTGGGTATTTTGAGAGCGCTTTCTGATTGGTCAACAAGAATATTACGAGGCGGGAAAAAATCGTGCAGGCAATTACGCACGTGCTCTCGGCCATACAGTATTCTATTGAAAACTTGTCATTCAGCTGAGAAAAATTTTTCACGAGAACGGATATGACGCCTTTGCAAACATGCAGGCAATTCCGTTTGACCAGAATGTCGCCAACTTTCTTCCCTTCTCCCCAGTCCCCTTCCTTCCCCTTCTACTTCCCTCTCGTAGGCTAGCAAAATTGGTAAAACCGGGTTTGGAGTAAAATCCAATAAAATTTGTGTGAGTACAGTGTCACCCACTTCAGGTTAGTGCGCAAGTGCTAGAAGCATTGGACACTTGAATAAACAGTTATTTTTATGAATATTCCGGAGGAAAGTAAATCAAAAAGCCTTCAAAATACGCGCTTTTGCCAATAGAGGATTAGTAAAAATAAAAGTTGTTTTTCCGGATATTGGCCGAATTATTTCGGGCCGGGTATTTTCGGTCTCGGAAATAGTTCGACAGGGATTTTAGATCGTCAAATATTCGACTGAGACAAACAGGACAAGTGGTGTCTTGCACAGTGGCGGTCCGCGCTTCTCTGTGCCATAACGTAAAAGTTCTTCTACCACTACTGAATATTACCTTTTGGAGAACCATCTATTCACGCTTATATATACATCGTACATTCCATCATATTTATAAAATAACAATCATATAACACGCGCTCTCATGGATTGGCCGAAGGATGTGCGAAAATGCGAACTCTAAATATGCACAAAGCACAGGCGCGCGCGCTTTTGAATTTTTGGTCAGTGTAAATTGTCGAACATGTATGTGCTAAAAAACGACCTATTTTCTAAAAGAAATATAAAACTTGCCCGTTGTGCAGTATGCAGATTTCGAGCACTTGGCGATTATCAGAACACTCGAAAAGCGTCGAGAAGAAATTGACTACGCCCTCTCTACAATCTTCTCGTATTCTACTCAATCCCCGCACACAGCACGCACACCCATTTTCTATTTCTTCATTTCCACTGTACAGTAATTGTTATTTCATCTATAATGATATGATAATTACGGTACAAGAGACCAAAATTATGATTTCTTGGTGGGTATTTGTAGGGTTTCTGTGTTAAAGTTTTCAAAAGATGTTTTCCCATCACAGAGTAAAACGCACTACTCCTGACTTTAAAACAGAATTTAATATTAACAAGTCAAAATTTCACTCCAATTTTTGTTTGAAAATATCATTGCATTAGGTACTTTTGCCAAACCGAGCATGAGCTGCCTCGAAAGCTTTCAAGACATGGCCGGTGACCTCATCAGGAGGTAGAGAGGCATCAATCTTGTGATGAATACCACGTCTTGAGTAGTAGTCGATCAATGGAGACGTCTGCTGATGGTAGGCATGTAGACGTTTGGTAAGGGTTGCCTCGTTATCGTCTGAACGACGCTCTAGAGGTTCACCAGTCAGCTGTTATACAACGGAGAATATTTTAGAAATAAACGAAACGGATGAATCAATGAACGAGTAGATGGATAAATGAACGATGGTTTGAATGGATGAAGGAAGGAAGGAAGGAAGAGAGGGAGGGAGGGAGGGAGGGAGAGAGGGAGGGAGGGAGGGAGGGAGGAAGGAAGGAAGGAAGGAAGGAAGGAAGGAAGGAAGGAAGGAAGGAAGGAAGGAGGGAAGGAAGGGAAGAAGGAAGGAGGAAGGAAGGAAGGAAAGAAGGAAAGAAGGAAAGAAGGAAAGAAGGAAAGAAGGAAAGAAGGAAAGAAGGAAAGAAGGAAAGAAGGAAAGAAGGAAAGAAGGAAAGAAGGAAGGGAAGGAGAAAGGAAGAAAGAAAGGGAGGGAGAGAGGGAGGAACAAGTGAACAAACAAACAAAAGAATGAACAAATGAATTGATAAATATGTGAATGAATGAATTAACAAACAAATGAGAGAACAAATTAATAAATGAATAATAATGAATAAACAAATGTAGGATTGAACAAACAAACAAACAAACAATGGATAGATGCTACTCACATCGTCTTTCATATGGGCCTTGGGGGGATTAAAGAGTGTATGATAAGTCCTTCCACTTGGTTTGTGCAGAAGTCTGGCACCAAACAAAAAAGACACTTTTGAAAAGTGAACATCTACTCAAAAACAACATAAAAATGGAATTTATGAATTCAGAGGTTTCATTAATAGGTGGTCACCAAACTGGTTAATTTACGGTACTTTACCTCTAATCACCAGCTATTTTTCAATGTCTTTCATACTTCATTTTTACAAACAGCTGGCTATTTTTCAAAGCCAACTTTGTAATTCAAAAATTACTGAAACCACTGTCTATTTGTTCTATATTTTCATCAAATTATTTCTAACCAATTAGAGCATACTCATAAGACTCAATGATGTCATTTATGCATGCACAATTTACCATTAATATAATTTAATAATTACACAATTCTGCAAAGAACTTCAACCATTTTTGCCATTTTTAACTCAATTTTTCAACTTTGATATTTGCACAACTTGACAATGGAAGGCCAAGTGAATGTCACTGACTCAATATGATATCTTTTTTTTCACATCTTTTGCATATTGTGCATGTTCATTGTAGAATTGTATAATAAATGTTAGTTCTGCATAACTATTGTTCTTGATTACCTTCCAGTGATTCTGCTGACAAGCAAGGAATCTTCAATGGCAAACTCTACTACAGCATCCAGCAATGATTTCCTTTTCTCTAAAAGTCCATCAAGCTGTAAAAGTTGACCCAAATTAGATTAAAAAAGTTAGATGAATCTTAGCAATGCACAGATAAAGTTGAAGCAATGATGTTTAATGTTGGTAGTTTCTTTAACATGAAGCTGGTTTTCCAGGACGTTGATGGAGCACTCTTTACCCAGGCCTCTTTCCATCAGTGCTCCATTTTACAGATATTTACTACGCTTATCACTTGAGTGAGAAATGAGACAGTTTTGAGACCTATGTTTTGGTGTTGTTAGGGGCAATGGCATTTGTTTAAGATGTTAATCGTTTTTAAGCTAATGGTTAACAGTTTTTAATTTAAGACAAATCACAACATTTTTGATTTCCCAAGGCATGTTTCATCTTCATTTGAATAAAGTAGTTACAAAGTAAGTGTTATGGTTAATGTACAAGTTCAGTGAGTTCAAGTTTTATGAGTTCAATGACGTCGTAAACAAATGCAGTTGCTCCACACAACGTAGTTTTAACGCCAAAACATATGTCTGAAAACTGGCTCGTTCCTCACTCAAGTGATAAGCATAGTAAAGCTATTTCATGCTATAGAGATGACATCCTCTGGAACCCAGGGTATTATCCTACCACTTGTTTCTCATCCACAGAAAAGAATATCCCTGGGAACATTGTCTGATAGAACTTGTTCATGAAGTAAGTTTCTGATTGGTCAACCAGGTCAGGTCTTTATCAGTTACTCAAATTGCTGTCATGAGTTATCGATGTGAAATATGGTCTCTTTACTTTACTTTACTTTCACAGTCATACCAAAACTGCACCATGTCTATGTCACAGGTTTTGCATTGTGGTAAACATACCTTCTCAGCTTGGGTAACTGTTCTGGGAAATCCATCCAATAGCCATCCATTTTGACATTCTGGTTTATTTAGATTGTCGTCAATCAGCTCTACCACAAGGTCATCACTGACAAGCTAGTAATAAAACATTATAAATGACTTAGCACATACATTTAGATGATAATAGACGATTGTTTTGACAGTTATATCTTGGTCAACCACAGCCTTGCTAATAAATGTGTAATATGTTTTTTTCAGCCTTTGAAAGTCCAAGAAATGTACACAGATGAACAAGGGAGTTGAACATGTAAATGAACAAAGCACAAAGCCATCAAAATCGAAAGTATTTGCTTTGTTTATTAACACCTCACCTTCCCAGTTCATTTGCAGGAATTTCTTGCCTTTTCATGGGCTCCAATGAATATATTATATGCAGTAAAGGCTGTGGTTGACCAAGATATAACTGTAAAATGGTCTATTAAAATTACTGTGCTTTTGTACATGTAGATGTTTTATTGCTAGGAAATACATGCACCACTTTAGGTTCAAATGGAAGAATAACATAATAAAATACAACTTACAAGCATTTAATTTCATTCTTATCAAATTGTGGCCTCAATTCTTATGTTAAGGATTGTCAAAAAAGTACTGGCTACTGGCAATATTGGCGGCTTCTTTGAGGTTTTCACTGACGGAAAGTTACCAGGAAATTAAAAAAACTCATCTGATCAAAAATAATAATAAATAAACAAAAGCTTTTGTTTTGAAGTATTGGACCCCAGTGCAATCTATCTACAGTCAAACAAGGAAAACCATGCACACTAAATTGTTCTTAAACTGGAATTGTTCATTGCATTGTAAACAAATTACATGCAAGCTCTCAAAACTACGATTAGTCTTGCATAAAAATTGTTTGCTATTTATTTTGAGAATTAGATTTATAGAACACATCAAACATTCCAGACACAGCTCAGGTGTTCACGATTTTCTTAGTTTGACAGTAAGATCATTTGCTGCCTATTTAAAAACTTGTTGACAACTCCGTATGTTACTACAACATAAAAGTAAGAGATGGTAGTTTACATTACCTGGCCTGAATCCATCACTTGCTTTACTTTCTTTCCAAGAGCTGAACCAGATGCAACTACAGCTCTCAGCATATCCCCTGATCAAAACAAAAGAAAATTATTTTATTACACAGAAAATATCATGAAAATTAAGTTAATGTTTTGACTAGACTTCAGCTAGTAGCAGTCCTTGGGTTAGGCAGGGGGGGAGGGGAGGGGGTTGGCTACTAAAAGGGTACACCTGTTACAACTAGACATGCTGATACTGTTACAGCTGAAATCATTGCATCGGAACCTGTAAGTCACACCAAAAGATCGGTTTGATTTTGTTCTTTTCTGCGATCTTACAATAGGCAGGTATATCAATACAACTTAGTGTAATTTGCAGGTCGCGATGCAATGATTTTGGCTGTAATCATTTGCATGATTATCATAGTTTAGATGTTTACTTTCACTTGCATGATTCATGTATACAGTCACATAGAGCAGTATTCTTATTGCTGTGAAAAAGTCCTTCCTACAGTATGCCTAATGCACCACAAACTTTTGATTGGTCAATAATGTCCTATCCAAGACATGATGATCGTCTCAAATGAGCCCTACTAAAACTGCTCTTACAATCACTTTGGTGTTGTAGTCTTTTGAGAGAACTGCAACTTTAAGGCCTGTTACACTGTGCAATTTTCTCTGCAACTCGTCCTACAATGCCATTACAAAACAGCTTGTATGAACCACTGCAGTGTACATAACACAGGGGCAGATCCAGGATTATCTTCAGGAGGAGATGCACCATCATATAAATTGTAAAGAAAAAAAAAAACTGTAGAGAAGATATTTGGAAAAATATTGAGAAAAATAGGATTCAAAGTTGCCTCAGGAGGGGGTGTGCACCCCTTGCACCCCTCCCCTAAATCCACCCCTGTAACATACCTTATTAAAAGATTACAGTAATGTTGCAACGTGTGACTTCCCTGCAATGGTTCATATAACTCGTTTTGCAACACCATTGCAATGACAAGTTGCAGAAAAAATGCATTATGTAACAGCAACTTTAAGAACTCTTAATTTATACCAACCTAACATTATAGGGGTCATTTTGGAGGATTATGGGGTGCAACTCTAGATATAACACAGGGCCACATGCAGAGATCTGGTTTTCTTGTATGCACAAAAAAAGTTACATTTGTAGCTGCATTTAAACTGAGTTAATCTTACTAGGAATCTGGAAATGAGGCAGCTTATTAAATAATAATAAAATAGTAAAATAGTGAGTAGAAAGGCAACAGATTTCAAGTACAATTCGAATTTATCAGAGAAACTGTAAGTTATAACCTTTCAACTCAATTAAAAATGTTTTTCAACGCCTAATTAATAATAGTTATTATAAATGTATAAATGATTTTACCTGTGGCTAGATGACACACGCAATATCTTTCAGCCAGCTTTGGGGCCTAAAATATGACACACAGAAACCAGGCATTTGAATTTATTTTTTGAAATGATCACAAACTCCCACTCAATGAAACTCAGCTCAAAGGTCAACCATAGAGTAAATTCTGAGTTGATTTAAAAACGAAAGCTAGCATTACTCAATGAGGTTCATTCAAGCCTAGCTGTGAAGTGTTAAACATCAATAACGTTGCTAGAAATTGTTGTATGTTTATATTTTGTTCTCAATAGAGTACCTGAGTTCCTTTGCCTGACCCGGGTGGACCAAGGAGAATAGCACGGACACCGCGATCGCAAGACTCAGCCTTTTTCACCATTTCATCAAGTTCGGCTTTCGCTTTATCGTCCGATCCTGGATCCGTCTTGAATACTGTCCCTCGCTGGCTTATTGGTGGGGCCATTTCGCTTGTGGATCAGGCAAAAATTAGCTCAGAAAGTAAAACAGATCCCAAACACAACTGAGCTCGTTTGGGGTGATTCCACGTTGTGAATGCTCAGCTGCGCATGTCAAAGATTTTTGAAAAATCAGGAATGGAATGAGAGGACTACTGGATTGCGGATGTTGAACGTGGATGATTCTTCATCGTTATTAATAAACCTTCTCCATCCTCAGCACCATTGTTCTGTAATTATATTGTCGTCATAAGACTAACTACTCATGGAGCTTCTCATTTACATATCCTCGTCACTACTGTTTTCGCTGACATATGCATGTCTACAACCTTTCTCATTTCAAATTATCAGCATAATATAATTTCGATAAATTGTATAGAAGAATATTCTATTTTTATGAATTGTTTTATTATTAAAACTATTTTTACGAAAGCAAACATAGTTGAGCTTGAAGCAAATTTAACAGTGTTGGGATTCCTGTGTAGGGTGTGGCCTTGTCGACAGGTGCGATTCAACATCATTTCATTCCCTCTCGTGAAATAATGAAAATATTGATTCATATCACTTCAAAACACCTTACCCAGTAAACTTAGGGCTTTTATATTTGAAACAAAAGAAATGTCTTTGATCAATGCGTTAATATTTTTAAGATCTCGCCGAATTTTGTTATGCGTCTAGAAAGTACAATACAAAGAAATAGTTTTGGAAAATGAATGCTTTTGAATGCGTCTCCAGCTTGGCAAAGCCATTCAAGGTGTAGAAAATGTCTAACCAAGAAGCTTTTTGTAGGGTTTAATTGATAATGACAAGTAGTTAACCGAAACCGGAAACAGAACATAATTTGGGAAAACCTCCGTTCTGCCTTCTCCATAATATTATACAAGAATAAATCTAAGCCCTTAAAGATATCGAAATCTATATATTCCAAAGGGATAAATAAAGTAATAAAATATTTTGATAATTTTATTAGGATCAAAATGGAAAAATGTTTGGTAGGGAGATTTGAGTGTTTCATCATTAGATGATGTCACTACTGGTTGACAACCAAGCGCGTACATCTGTTGCTCTCAGCCTATCAGTGATGAAATGTGTGTAGCACGTTCACAAACAGCATGCTAATAACCTTCATCGTTTGACTCAATCCATACTTAGACATCCGTCACATTGATGGGGGAAATCGAGAAATCTTTCTGTTAGGGCTGATATACTTATAAACAAGTGTATATTTCCACTTCTCCGTTCGACGCGACGGCGCTTGGGGTTGTTTGGACTCACTCATTGTCGTTGTTGAGAGTACAGTAATATTTATCTTACAGGGCTTGCAGTCATGGACGAAACACCGGCCCTCGTGAAAAGGCATTCTTTCCCTTTACAAGCATACTCGTGGAGAGGAATTAGAAGAAGCCATATTATTTTGGAAAATGGAGATGATCCATTGAATCCATATAAAGTTAGAAATGCACCGGTTCGTTACTTCAGAAGGCACTATGGAAGAAAGAGAATCTCGACTTGAGGAGGCCTTTACTATGGATACGAAAAGAACTGGTAAGAAACTACATAGAAAAAAAGAGCTTTACGCGAGAAAGAAAACGAGAAGCATATAATTCAGACTCATTTGCGTCTCTGGCGTCAAAACATGCTCCTTTCAATCTCGATATATTTCCAAACTCTACAATATTTCAAATCTCTTAATTTTTTAGACAATCATAGATTGGCAATCAGCGCGCGACAAGTCATTTTTCTACAACAATTTTCCACGGGAAAAGCAATCCGCCCGACGCCATGGGGTATGGACTTCTATTCTAAAAGAAATGTACGCGTGTTAAACACATTTAAGGGTCTATTGAAATTGAAAAATTTATTATTCTAATATGCGTTAGCTGGAGTCTGTTGTTGTTTCAAATGAAATGGAAATTTTAATAGCCCTGACAGCTGCAATTCCTGTCAAAGAGTTCAAACCGACTCCGTACGTAAAATCTTTTTTTAGCGCCGAATAATTCTGTTACGAATTTAGCAACGCGAATTATCGTTTTCGAGAAAAGTAGTTAAAATTCCTTCAATATAATTCGTAAACTTGAACGAAAAGCGTGAGATTTTGAAGGTTTTGAGCTTTTAGGCCTTAAATATCCCAACAGACAGTCGAAACTAAAACATTTTTGCCATATTCGTGTAAGGCATACAGGTGACATATGCCTATATCTATGGAATTTATCTATCAGCTTATTTTTTGAACTCATTTATTTTTTTGATAATGAAGTTCAGTTCCTAAAAGACAAGGGATACGCGAGTCCGAGTTCAGAGAGAGCAAAAAAAAAGTAAAGAACAAGTCGTTTTATTCTTCAGATTCAGAAAAATGATGAATAATTTCACTTTTAACTTCGACACCCTCATATCAGAATCAGCACGGTCAACTCAAAAACGAAAACATAATTTGTTTTCCAATATGGAGTCGCGTGTCAATTGTGTATCTTGGCTACCACTGGACATAGCGTAAACGTGATGCGTTTTGTACACACGTACGATCAGAAACGTTCTGAAAACACCACAAGCAACCACACACGTATAAATACACCTGGCAATACCCTAAAGGAAAGAGAGAAAGACATTATGCATTTTACATGCTCCGAGAAATTCATGACAGTTTTTACCTTAGTAATTTTACCTAACTACAAGAGTATTACATTTTCAGCTTTGCTGAAACTCTCTCTGACAGTCAAACAATAACAAAAGTCTTTCGTGTTTGTTCAGTTTAAGTGGAACTTTCACTACATTGTAACTTACTCCGGAATACAAGACGGTGACGTCTTTGTTATTCCGATTGGTCATCCGATTGAAGTCCTATATCAACTATCTGTCTGTTAGGTTTTGTCTAAGAAAGGTTTTGTCAATAGTAAAACCAGACTTAATTTTCTTAAAGGATTTAGTCAGATTTCGATAAGTAAACGAATGGGTCACTTTATAAAGTATGGAAATTGGTTCGATGACGTTGGTGTTTTGATAAAGTATTCGACGTACGTAAGGCGCCACGGCCTGAAGGAAAGATTTGATAGCTAGTGCAGAACTCTACGAAAGTCTCTGCCTTGCCGTGTTTTGATTGGTCAATAGTGATGTCCTTTATCCAATCAAAACGCAGCTGAGACGCGGCACGGAACGAGTTTGTCACAGTCATAAGAAATCTGAGACGTATCAGAGATGTAGTGTATAGTAAGAAACATGTTGAATATATATTGGGGGAAACGGTCATTGTCGTGATAAAAAAATTGTGTATTAATTTTCAACTATATACAAACTGGGAAACTTACTCACGGGAGCACAAATATAAAGAGAAAGAAATAACCGAGAACAAATAAAGAAAAAAGATAAACATAAAAATAAACAAGAAAAACAAGCAAACAAGAAATCTAGAAAAAAGTAAACAAATTAACAAACAAACAAAACCTGTTGAGCATCATATAGATTACATATATAGCAAGAAATGGATAACATGAAAAATATAAACAGAAAATGCAATGCAAAGAAAAACAAGTACAGAATAAAACTCATGTGTTAGAATTAGCAGAACAGGGATACAAACAAACATATGTTTTGGTTCAGTTTACCGTTGGTTCAATTTTATTTTCCTCTGTTTTATACTCATTATCATACATTACCATACACAAAAACAAAGGAAGATGAAAAGTGAACCAAGGATAAAAATGAACCAAAACATATACAAACGCATAAAATCACAAACATGAAAACAAATGAATATTTGTACAATTAAAGGGAAGTAAAATACGAGACGCAATCTGATACTTTGCAAGTGCAACCAATACACCGCAAATATTAAAGATTCGCAAATATTAAAGATTTTTAATGTATATTTTCTTCAGACTGACATGCGCCATCAAGACAAGTTCCTCACGCGTCAATTTATCCAACTACGTGCAACAATACAAAGAATCAAAACCGAAAACGAAACAATGCTTGAAGAACTAGAAAAAGCAGCTGAAAGTAATGAAGTGTTAAGAGACCTAAGTGACTTATCACCAAGAAAGATTGTACCTCGAGCAAAAGATGGGCGGCCATTAATTCGTAAAAGTTATTCCATGGTAGTTTAGGTGTTAGTGATACACGGTGCAACAACTGCATGCAATATTGCAGTTGCAATTTGTGTGGCATGTCTTCTATGTTGCCTGCAGCATATATAATACGCGCAAGTTTTTCGACTTTGAGGACCACGCTCGAACGCTATATTAATTTAGATCGCTTGGAAATGCTGCAAAACGTTGCGGAACCGTAACTCGAATTTCAGAATACGTATGCATTGCGTGTGGGTCACATGCAAGCTGAAATGAAAACTTTGCGTAAAGTTATTCTAGCGTCAGTTAGTAGATTCCTCGCAGGACGTTATTCTGTTGAAACACTAGAAAGAATGAATCCGCGTAAAAAAGATCCACGGTGGAGCAAACTACATGCTCGACCACTGATGTACTTCTGGAATTGCCTGATATCGAAAAATTTATTAGTTTAAAAAGAAAAGGAAAAAAACCCACTATATCTTAACAGTAGTAGCTTGTTGTACCGTGTATCAGTATTATTAGCATTTTCAACAATTCAAAGAACGTTTTGGGAAATATAAAATATATATTTATAAAACTCATTCGTTCGAATGAACTTGTGCATATGGTGTGGTTTGAATTTTCCACTAGTTTTAATTTCAGTGTATTGTTTTGCTTTCTCTATCCACTTCCTTCCAAATGCACAACGTAGCCACAATAAGACCCTTGAACTGACCTTAAAAGATTCTTCAGAAAAATTCAAACCAGTGGAAATAATTAAAACACAACATATATTTCAAGTTTTTTGACTAATTAACTCAATCGCTGTTTTTTATCGAAAACAGCATAAAAGGACACCAATTTTTGACCAGTTTTCAATGAAAACACCGTAAAAAGGCTTTCCTAATCCTAAGGCAAATTGTGTATTAGGCAAAGTTCCTTTTACTAAAAGGCAAAGCCACAAAGTGAAACACCAATAATTTGGTTGCCGTTTATTCATTCACTTGCATAACTGAGGAGAAACTATACAACAACTAAGAATCAATACCCAAGTAGTATAAAATATTGACTTTACTATATGTACTCTGTACAGGCTAGCCGAATTTACTGTACAAAACACATATCCATCATCATAGTAAGAGATTCCAGCGACAATCGGGAGCTTTATAAGTGTTTCTGCATACATAAGCTACTCAGTAAGCGAATAACGATAAGTACAACCAAAGACATTCAATTAAAGTCAACTTTAATATACTTCTTGTCAATGTGCATCTATAGCAAAGCGCTGTACACGCGTATCAATACGAAAAGGGCTTTACTTTGTTCCCTGTATTCTTGAAAAAAGATGTCACGAGTATAATTAAGTTGCACTTGGCATTTTCCAGCCCATTTTCCCGCATGTCGCGTAAATAAACTCCAATCTACTTGTGGTCAACTTGCGGTAACTTCATAATGTATTGTTCAAAGAGACGCAAGACGCCACGCTAGAACCCCAAATTAACTCAAAAATATTATTGAATTCAAAATAACTCGTGCTGTGTAAAACGCCCGAAGAGTCGATGAGTCAAAGAAGGTTAACTTGCTCGCAATGTTTTCTTTTCTTTCAAGAAATGGGCTTGCTGACCATAGCTCTAGAGGCTGTTCTAGTTTGTCAACGTCGCAAGTGTTTGCTGTTGAGTCGTGACCCCACAAATCGATAAAAGATATAAGGATAAAACAAGTAATCCTCTAGAACTACGGTACATGTACAATAAAAGACTCACAACGAACATTCGCCGTGACTGATGAATGAACTTCATTTTAACATATTACTGGCACCAGCTGGCCCTTAATCCAATGCCTCAATAACTGTCATATTGAGAGACGAAACCTTTTAACGATTCTGGTATGACACATGTAAAGTCATACATATAAATACCTCTTCTGTAAAACGTCTTAGCATCATAAAATTCATAAAATAATTATCTATACTTTGAAAAAACTTTAACAAATAATATTTATATCCTATATTTTCATTTCTTATATGTTTTCATATATTGTTCAATTCGTTTTTCATTAATTTGTCCAGGAATTCAAGGAAGGAAAGAAGAAGAAATACTTTTGCTTTGCTGTTAATACAACAACACTGGAAAGTCGAACACAAGAAACATTTAGTTTCTCAAAGGGAAAACTGTACAATTTGAACAGAATATTGGTAGTAAAGCCTGGCTCAAAACCGTCTTCAGCGTCGTAATCGTAAGAGGTTTGTGTTCTAGCATAAATCAATACCACACAAAGAGAAACGCAAGGCCCGCTCTGTCGAAGACCTCATTGATTATGGACGCGGTCATCTTGCTTTGCTCCATCAGCAAGAGACTGGTAAAGAGCCTTTTGATTGGACCATTCTGACGATTGTGATTCAGACTACACCAAGGCAGAACGACTGCGCATGAGCGAGTTTTCGCGGGCTTTAAAAGTGCGTCCGCGTCTTTACCACAGGAATCCCAAACAATATTTTTTGAGAATTTTTGGTGCCGAGAAGGCAGGCGACAGAATACACTTCAATGACATCGAATTGATGCTTTGGGGACTAACTATGGCTTCTGTGGCTTAGTTTTCGTCGGCACACGGCCGAATGTTTTCATCGTTTCATAAGTCGCGCATGCGTAGTGCATTTTGCCCCGGTGTTAGTTCAAACTGGATTGTAAGTTGACGCAATCGTAATCGATCCACGGTAAGAAAAAGCAAACCTGACCACTACGGTGCTCTTATGATGCTTATGTTTGATTTACACTAGAATTCAGGGCTTCTTGCAATTACGACGCTAGTGTAAACAAGGCTTAAGATTTCTAAAAACTACGATCACGTTCAGAAGTCGAATACGATTAAAAACAAGCTCGATATTTTACGAAAAACAAAAGAACAGTCAATTTGTTGTCGCACCTTGACACCACCATATCACTTCTTTGGTTCTAAAAACATTGATATAGGACATAGAGCCTGTCTTGTCGGGTTGCTGTCGTTTGGTTTTCAGTCGAACTAGTAAGTCTTTGGTTACTTTCTTGTGGCACGGTACACAAAGAGTTCGTAGATTCTCCAGCCCGCATTCCCCGCCACCTTCTGCTACAGCAACGACGTGGTCAGCTTCCCAGAACTACACAAAAACATAAGAGGAACAATCATTACCAGAATTCGTTGGTACGATTGGGTACCCCTTCCCCTAAAGGTTCGGGTAACTGTGTTTAAGCAGGGTATCCCATTGAGCATTCAGACTGGTATTTATAAGAACCCTCAGGAGTGTTGCTGCGAGAAATCTAGGACCAACTACCCTGGAATCAGTCGGACAGATCTTATACCGCTTCAGGTGATCAAATAAGAAGAGACCACTTGCACGTGACGTCACACTCTGTGTCACGTGGTAAAAGCAATTAATGTACTTAAACACCCTAAAATTAATATCACATCGTACCAACAACTAATGCCAAGAATTAATTATGCTTCACAGTAAAGTTGTGTGGTTAAGATGTCCAAATCGAAGGGGATGTACTACTTACCATGCCTTCTTTTGGTTCCAAGATCATGCGATTCAAGAGCCGTGAGGGGAGGTTTGCGTAGATACTTTTTGCAAGGAACTCTCGACGATCTTTCTTTTGAAGTGCCTTCACGCTGTTGTAGAACGCATGCGCATCGAAGTGACACAGCTGACAAATCCCTTGCTCGATGTCAAAGAGTTTACTTCTCACTGCAGAACCACTGATACGGATCTGAGTCAAAACAAGATTACATTAATATTTTTTTGGCCAAAGTCCCCCATCCAATCTCCGACGGTGCGCATTTTACCCTATCCCCTCCCCTCCACCCGTGTTTTACGGGTATTGAAGAGGCAAGTGTGTAAAGTCAATGGACATCGAACTCGAGGCCACTCGCTTAGAAGGTCACGCACTAACCATGCAACAAAGCCACATTTCTTTTCCTTTCGGAAAGGGAAGGAAAGTTTTGATATCTTAGCTTTTTCCCTCGTGTTTTGGGTTTCCTGCGGAAAATTAAGAGAGAAGAAGACTAGGGACGAATGGGGAACCCCCATTTCGTGTCAAGTCCTTCTCGCGTGCGAATCTCCACAGGAACCCCAACAGCGACAGTTGCCTACGGAGTAGACTGATGAGATCGTTGAGATGTGAAAGCATGTGATGCATACCTGAAAACTCTCTTTACAATCGTAGGAACAAAATCTACAGTCCCAATCGTTGCCAAGGGAACCATAATCCACAGGTGACTTACAAAACAGACACATAGGGGTCCCATCGGGTCCAAATGCTTGGAAACACGATACTTCGTCGGTGGAAGAATTGCTTCCCTCGGTAGGCTTTCGTAGAGTAGTCGGAGAACGTTTTTCACTATTTTCAGTTCGTTTTCGTCGTTTTCTGTCTGGGGACTTGGTAACTAAACGAACCTCTCCACCAATTTCTTTTGCTGCTTCTTTCACGTTTTTCAGAAGTAGAGTCTGAATTGAGAAAACAAACAATTATGAGAGACCTTGGGAGGGGAAATATACACTCAAGAAATGAATGAAGGATGAAAAGAGGGAAAGAAGGAAATAAAGAAAGGAAGGAGTGAGCAAGAAAGCAAGCATTACAAAAGAAAGGATTGAGGAAAGGAAGGATGTAGGGAAGGAGGGAAGGAAGAGAGGCAGGAAAGCAGGAAGGAAGGAAGGAAAGGGAGGAAGGAAGGAAAGGGAGGAAGGAAGGAAAGGGAGGAAGGAAGAAGGAGGGAAGAAAGGAAGGAAGGAAGGGAGGAAGGGAGGAAGGGAGGAAGGGAGGGAGGGAGGAAGGGAGGGAGGGAGGGAGGGAGGGAGGGAGGAAGGAAGGAAGGAAGGAAAGAAGAAAGAAGGAAGGAAGGAAGGAAGGAAGGAAGGAAGGAAGGAAGGAAGGAAGGAAATACGGAAGGTTAGGAAGTACAAACAAGTACAAGAACAAGTACAAGTGAATACCTTGGTTGTGTGCCGTACTTTTGAAGACTGCTTGATCTACATATAAAAAACAGCAATTCAATATTATACCCGTAAGACAGTATACCTCATTAATCAAAGGTTTTGAAACGGCTTTGATATGTAAGTAAAGCAGCTTACCCCTCTGCATAGTTGATAAGCGTCCATGGGATCCTTAAACACCAATTTAGACTTTGCCACCATTCGCTTTTGAAGGACACCGAGTCTAGTAGAAAAAAATAAGTACGAAAAACAAAATAAGGATAAAAAAGGTTGAAAGCAAGAACAACAAAGCACGAAAAGAACAATTATCAAGCCATCTAACCTTCCAAATAGTTGGACCATTCGCTTAGCTTGTTTAAAGTTGTGATTCGAGCTGTAGAATGTACGGTAGGTCTTCTTTGCTTTGGTCTTTTACGTCGCTCATCAAGAAATTACACTTTAAGAATTTCTCATTCTATCATAAATAGAAATAAATAAATGAACGAATGAATAAATGAATGTGTGCTACTAAGGTAAAGAAAAAAATGGGTAAATCACGGAAGGAAGGAAGGAAGGAAGGGAGGAAGGAAGGGAGGAAGGAAGGGAGGAAGGAAGGAAGGGAGGGAGGGAGGGAGGGAGGGAGGGAGGGAGGGAGGGAGGGAGGGAGGGAGGGAGGGAGGGAGGGAGGGAGGGAGGGAGGGAGGAAGAAGGAATGGAGGGAGGGAGGAATGGAGGGAGGGAGGAATGGAGGGAGGGAAAAAGAAAGAAAGGAAGGGTAAGAAGGAACGAAGGGGGAAGAGCGGATGGGATGTACAGATGTGTTCGTTTGGGTTAAGCGATTAAAAAAAAAGATTGCGCTGTACCTTATCATACAGATAGACGCGATCTGTGTATACACTCAAAGCAAATCTCAGTGAAACAGGTTCTGGTAGATCTCTTGGCTTTTTCTCTACGGATCGTTCGTTACCTCCTACTTCACTGGGCTGAGTAGAAACTGAAGAGGATTCGCGTATGCTTAAAGGACTAGGCTTGGGGGATTCGCTTGGTGTCAACGGTGATAAGGCAGTCAAGCTGTAAATCTCAAGGTCGCTGTCTTCTTCACTGAATATCTCTTCAGCTGCCTTTTGGAGCTCTTCTAAACTCTCATTTTCCTCTGAAAGTTTGGTTTCCGTCTTGTTGTTGTTTTCTTTAGTATCAGCTGACTGGTAGTGAAGATGAGGTTGGAGTCGAGAGAATGCTGTCCAGAATATGTTGCACGTTTGTTGACAATTCTTTCTGGCTGTCATCAGCTTTGGTCTCCTGATCGTCTGTTAAGTCAGAATCTGACAACTCTAGTAAAAACACGTTTTGCGACTCTTTACTGGCATCGTTCTCGCTTCCACAGGTTTCCGAAGGTTCGCAATTGTACCTCTTGTCGTTCAGTTGAGGAATTTCCCTCAGTTTTATTTGGGGAGGAAATGGATAATTCTTTCTCGTCATCTTCACTCGTTTTCTCACTATCTGGATTAAAGCTACTTTCATTCAAAGAAGCCAAATCGTGATTTTCAAGTTGCAAGCGTTTCCTGGAGTGCGCGCGTTTCTTATCACTTAAAGGGCGAGGAACACTATGATCTTCATCGCTCTCATGTTCAGCTCCTTTTACCAATTCAACATCAACAACGCTGCTTTTTCACTACTTTCTCCTGTTTTAACCCGCTTTCGCTTGCCTGACACTTGTTTCTTGCTTTCACTTCGTCTCTTTTCACAGCTCTTTGTCGACCATACACTGTTTGTCGTTCTCTGGCTTCGTCTCCTCTGGAGTCAAACACATGGAGCATTCTATAAGCATGGCATCGTTAATAAACGTACACGCTGAACATGTCCATTGACCAATTGGTTCTTTGAAGTCATCAAGATCAGTGTCGACAAAAAGAATCTCTTTTCGTGATTTCATTTTTTTCCCTAAAATTTCTCCTGAAGGTTTTAATTCAGAGGCTTCCTCTTTTATGGGTCTGAAGGTGAAGCATATAGAACACTTCGTCATTTGGGCATCGTTGATAAATGTGCATGCAGCGCAGGCCCAAGAAGAACTTGAAGAACTTGTTTCTTGAGGAGCATCGGCGTCTTTGGTCACTTCAGTTGGTTGATTCTGGGTTGATGACAATAAACTTGAAGTTGAGTTTGCGGTTTGGTCTTTGGTCGCATTTGGTTGACTCTGGATTGATGACACTGAGCTTGAAGTTGAGTTTGCTTGTTCAGCTTCTATTGTAGGCTGACTGGATTTCTGAGAGGAATTATCGCTTCTTTCGTCTTTCTCTTTGTCTACCACCACAGGTGAAGAAACTGCAAAAAAGAACACGAAGCCAGAAAATAAAAACACATAAATTTACTTTCGTTGATTTTTAAAAATCTCAAATGTGCCACTTAATTAACTCCACCAACCATAACATCAACCACGTGACCGGTCTTCGCTTTGTGTTTGATTGCCGGCACTAAAATGTGTTATTTATAAAAGAAGGCTGGACTAATTGGCAATTCTTCGGATGATGAGGGCCTGCTGTCACTAACACACACTCCCACTAAATTCAACTATTCTACCATACGACACTCAACTCATATGCTTGATTTTTTTGTTGAGGGAGGAAAAACTGGAGAACCTGGAGAAAACCCTTGTGGCATGGTAGAGAACACCACATCAAACAAACTCAACTCACATATGATCCAGCGCGCGCCCGAGCCGGGACAGAACCTGGATCACAGTGGATCACAGTGGATCACATTTGGAAACCAGCGCACATACATACGTATGTAGCGTTGAAATGTTTAGCGTGATTAAATAAAGTTCATCATCATCATCATCAGTGGTGAGGGGCGAGTGTTGACCTTCATCACAAACTAGAACTACTAGTTTTACCTTCGCTACAATCGTCTTCTTCCTCTTCGCTGCTGTCTTCAATTATAACCAACGGACTATCAGTTGTACACGATGAAGAAGTGGAATGCTTTTTTTCTAACGATGCAGAAATTTCCAACATTTCCTCGTCAGAGTCCAGGGCAACATCCTGAGTGTCCTTGCTTGGAGGGGTGAAGAAAGAGCGCAGATCTTTTTGACCTTTGATTTGTTTGTTGTCCTTTCTGGAGGTCTGAAAATTGAAATATGGAAATTTATATCAATACTATATATAGATAAACAATCTTTAAGTTAAGAATGACAACGGACGGATTATGGACAAGTGTAGACTGACTGACTGACTTACTGACTGATTAACTGTCTGACTGACTGACTGACTGACTGACTGACTGACTGACTGACTGACTGACTGACTGACTGACTGATTGATTGACTGACTGACTGTCTGACTGACTGACTGACTGACTCACTCACTCACTCACTGACTCACTCACTGAATGAAAATGGGTGGATGGATAAAAGATATTCAGCTAGAAGGAAATGAAATGGTAGCATATCCACTGGATTTTTCCGGAGACTGTCTTTCCGTATGATACATTACCAACCTGAGACTGGAACAAGTATTCTGTAGCATCATCATCATTGTCTTCTGATTCATCATTCAGCCATGCTTCACAAACAGACAGCTGCTTGGCTGTTTCTTCATCGCCATCTTCTGCATGAAGCTCGGCCAGTTTTCCGTCAAGAGCACTACTAGTAACGTAAATCTGAAGGAAAGATTCCAGATAATAGTCAGAATTTTTCTTTCAACTTGTGTAATGACTCCTTACAACAAGCTTGTGGAGACGTCGAAGACAGTTTGTGCATTAGTGATCCTGAGATTTAAGGGTATCTAAAACTTTCCATCTCGGTATTTTTTCTCTTCCCTATCCTCCGGTAACGGAGATGGTACACAATGGAAGATTTTTAGCACAATATTTATCACAACATAGCATGCATGCAAGGTTGCAAGAAATTGCATGATGGTAACAATGCTGTGAAAAGTTGAAGCTCATTTAAAAATCTGCAATGTGTTCCACAAATATTACAGCGCTAAATCGTGCTCGTGTGCCATATTTCACTATGCCAACTTTTAACTTTTAACAATGTTGTACCAAAAGTTCAAGGTTAGTTTAAATTTTTTTAGGGCACTCTTGAAAATCATCTGTGTTGAATAAGGCTTATAATTATTATCAAATAGTCAATGCTTTCTATATATACCTTCCTTCTAAGCATTCCCCACAACATTTCATCAATTGTTCCTCTCGCCACCAGGTAATGGACATTGACTGCGTTTTCTTGGCCTATCCTGTAATAATAATGAAAACTTTATTCATATGTTTTATCTCATAAAATACAATTGTAAATCTCACTTAACAGGTAATTTACAACTGGCTACTAGAACTGACAGTACTACAAAAAATACATCATCATCATCATCATCACCATCATCATAATAGTCTTCATTGAAAGAATCGCTCTCAGCAAACGTGAGGGCTCACATGTGTAAAAAAAGCAACAAAATAATAAGAAGCTAAAAATTATCTTTCATATATCTTTCATACCGGTGTGCACGATCTTCAGCTTGCATCATAACGCCTGGAGTAAAATGGAGTTCTGCAAAGACCACATGATCTGCTGCTGTTAACGTTAGACCCTGCAGACGATATTATGAAGCAAGGCAAGTTAAATATAAGACTACAGTCTACAAACTAGAGGTCTTATGGTGTATTATGCGCACTCATGATTGGTCACCAATCGTGCATTACTTAAGTACAGTGCACGGATGACATCACTCTTCTTTGGCTGGAATGTTTTGATAAATATTGCATGAAACAAATAGATTTCAGTTCGTCTCGTGCTGCGCTTTTTTATTCACCACATTTTGACATCATCTGGGCATCTATTAGAGTAAAGGAACACTGAAATATCATGCTTCCCACATCGGCAATAGTATCAATCAGAAATAATCACTCAAAACATGCAGTACAAAATGCATTTCCACGCAACTGTAACAAAAACGTTTGGAACGTTTATGCATAACAGACGCGTATCATTCTTTCTATCACTTTTTATCCTTTTTCGTGTTTATCAAAGTTATGAAAAATCGTACGTGTGCTTAATTTTTGCGAAAATTATCATACAAATTGAGAGAAAGGAGCTTAATTTCATCAACGTGCGCAAGCGTGCAAAAATGGGGTTTTAGTGCACGTTGTCCAGCCAATCAGAGCACGCGTAATATCGTAACTACGTCATAACAATGTTATCTTTGCTGGTTACATATATGAATTCATGAAAAACACGACTACTTACAAATGAGGCTGCCTCGATAGCAAGTACTGCTACACGTACATGAGGATTTGTCTGAAACTGATTGACTAGAGACTGCAAAGAAAAATGACATCTAAATGCAAATATTTTGATAAATAAGACGATTGCATTTTTGTTTCGCTTTTTTACTAGACATGTTTCAGCAATTTCTAAATACATTTAGAGACAAAAACACAAAAACCAACAAACTGATTTTTGTATAAAATTTTTTTAATAAGAAACATGTCTTGAAAACCCGTTGGTGGGGCAAAACAGGCAGCAGACTTGTTTGGGGTTTCCAAGACTGATGTTTAATGTTCACTCACTGATGTTAATTACAGTCTAATTGATACTAATTACCTATTCTATTGATGACATCATAGATTGTCTAATCATCTAAACAGGAAACCCAATATATTTATGACACCCTCCCGGGCAGCCAAAAGGTGTTGCTGCAAACTATTTAATCCCTGGTTCACATTCATTTTTTTTTTTTTCAAATACTGTTTCGTTGTTAAGACATTTCCTTATCAGTCCTAAGAGCCGTTTGTAGGACCCTGCCCACCAAAGAGTGTTCTTTGTCTCCTTTGGTACAGATGCTAATTGTGGCAATTTCTTGTGGTTGAACTTAGGTTTTCTGCTCTCACTTACGAGGCTTGATCGTCTCTTAGCCCTTTGGTTACCAACCGCTTTTCTTGGTCTTTTCTTTTTTCTGTGTTGTATATAATGGTCCTCTACATGTATCACTCTCTGTGGGTACTGATTTTCTTTCTGGTCCTCTTTAGGCTTCAAGACAATTTCTAAGATATACTTTGGACATTCTTCATCCTGCGGTTGTGTTCCTAGCTCTTCTGATTTGTGATCAAGCTCATTGTTTGAGGTTGTAACAATGCCTTGCATTTCTTGCTTTTCATGCGGTCTGGCCAGCGGTATAAACTCTTCGGGGATTGCTGGGCCTGTGTTTTCGAAGGCATCATTATTTTCCGCTTCTACACATTTGAATGATACTAGATCTGTTGCCAGGAATGTTGAGAATGGACTCAGAGGTGTTCTTGCCTTTGCTTCATGCGTTAGCCTGTCCTTGCAGTCTTTTTTCCTTTTGCTGACAAATTTCTGAATCTTAGAAGCACGATCCAATATTTGGTCTTTGTAATCAAGAGCCGCTCCAACTTCTCTATCAATGGACTCCTGATCGACTAAGGTCATGAAAATGTCCATGTCTAGTTTAGATATTTCTTCAGCCTTCGTTTGAATCTGATTCAGTAATGCCTGTACATGAGATAGATTAGGATTCACAGCTTTCATGATTCTTTCCGCTATGCTGAGGTCATGCTCGCACTGATCTCTGTATGCTGCTCTGATGTCTTTCAGTACCTGCCTGTTCTGCCCCCGGGACATGGTTTCAGTCCCGGGTTTCGGCACCAGTGTCTTGAAAACCCGTTGGTGGGGCAAAACAGGCAGCAGACTTGTTTGGGGTTTCCAAGACTGATGTTTAATGTTCACTCACTGATGTTAATTACAGTCTAATTGATACTAATTACCTATTCTATTGATGACATCATAGATTGTCTAATCATCTAAACAGGAAACCCAATATATTTATGACAAAACAGTACATGTGCAGTTAGAGTGGTAATAATGAGATCTTATACCACGGGAGTTTACCACCCTCCCAGAGCCCAAATGGTACATCCTTTAGCTTAGTTTCCCTCCTCAGCGTTCTGCTACACTGAGTTCAAGGGATTATGGTAAAGTTAAAACAAGTTTGAGGGAAACACAACAACAGAAGTCAAATAAAATACAATCATTAATAAAAATAATCTTTTCACAGCAGCATATCCACATAGTGGTTCTTCATCTGTTATCACTCACACTCACGACCTCTACATTAAATATTTTTCACACGTCGCTCAAATCACATGTTGAGTTTTGCTGAGGGAGGAAAAACTGGAAAAAAACCCTCATGGCATGGTAGAGAACAAAACATCAAACAAATCCAGTTCACATATGATCCAAGCACTCAAGCTGGGGCTCAAATCTGTACCACAGAGTTGAACAGCCAGCACTGTTACACTTATGGACCTTTTGCTCAAATGGTTGAGCACTAATCTGCTAACTAAAGTGGTTCTGATTCATTTTAAATGATACTCAGTACATATGGTTATGAACATCACCCAGCCATGTGGGATATTGGTTCACAGCTCGAAATACTACGAGCATGCTCAGTGAACCGGGCATAGACTAATGCCACAAGGTGATATAAACAATGACGAAAATAAATAAACAAATAAATATGAAATATGAATATGTGTTACTGGTCATATTTATTTAATACAGTACATGTATGGTATACATACCCCTCGCACAGATGAAGGAACACTTCCATCAATGCATATGTATCTAACATTCTTTTTGGCGAGCTTTTGAACAACAGCAGTTATGACATGCTTGTGGCGACAAAAAACAAGGAATTTATTGGTCATGCCATCAAGCAGGTCAGAGACATACTGCTGAATGGAGCCAGCCTTTGAAGGAAAACAAAAAACGAAAAAAAAAAAATTGTAAGTGATTGGTAAGGTGTCATCAAGTGGTTGGATACAGAAAGTGGTTGGCAAGGTACCATAGAAATGTGTCAGTAAGTGGTTGGTAAGGTGTCAGTAAGTGGTTGGTAAGGTGTCAGTAAGTGGTTGGTAAGGTGTCAGGAAGTGGTTGGTAAGGTATCAGTAAGTGGTTGGTAAGGTGTCAGTAAGTGGTTGGTAAGGTGTCAGTAAATGGTTGGTAAGGTGTCAGTAAGTGGTTGATAAGGTGTCAGTAAGTGGTTGGTAAGGTGTCAGGAAGTGGTTGGTAAGGTATCAGTAAGTGGTTGGTAAGGTGTCAGTAAGTGGTTGGTAAGGTGTCAGGAAGTGGTTGGTAAGGTGTCAGTAAGTGGTTAGAAAGGTGTCAGGAAGTGGTTGGTAAGGTGTCAGGATGTGGTTGGTAAGGTGTCAGGAAGTGGTTGGTAAGATGTCAGCAAGTGGTTGGTAAGGTACCAGGAAGTGGTTGCTAAAATACAAGGAAGTGGTTAGAAAGGTGTCAGGAAGTGGTTAGTGAAGTGTCAGGAAGTGGTTGGTAAGGTGTCAGTAACAGGTTGGTAAGGTATCAGGAAGTGGTTGGTAAGGTATCAGGAAGTGGTTGGTAAGGTGTCAGTAAGTGGTTGGTAAACGTTAGTAAGTGTTGGTAACAGAAAGGTTTATGATTTCATAATGTTTTACCTTAGCAAGACCTGTATAATGATAAAGTATAGTTGATAGTCTATTTAATTCAAACAAGGCTTCAGTTTTCTGTTGGGTTAAAGCTTCTTTGTTTTTCAGAGTCTGACGATGCTGTTTAAACTCAGCTTTGGCTTGAAATAGATCCTTTGGGAAAACAAAATAGTATTCATTGGATATCACCAATCATGCACTCTCACAGCATATTTATAGGTGGTGTGGTGACAAGAGTTTAACACTTGTTGTCTACATGGGAGTAGGGAATCCTTCTAAAAGTTCCCTCTTTGATGGAGTATGGATATTTCCTGGAACTACATGTACATACCTGCTTATGTTCAGAGTCAGGCAAATCAAAAGTTATTCTTTGTCTTCTTTTTGGAGGCAACTGAGTAAGGACCTGATGATTAGACAAAAAGAACAATCATTATTAATATTAGCTTCATTGTAGCATCAAAACCCTTATGCACAACATGTACAGTGGAACCCCACCTTATGACCATCCCATTAAATGTTCCAGCTATAACAGAATTTAGAGATCACACATTCTTGTAAAAATATGCTATTCATGCAGCCACCATCTTATTACATGTTATTTTCAGAAATTAATTGCTGAAATTGCAACTGGAACCTACATTCTTTTTCTGCCTCCGAATCATGATACCATTATGCAATCTTCTATGTAGTTCCTCCAAATTACAAGCACCTCTAAAATTCAACACATATTATTACTTCAGTAACAACAGTTTTCAATGCAGCACAGATATTTACAATGTATACGTACAGTATACATAGTTGTTTGAAGATCAATGACTAATTTGACAAAAACGTTTTTTATATATACTGTATGAAATGCAGGTTCAATTTAGAGGATGAACAATCAAACAACTATACTTCATAGTGAAAATGCTTGTAATGCAACCAACAACTTTAAACTTTTATTTGGATTTTTTTTTAAATCTGCAAATCATGTGTATGGTGTGGAGCTTATGTAAATGCCCTTGATCTGGCCTTGATATTGTATTGGTAGACACAAGCCTTGAGGTCCTTTGAGGGCTTTTGCATACATGTAAGCTCCATCCCCTTCACATGATTGGTGGATCAGAAAAATCCAACATCCAACTGAACATATAGCTATTTAAAAAAAGGTTGACGGGGCGAACAGCAAAAGGCAATCCATGATTGGTGATTGCACGACCGAAAGGAACTGTGGTCACACTATTAGACCGCTATCTGGTGCAGAGATATGAATCACCTATCGACCACTTTGTCCAATAAGGTCTTTACTGCATGGTACCGGCATTGCTCGGGTATTTAGTTAATGAAAATGAAGCAATTCTTGTTACCCCAAATTTCATTTCGGTCATGCAATCACCAATTGCCAATTGCCATTTGCCATTCGCCCTGTCAACCTTTTTTGAAATAGCTATATGAATTCATTATTGGTCACAATATGAGTGTTTTCCCACTAACACAGGTATACATATACATAAAGAAGGCTTTCAGTAATATGAAGAGCACTGTAGTGTTGTTCAACTATAACAAGAAGGATTTAGGATGCAACAAATTTCAAATGACCTTTGCTTGCCACTCAAATACCCAAAGGGGATGAGAGACTTCATTATGGGATATCATCTGTCCAATGAAAGTAACCAGTGCTTGAAACATTAATACCGTGAAACCCCACCTTACGGCAACCCCACTAATATGAACACCTCATTTTGGCCCAACAACTAGAGATTGCATTTAATCTTTTGTAGAAAATACTCTGTTCATACTGCCACCCTGGTATTACGGCCAGTTAGTTTTGGTCCATCAGTGGCTGTATCAATGAGCTTCCGCTGCAGTTAGTGAAAACACTGGCTGATGGTGCTTGAGGAGAACAATGAGAGAATAAAGAGGCCAAAGTGTTGTGGGACATACCTTGTATTCCATTTTTTGAATTTACCAATGAATTCATAGTGCGCTTCACAGTAACGAGTAGCAAAGTTACTAAAGGACCCAAACTGTCCAGGACGAACAATATCCAACTGTACATACAACTGAAATAAGAATAATTTGAAAATTATAGTTATATATTTATAAGCTGCATTTAAATACAAGCACAAAGAAATGATTGTTATTCTAATTCATTCACACTGGTTTTAGCAGAAAACTCACCTCCTCTGGTCTAGCCAACGAGGGAGTTCCAGTAAGGAGAATCGTCCTTCTAGAAGATTTTGCTAATGGATGCAGTAGCTTCGTTCTACTAGCTACCCTGTTCTTGATATAATGGCTTTCATCAAGAACAACAACTTTGAAGGCTTGCTCTTTTAATGCATTTACAAGAAGTTTGGAACTTCTCTGGTCATTACATAAACCATAGCCAAGAATATTTATCTTGGAAGTTGGAATGTCACTACAAAAAAAACAAAGAAAATAATACTTTGAGTTAAATAGCTAACTCTCTCAAGAATTTGCTGATTATATCATTTGACCTGAAGATGGGCTGATTATGTATGCTGTAGGTGAAATAATATGTATTTACTGACTGAGTTGAAGGGCTGGATGGGAACATATTTGGCTTCAGGTCATTGCCATATGGACCAAGCACAGCAAGATCAGTACCAATAACCAAAGACCAAATATTTTCCTGCCCAGCCCAACCTAACTCAGTCAATAAGCATTTTATCCTATTAGGGAGCATTTATTTTTTAGGAGGGGGTGGGTCGGAGGAATTGCAGGAATCGAATACAAAAAAAATGCAAACCCCCACGGTAAGGAATTGAACTATATTGATGACCCACCCCACTTCCAAATATGAAAATAGGGTCCCTTGACCTGGTTTAACTTTCAGAAAAACATGACCCACCCCCTTTCATAGAGTAAATTTCTTTTGGCCCACCCCTCAATTCCTCCGGCCCACCCCCATCCTAAAAAATGAATGCTCCCTAAGTGACCCATTTTGTTTCAAAAAAGTGACAAAAAGGACCTTGTAAAAAAGAAATATAGCATGTAGAAACAAGCACAGCTGGATGGGTTTTTCCAACCCACAGCCCTGATCATGTCTCCTTTTCCTCCAGTTTTACTTAGAGTGCATGAGCAGGGCTGTATGGGTCAGCAAACAGCCAGTACCTGATATCAGTTCCAGATCGTATCAAGTTAATATCCCCTGGTTCAAGATCAGTAAGCCATTTCTCAATCTCCTCAATCCATGGATACTTCATTGATGAAGGAACCACAATCAAAAGTGGCCATTCATCTTTGTAGTAATACGCTATGCTTATAGCTTGAAGGGTTTTTCCTAGCCCCATCTAAATACCAAAGAAAGTAAAAATTAGATATTAATTGGTAGATTATATTTAGTCTCACTGTTGAATAGTTAGATCAATTTAACTGTCTACTAGGTGATGTCAGCTAGAATAGTGAATGCCCTCCAACTAACAGTCAAGCAAATCAGGGGGGGGTTCCCACATTAATCAATAAAGAAACATATTTACAAAGGAAGGAAAGCTGAAACAAGACATATACATTATCATTTTCACTCTGGATCTTATGAACTCTTTTCATGGGATTTCAAATTTAGGCGATGTCAACTAAAATAGTAAATAACTTCTCTGATTTAGCTGGCATCACCTGTTTAACACTGAGACTAAACAGACTCTAATACTTCTTAGCCTTTTATTTGTAAATATCTAATACTTTACTTCATGATAGATAACATGGGGAGTGGGAGACTGTTGTGTTACAACATCTCATATTGTGAATATGACCTCAGCTTCTTGCCATGTATGTGTAAGCTGTAATCATTCCCAGCAGAGTGAATTGAACAAAAGACATGGCAGCCATGTTGGTGGTTTTCTTTTTGTCAAGACTACCAACATGGCTGCCATGTCTTTTGTTCGACTCACTGTTCTGGGAGTGATTACGATTGAAGAACTACTTTATTCCTTTTATAAAATAACGACATACCTCATCTCCAATCAAGCACCTTGGAAAAAAAGAAGACATTCGTTAGATTTATCATCACATTTGTGCCTGCATGAACTGCATGTATGTACTAATAGTCGAAATGTGCTTTCTGGCTAGCAGAAATATCCTCGCTAGAGAATTCTGAATGATAACGAACAGGAGAAACACTGAAGAATGATAACTTCACTTAGAAATCAATTTCAAAGAGATCGCACGCGAAAGCCACGAAATGCGCAAATACCTTCATGTGATATTCGATATGACAGCAAGAAACACAGCTAAGTATAAAGTAAAAAAAACAAAATAATCATAAAAACCCTAATTCCATACCTTCCCTTATTTCGTATTGCAAACTTGATACCATCTTTTTGGAAATCGAGCAAAGAATTGCGGAGATTTTCCGGCAAAAATGCTAAACTTTCACATGTCTGCTCGTCCTCCGCCATGATGTAAACACACATGTGTTGGCGGGAAGAGATCACGTGGCTAATCAAGGATTCGGTTCCAGATTCCAGACGACAGTGCACAGGCAACCCAAGCTAAACTAATTATTCGATAGATAAATTAATAATACAATTTTATCTTGAATCAGAAATGATTTTAAAATACTTAAAGCAAAAAATATATAATATCAGCATTGAAAAAACAGAGAAAGAAAAGAAAAAACGTTGGAAAAAGGGTGAAAAAAGATACAAAAAAGATCCGCGATCGACCGAGGCTTGAACCTGTGACACCAAAAGTAGGCCTCCCGGAAACAAAGTAAAGAAAGAGTAAAATATTGAAAAAATGAAAAAATGAAAATAAATTTTGGGGCGATTCTCCCGAGACATTCTTTGAAGCTGAGACATCGAATCGACATACGTTACGGATGAAGATTTCGGCCCCATCCACGCTATCCCGGTGCTACATATTACAGTTGACTTAGCCGGAAGGCCAGGGAGGGAGACGATATCCGGACCCTAATCCATACCTTTAGATATCACCTTAGACCGCTGCGCTACCTAGACACTTAATAATTTTAATGTCTAATTGGGGTAGTCTATTCGGCGAAGTTAGACTACCCAGACTACCGGGACTACCCAGACTACCCAGACTACCCAGACTACCGGGACTACCCAGACTACCGGGACTACCCAGACTACCGGGACTACCCAGACTACCCAGACTACCGGGACTACCCAGACTACCCAGACTACCCAGACTACCGGGGCTACCCAGACTACCCAGACTACCGGGACTACCCAGACTACCCAGACTACCCAGACTACCGGGATTACCCAGACTACCCTGACTACCCAGACTACCCAGACTACCCAGACTACCGGGACTACCCAGACTACCCGGACTACCCCGGTAGTCCCGGTAGTCTGGGTAGTCTGGGTAGTCCCGGTAGTCCTGGTAGTCTGGGTAGTCTGGGTAGTCCCGGTAGTCCTGGTAGTTTGGGTAGTCCCGGTAGTCTGGGTAGTCTCGGTAGTCTGGGTAGTCTGGGTAGTCTGGGTAGTCTGGGTAGTCTGGGTAGTCTGGGTAGTCTGGATAGTCTGCGTAGTCTGGGTAGTCTGGGTATTCCCGGTAGTCCCGGTAGTCTGGGTAGTCTGGGTAGTCTGGGTAGTCTGGGTAGTCCCGGTAGTCTGGGTAGTCCCAGTAGTCTGGGTAGTCCGGGTAGTCTGGGTAGTCTGGGTAGTCCCGGTAGTCCCGGTAGTCCCGGTAGTCTGGGTAGTCTGGGTAGTCTGGGTAGTCCGGGTAGTCCGGGTAGTCCGGGTAGTCCGGGTAGTCTGGGTAGTCTCGGTAGTCAGGGTAGTCCGGGTAGTCCGGGTAGTCTGGGTAGTCTGGGTAGTCTGAGTAGTCTGGGTAGTCTGGGTAGTCTGGGTAGTCCCGGTAGTCTGGGTAGTCTGGGTAGTCTTGGTAGTCCCGGTAGTCCCGGTAGTCTGGGTAGTCTGGGTAGTCTGGGTAGTCCCGGTAGTCTGGGTAGTCCCGGTAGTCTGGGTAGTCTGGGTAGTCTGGGTAGTCCCGGTAGTCTGGGTAGTCTGGGTAGTCTGGGTAGTCTGGGTAGTCTGGGTAGTCCCGGTAGTCTGGGTAGTCCGGGTAGTCCGGGTAGTCTGGGTAGTCTGGGTAGTCTGGGTAGTCCCGGTAGTCCCGGTAGTCTGGGTAGTCTGGGTAGTCTGGGTAGTCCCGGTAGTCTGGGTAGTCCCGGTAGTCTGGGTAGTCTGGGTAGTCTGGGTAGTCCCGGTAGTCTGGGTAGTCTGGGTAGTCTGGGTAGTCCCGGTAGTCCCGGTAGTCTGGGTAGTCTGGGTAGTCTGGGTAGTCTGGGTAGTCTGGGTAGTCTGGGTAGTCTGGGTAGTCTGGGTAGTCTGGGTAGTCTGGGTAGTCTGGGTAGTCTGGGTAGTCCCGGTAGTCTGGGTAGTCTGGGTAGTCCGGGTAGTCTGGGTAGTCTGGGTAGTCCCGGTAGTCCCGGTAGTCCCGGTAGTCTGGGTAGTCTGGGTAGTCTGGGTAGTCCGGGTAGTCCGGGTAGTCCGGGTAGTCCGGGTAGTCCTGGTAGTCTGGGTAGTCTCGGTAGTCAGGGTAGTCCGGGTAGTCCGGGTAGTCCGGGTAGTCTGGGTAGTCTGGGTAGTCTGGGTAGTCTGGGTAGTCCCGGTAGTCTGGGTAGTCCCGATAGTCTGGGTAGTCTGGGTAGTCCCGGTAGTCTGGGTAGTCTGGGTATACGTAGTCTGGGTAGTCCCGGTAGTCTGGGTAGTCCGGGTAGTCTGGGTAGTCTGGGTAGTCTGGGTAGTCTGGGTAGTCTGGGTAGTCTGGGTAGTCTGGGTAGTCTGGGTAGTCTTGGTAGTCCCGGTAGTCCCGGTAGTCTGGGTAGTCTGGGTAGTCCCGGTAGTCTGGGTAGTCCCGGTAGTCTGGGTAGTCTGGGTAGTCTGGGTAGTCTGGGTAGTCTCGTTAGTCCTGGTAGTCTGGGTAGTCTGGGTAGTCTGGGTAGTCCCGGTAGTCTGGGTAGTCTGGGTAGTCCGGGTAGTCTGGGTAGTCTGGGTAGTCTGGGTAGTCTGGGTAGTCTCGGTAGTCAGGGTAGTCCGGGTAGTCCGGGTAGTCCGGGTAGTCCGGGTAGTCCGGGTAGTCCGGGTAGTCTGGGTAGTCCCGGTAGTCTGGGTAGTCTTGGTAGTCCCGGTAGTCTGGGTAGTCCCGGTAGTCTGGGTAGTCTGGGTAGTCCCGGTAGTCTGGGTAGTCTGGGTAGTCCCGGTAGTCTGGGTAGTCCCGGTAGTCTGGGTAGTCCCGGTAGTCCCCTTAGTCTGGCTAGTCTGGCTAGTCCGAAGAGTTAATAAAAGAAAAAGAAGAAGTCTATTCGGCGAAGTTTCATTGTTTTGCTAATACCTTGTCCCGCGTCCCGAGGGAGATAATAAAACTATTCAAAATCCAGTTATCAATATTGATTTTATAAATAGTCCGAAGAGTTAATAAGAGTTAATAAAAGAAGAAATTTGGTGAAAGTTCATTTGGTAACATTAAAACATTATTTTAATGATTGTTTATAATTAGTTCCGTGTCGGCTGATTACTGATAGCGGGATGTAGATTTCCTGTTTCAGGAACAAGCTTGAAAAGTCACTGAAAAAGTCTTGACAAGAAGTTTGAATGTTTTAATAAAGTTTGTATTGTATCATGCGTCAATATTTTTTCTGCGGCGAACAAGCATACTACCCGCAGTAACTTGACCTACATGAACATTTGTTCTTTATCTGAGATTATTTATAAGTCTTAATTTCAAGTCTTCGATCGGTAACGATTAACTTATAACTCTTTATTCTTCAGGTTTCGTTGACATACACCATTTCATCTTTTACATTCATCATTTGTTGCCTACAAGTATGCGCGCGCATACATTACTGCAAAACGTGGCATCATATTGTGTCGTTCGTGTGGGCTTCCTGTGTTTCTACCATAGAAGGATTAGACTGTCAACCAGAGTAAAATTCCTCACCACTTGTATACGATCAAGGCTCTTGTATTGCAAGATCAGTAAGCCATTTCTCAATCTCCTCAATCTATGGATACTTCATTGATGAAGGAACCACAATCAAAAGTGGCCATTCATCTTTGTAGTAATATGCTATGCTTATAGCTTGAAGGGTTTTTCCTAGCCCCATCTAAATACCAAAGAAAGTAAAAATTAGATATTAATTGGTAGATTATATTTAGTCTCACTGTTGAATAGTTAGATCAATTTAACTGTCTAGGTGATGTCAGCTAGAATAGTGAATGCCCTCCAACTAACAGTCAAGCAAATCAGGGGGGTTCCCACATTAATCAATAAAGAAACATATTTACAAAGGAAGGAAAGCTGAAACAAGACATATACATTATCATTTTCACTCTGGATCTTATGAACTCTTTTCATGGGATTTCAAATTTAGGCGATGTCAACTAAAATAGTAAATAACTTCTCTGATTTAGCTGACATCACCTGTTTAACACTGAGACTAAACAGACTCTAATACTTCTTAGCCTTTTATTTGTAAATATCTAATACTTTACTTCATGATAGATGACATGGGGAGTGGGAGACTGTCATGTTACATCTCATATTGTGAATTTGATCTCACCTTCTTGCCATGTATATGTAAGCTAAATCCTCGTTATTCTTGGATTGCAATCATTCCTAGGAAAGTGAATTGAACAAAAGACATGGCAGCCATGTTGGTGGTTTTCTTTTGTCAAGACTACCAACATGGCTGCCACGTCTTTTGTTCGATTCACTGTTCTGGGAGTGATTACGATTCAAGAATTACTTTATTCCTTTTATAAAATAACGACATACCTCATCTCCAATCAAGCACCTTGGAAAAAAAGAAGACATTCGTTAGATTTATCATCACATTTGTGCCTGCATGAACTGCATGTATGTACTAATAGTCGAAATGTGCTTTCTGGCTAGCAGAAATATCTTCGCTAGAGAATTCTGAATGATAACGAACTGGAGAAACACTGAAGAATGATCACTTCACTTAGAAATCAATTTCAAAGAGATCGCACGTGAAAGCCACGAAATGCGCAAATACTTCATGTGATATTCGATATGACAGCAAGAAACACAGCTAAGTATAAAGTCAAAAAACCAAAATAATCATAAAAACCCTAATTCCATACCTTCCCTTATTTCGTATTGCAAACTTGATACCATCTTTTTGGAAATCGAGCAAAGAATTGCGGAGATTTTCCGGCAAAAATGCTAAACTTTCACATGTCTGCTCGTCCTCCGCCATCCAGGTGATGTAAACACACATGTGTTGGCGGGAAGAGATCACGTGGCTAATCAAGGATTCGGTTCCAGATTCCAGACGACAGTGCACAGGCAACCCAAGCTAAACTAATTATTCGATAGATAAATTAATAATAAAATTTTATCTAGAATCAGAAATGATTTCAAAATACTTAAAGCAAAAAATATATAATATGAGCATTGAAAAAACAGAGAAAGAAAAGAAAAAACGTTGGGAAAAAAGGGGGGGGGGGAAGATACAAAAAAGATCCAGGATCGACCGAGGCTTGAACCTGTGACACCAAAAGTAGGCCCCCCGGAAACAAAGTAAACAAAGAGTAAAATATTGAAAAACTGAAAAAACTGAAAATAAATTTTGGGGCGATTCTCCCGAGACATTCTTTGAAGCTGAGACATCGAATCGACTTACGTTACGGATGAAGATTTCGGCCCCATCCACGCTATCCCGGTGCTACATATTACAGTTGACTTAGCCCAAAGGCCAGGGAGGGAGACGATATCCGGACCCTAATCCATACCTTTCGATATCACCTTAGACCGCTGCGCTACCTAGACACTTAATAATTTTAATGTCTAATTGGGGTAGTCTATTCGGCGAAGTTAGACTACCGGGACTACCCAGACTACCCAGACTACCGGGACTACCCAGACTACCGGGACTACCCAGACTACCCGGACTACCGGGACTACCCAGACTACCCAGACTACCGGGACTACCCAGACTACCCAGACTACCGGGACTACCCAGACTACCGGGACTACCCAGACTACCCAGACTACCCAGACTACCCAGACTACCCAGACTACCCAGACTACCCAGACTACCCAGACTACCCAGACTACCCAGACTACCCAGACTACCCAGACTACCCAGACTACCCAGACTACCGGGACTACCCAGACAACCCAGACTACCGGGACTACCCAGACTACCCAGACTACCGGGACTACCCAGACTACCCAGACTACCCAGACTGCCGGGACTACCCAGACTACCCAGACTACCGGGACTACCCAGACTACCCGGGTAGTCCCGGTAGTCTGGGTAGTCTGGGTAGTCCCGGTAGTCTGGGTAGTCCGGGTAGTCCCGGTAGTCTGGGTAGTCCCGGTAGTCTGGGTAGTCTGGATAGTCTGGGTAGTCCGGGTAGTCTGGGTAGTCCGGGTAGTCCGGGTAGTCTGGGTAGTCCCGGTAGTCTGGGTAGTCCCGGTAGTCTGGGTAGTCTGGGTAGTCCCGGTAGTCCCGGTAGTCTGGGTAGTCCCGGTAGTCTGGGTAGTCTGGGTAGTCTGGGTAGTCTGGGTAGTCTGGGTAGTCCCGGTAGTCTGGGTAGTCTGGGTAGTCTGGGTAGTCCGGGTAGTCTGGGTAGTCTGGGTTGTCTGGGTAATCTGGGTAGTCTGGGTAGTCCCGGTAGTCTGGGTAGTCTGGCTAGTCCGAAGAGTTAATAAAAGAAAAAGAAGTCTATTCGGCAAAGTTTCATTGTTTTGCTAATACCTTGTCCCGCTTCCCGAGGGAGATAATAAAACCAATCAAAACCCAGTTATCAATATTGATTTTATAAATAGTCCGAAGAGTTAATAAGAGTTAATAAAAGAAGAAATTTGGTGAAAGTTCATTTGGTAACATTAAAACATTATTCTAATGATTGTTTATAATTAGTTCCGTGTTGGCTGATTACTGATAGCGGGATGTAGATTTCCTGTTTCAGGAACAAGCTTGAAAAGTCACTGAAAAAGTCTTGATAAGAAGTTTTAATATTTTAATAAAGTTTGTTTTGTATCATGCGTCAATATTTTTTCTGCGGCGAACAAGCATACTACCCGCAGTAACTCGACCTACATGAACATTAGTTCTTTATCTAAGATTATTTATAAGTCTTAATTTCAAGTCTTCGATCGGTAACGATTAACTTATAACTCTTTATTCTTCAGGTTTCGGTGACATACACCATTTCATCTTTTACATTCATCATTTGTTGCCTACAAGTATGCGCGTGCATACATTACTGCAAAACGTGGCATCATATTGTGTCGTTCGTGCGGGCTTCCTGTGTTTCTACCATAGAAGGATTAGACTGTCAACCAGAGTAAAATTCCTCACCACTTGTATACGATCAAGGCTCTTGTATTGCAAGATCAGTAAGCCATTTCTCAATCTCCTCAATCCATGGATACTTCATTGATGAAGGAACCACAATCAAAAGTGGCCATTCATCTTTGTAGTAATATGCTATGCTTATAGCTTGAAGGGTTTTTCCTAGCCCCATCTAAATACCAAAGAAAGTAAAAATTAGATATTAATTGGTATTTAGTCTCACTGTTGAATAGTTAGATAAATTTAACTGTCTAGGTGACGTCAGCTAGAACAGTGAAAGCCCTCCAACTAACAGTCAAGCAAATCAGGGGGGGTTCCCACATTAATCAATAAAGAAACATATTTACAAAAGAAGGAAAGCTGAAACAAGGCATATACATTATCATTTTCACTCTGGATCTTATGGACTCTTTTCATGGGATTTCAAATTTAGGTGATGTCAACTAAAATAGTAAATAACTTCTCTGATTTAGCTGACATCACCTGTTTAGCACTGAGACTAAACAGACTCTAATACTTCTTAGCCTTTTATTTGTAAATATCTAATACTTTACTTCATGATAGATGACATGGGGAGTGGGAGACTGTCATGTTACATCTCATATTGTGAATATGACCTCAGCTTCTTGTCATGTATGTGTAAGCTGTAATCATTCCTAGGAAAGTGAATTGAACAAAAGACGTGGCAGCCATGTTGGTGGTTTTCTTTTGTCAAGACTACCAACATGGCTGCCATGTCTTTTGTTCGATTCACTGTTCTGGGAGTGATTACGATTGAAGAATTACTTTATTCTTTTTATAAAATAACGACATACCTCATCTCCAATCAAGCACCTTTGAAAAAAAGAAGACATTCGTTAGATTCATCATCACGTTTGTGCCTGCATGAACTGCATGTATTGTCTTAGTCGAAATGTGCTTTCTGGCTAGCAGAAATATCTTCACTAGAGAATTCTGAATGATAACGAACAGGAGAAACACTGAAGAATGATAACTTCACTTAGAAATCAATTTCAAGCAGATCGGACGTGAAAGCTCACGAAATGCGTAAATCCCTTCATGTAATATTCGATATGACAGCAAGAAACACAGCTAAATATGAAGTCAAAAAAACAAAATAATCATAAAACCCCTAATTCCATACCTTCCCTTATTTCGTATTGCAAACTTGATACCATCTTTTTGGAAATCGAGCAAAGAATTGCGGAGATTTTCCGGCAAAAATGCTAAACTTTCACATGTCTGCTCGTCCTCCGCCATGATGTAAACACACATGTGTTGGCGGGAAGAGATCACGTGGCTAATCAAGGATTCGGCTCCAGATTCCAGACGACAGTGCACAGGCAACCCAAGCTAAACTAATTATTCGATAGATAAATTAATAATAAAATTTTATCTAGAATCAGAAATGATTTTAAAATACTTAAAGCAAAAAATATATAATATGAGCATTGAAAAAACAGAGAAAGAAAAGAAAAAACGTTGGAAAAAGGGGGGAAAAAGATACAAAAAAGATCCAGGATCGACCGAGGCTTGAACCTGTGACACCAAAAGTAGGCCCCCCGGAAACAAAGTAAAGAAAGAGTAAAATATTGAAAAACTGAAAAATATGAAAATAAATTTTGGGGCGATTCTCCCGAGACATTCTTTGAAGCTGAGACATCGAATCGACTTACGTTACGGATGAAGATTTCGGCCCCATCCACGCTATCCCGGTGCTACATATTACAGTTGACTTAGCCCGAAGGCCAGGGAGGGAGACGATATCCGGACCCTAATCCATACCTTTAGATATCACCTTAGACCTCTTCGCTACCTAGACACTTAATAATTTTAATGTCTAATTGGGGTAGTCTATTCGGCGAAGTTAGACTACCGGGACTACCCAGACTACCCAGACTACCAAGACTACCGGGACTACCCAGACTACCCAGACTACCCAGACAACTCAGACTACCGGGACTACCCAGACTACCCAGACTACCCAGACTACCCAGACTACCGGGACTACCCAGACTACCCAGACTACCCAGACTACCCAGACTACCCAGACTACCCAGACTACCCAGACTACCCAGACTACCCAGACTACCGGGACTACCCAGACTACCCAGACTACCCAGACTACCCAGACTACCGGGACTACCCAGACTACCGGGACTACCCAGACTACCCAGACTACCGGGACTACCCGGACTACCCAGACTACCCAGACTACCGGGACTACCCAGACTACCCAGACTACCCAGACTACCGGGACTACCCAGACTACCGGGACTACCCAGACTACCCAGACTACCGGGACTACCCGGACTACCCAGACTACCCAGACTACCGGGACTACCCAGACTACCCAGACTACCCAGACTACCCAGACTACCCAGACTACCCAGACTACCCAGACTACCCAGACTACCCAGACTACCCCAACTACCCAGACTACCCAGACTACCGGGACTACCCAGACTACCCAGACTACCGGGACTACCCAGACTACCCAGACTACCCCGACTACCCAGTGGGTAGTCTGGGTAGTCTGGGTAGTCTGGGTAGTCTGGGTAGTCTGGGTAGTCTGGGTAGTCCCGGTAGTCCCGGTAGTCCCGGTAGTCTGGGTAGTCTGGGTAGTCTGGCTAGTCTGGCTAGTCTGGCTAGTCCGAAGAGTTAATAAAAGAAAAAGAAGAAGTCTATTCGGCGAAGTTTCATTGTTATGCTAATACCTTGTCCCGCGTCCCGAGGGAGATAATAAAACCAATCAAAATCCAGTTATCAATATTGATTTTATAAATAGTCCGAAGAGTTAGTAAGAGTTAATAAAAGAAGAAATTTGGTGAAAGTTCATTTGGTAACATTAAAACATTATTCTAATGATTGTTTATAATTATTTCCGTGTCGGCTGATTACTGATAGCGGGATGTAGATTTCCTGTTTCAGGAACAAGCTTGAAAAGTCACTGAAAAAGTCTTGATAAGAAGTTTTAATGTTTTAATAAAGTTTGTATTGTGTCATGCGTCAATATTTTTTCTGCGGCGAACAAGCATACTACCCGCAGTAACTTGACCTACATGAACATTAGTTCTTTATCTGAGATTATTTATAAGTCTTAATTTCAAGTCTTCGATCGGTAACGATTAACTTATAACTCTTTATTCTTCAGGTTTCGGTGACATATACACCATTTCATCTTTTACAATCATCATTTGTTGCCTACAAGTATGCGCGCGCATACATTACTGCAAAACGTGGCATCATATTGTGTCGTTCGTGCGGGCTTCCTGTGTTTCTACTATTGGGTTTCCTGTTTACCAAAAAGCTTGGTTTCTAAGCCAATTTCAAGATGGTGGACGATGTGATGTGTTTCATCACTACAATATCTGCAAGTTTTGATGGAATTTTGACAGTTTGAGGCTCCAAATTGCAGGAAAATCAACAAAAACAAATCTACATGACTTCCAATTAAGGTAATGCCAGCCCAAATATGGAATAGATTTCATGGCCGTGCGAACGAACCATTTTTATAGAGATATATTTGACATGTAACATTGCTTTCGCGCAATATAGTTTACTGAGTTAAAAATATGAACATATTTGATAAAAAATCAATCATACTCGTGTTTTACACGTAGGAAGTTTGTCTACAAAATGATGAAAAGAATGAGTGACGTAGCAGGGAAAGGAATTTATATTTTCGCGTAAACTAGATTTCGTGATCATGATGAGACTGTACTAAAATCTAAATTGAAACTGGAACTAAATTTCGCGAAAATGTTCCAATTGCCGGAACATTGATGAAACTGAAGTACAATTTAAATTGAAACTGAAACTACATTTTTTTCAGGTGATATTTGAATGAGTAAGTCGCGCGACCATACACGCAGCTATAGTCGACTCTCCTTTACTAAAGTAGAACCAAGAGACCATAATACTAAGAGAGCGAAACTCAGTTATGATGTCTGTGCGATGTTCGTGGCGACTAAGGCTATTTTTAGTAACTTCGCCATCGCGCGCGCAAGGCTCTCAAACAATAGAATTTCATTTTTGACGAGCGCGCGGACTGGACCGTTTGTTTTCAGCATTTGTATTCTATTGCTTGAGAGCCTCTTGGTAGAACGAGATGGAAACACAGGGATCAACCAACTCTCTCCCTTTTCCCTCTAAGACGCTTGCTACGCAGTCTATAAAAACACAAAATCATATATCTTCATCGCGTGCAATTGAAATTCCGAATCCCGCGCTTTCCATAGATCTAATTAATCGCGCGGTTTTAAGCTAGGTTCTTTGCGCAATTGCGTGCCAATGGGTCTTGATAGTGGGATTTCCCGTATGAAATGGTGCGCTCCGATGGGGTTTGAAATTGCTTTGCTATCACTAATCTGAAAGCTGATGGGACGAGGAGAAAATTCATTATAAAATAAATGCTACATTGGCGCTTAGGCAAGTCATGGATTTCTGACCAGCGGTCTCAGAAAGAAACCTTACGCGTAAAGAAACAGTACGTTTGATCCCTCCTTCCTACACCCCTTGGCGAAAAGCGGCGTACTTTGAAAACGAAGGCTTACAAACCAGCTAACTAAACCAAGCTAATTACATCATTAAGAACGAACGCTAATTCATATCAAAACCGCAATCCTTTCTTCTCTATCGAGCATAACAGGAATGACCTCAACGAGCTAGTTTGACCGAAATCAAAACATGGACCCCTGGAGTGCGGTGAAACGGAGTTCACTGAAGGGAAAACTGGAACCAGCAGGAAGTGATTTGAGATGAATTGTAGACGTGTGAAAAATGATTTAAAGGGAGGAGAGGAGGTTGAGATGGGCGTAAAATGATCTAATATTTAATAGTAGCAATTTGATGATAATTTACACGATAATCTGTCAAAAACTGATTGACTACAGTCAACTCAAACACACAAGCGTTCAGAACGACTTGTTGTCTTTTGTTCTGAGGCGAGCACGTCATATTCTCTAACTAAAACAGAGGCAACGAATGCAAGTGAAAATGGAGAAAAAGGAAATTTTCCAAAGAGGCCATAAAACTGTTTATTTTATGAAAAATGTTGTAACAAACTGAGAATAGATTTTTCCGCCCAGTGAAAACCACCCCAGGTGATTTTGTGACGCGTATTAATGTATCTATTAGCTGTGGATTAAAGTTTTTGATTCAAGTTCTAATTATATTCCTGTCGAGTCCAATTAAATAGAAAAAAATATCAAATATAATCACATTTACTGCCGAGACAAATAATATATCCTACACTTTGCGAGAACTGTTGAAAGATATCTGACAAGTGGGTGTAATTGTTTGCTTATAATTTCTTATTCTCACATACTTATAAACTAGTTAGTTCTTATTAGGTGTGAAAGTTTGTATTAGAGGCGTCGGAAACAACATGGTTGTAAGCATGTAAGCATAGGGAAGTGTTAAGCCATTAAAGCAGAACCGCTGCCACTGTAACAGGGAAACTTGAAATGATTTACTATAGTGCTTTGGGTGCAATTCTTTGAAGAGATTCATTTTAAGATATATCACCGCTAGAGCGTTCAAATCTTCCACCTCAAGACAAGCCAGCAGACTGTTACAATACGCCGAGACGACGACAGTCACACTACTGTAGTTTAGTCTGTATTGTTAGTCTTTTCCTATTTATTCCTTGAAGCAGTCAGTGTTCAGTAGTTTTGAAAGTGTCAACTATCTTGGTATATAAATTTCAAGGTAATGTGAGAACTGTTTAGCTTTTGGACTTACTCAGCGATGTGAACACGTCCGTATAACAGATCTACGAATTTACGGTCATTGGAAAGGGTGTCCAAAAGTCTTTGGTCATGGACACACCTTAATGATCAATAGATCTCGCTTTAATTTCAAAAAGTCCCCTCGGGTAATGAGTAGAGTATTATTTAGCTAGATAAACCTAAAATTTATAGTTTATGTAAAAAGCGTCAAACTGTGAGACAAGTGTTGGCTGTCAAACCTGAGGGCGTTTCATTTGTTTACTAACTCGAAAAAATCAAGCATTTCAGTAACTACACTGGTGACCATCAGTCATAATTTATTCATAGAAATTTGCTTGTACTCTATTGTCAATCCCGACCATTTGTTTTTATGATTAACACATCAAATCTTCTCCTCTTCTTCAAGGCAATAATTGCTTCATGCGTTCACTCGTCAATCAAATACAACAACATTGAGAAGATTCCCATTCACAATTTGTCGTGGAACGATTCTTTTACGGCAGGAAAATGGCTTCGCCCTTACACACGAGCCTCTCAGTTGGTAATATTCCTGTCATTGGGAAGCGAGAAGACGGCGAAGGCCTAGAGGCTTGTGAAAAGGCGAATTTTGAGGAGTTCAATCCAGACAACCGTTCAGCAGTTAACGGGATTTTAAGAGACACAATCAGCGACTTACAAAAAGCACTTTATGAGTCAAAACGACTGCTATCTGAACGAGATAGCGAGATAATCTCGTTAAGAAATGAAGTCGACGAAATCCGACGAAGTGGTGCATCGTCTCCTCCATGCACGAGTGTGACTATCGAAGAAGAATTCAAAAAATCACAGCTCAAAGTCCTTCAGTTAGAAAAGACAGTACAAGCTCTTCAAACTGACATCTCCTTACAGCGCTCACAGAGAGATGACTTTCTCAAAAAGACCAAGGAAAACGAAGCAAATCAAAACGGTGCTCACACATGTTATTGTGGATCAATGTGTGTAGCCATGAAAGAGGTGGTGGACTTGAAACGTAAACTACACCAAACGGAGCAAAAATATATCCATTTGAAAAGAAATATGAGGACATTGGAGAAAAATAGAGTTAAAGTTGGTGTAGCACAAAGGGATAGTCCCTGTTCTGTAAGTTAACTTTAATCGCGATGAACTCATTTAACAAAGTGTTATGATACATATTTATACTACCTCTATCTCTTTACTAATTCCGTCTACAGTAGCTGGATATAGAAAAAATCTTACATTTTAGATGAATAATTTCTTTTAACGAAAGAAAATCCAAAAGTTTTACTTCTCAGACGTAGCAATTGTATAGTTAATTAGATTATAATTAAGAGTTGGGAAGATTAATTTTGTTTCACAATGTGATCAAGGACCAACTATAAACAACATAAACTTGAGAATTGACTTCTCTTAACTAAAACTACAACCTCTTAAAGTTCGCGCATTAGAAAGAAAACATTTGGAAACAAATATTATTCAATTTGAACTATTTCCAAATATAGTCCCTATGTTTGATATTGTTAATGAATAACCTGAGACAGCAAGCAGCCAAATTATTTAAGTTTGTCCAAGTTATTTATGTTCATAAAGAAACAAACTCCAAGTTGTTGAATAATTAAAACATAGAGGAGTTAACAAAAATCCTGACAAGCAGCTCATGTTGCTGTTCTAAGATTTACACAAAAGAGGAAAAAAGGTTTTTCGAAATCAGAATGTAGCTAGCGAGAATCAACTGAAGATTGTAACAAAGGCGCGCCTTACACCCGCGCGCGTCCCGTTCCTGCGCGTGGCTTCTGTGCCACCTTTTAAAGTATGAAACGTGTTTTTGGAATTAACAAAATTTACAAAAGAATAGAAATTTTATCAGGTATATTCCAAAGAACTTCTCCTTCTCGATTTATCATAACGATATAGACAACACATTTCAAAAAGCTCGGCATCAGAAAATTTTTCGATTTTCCTTCATTCATCATAATACTTTGATTATCTACGAACATATGTAGGGAAAAGAAATGAAGCTTTTGTTGCGAGTTTTGTCTCCGATAAGTTACCTGAAACTCGAAACCGCCCCTAGTATCGATTCAGTTCAAACTAGTTTCAGTTTCATAGATTCAGAGTATTAATTAGACTCAAGAGCTGTTTATATAATTTCTTTCAGCTATGTTAACAGCTTTGCAGGTTTTCAATTAGTCATTTAGACAGCTAAAGATTTCAGAATTTAATGTTTACATGTGAACTTTGCATTGAAACAAAACAAAACAGTTTTTCTCTTCAATGCGGCACCTTAGAAGTGTTTTGGTACCGGTATAACTTAACACTTCTTTATACAGTAATTCTTGAAAATAAATACAGCTGGAAAGAAAAGAAAATCCTGGAGACAAAAGACAATCATAAATTTCAGATCATTACGGACATAAACTCTGCTGGCTCGGCGACATATGAAAACATAAGTTTTTAAATATTTCTCTCGATGAATATCGGCGGAATTTTAACTGGCCAAAATTTGTGTTTTCTTGCCACGAGTTGACCACGTGTTGCATCACAGGTTTGCTTCTAGCTATTTTGGGTACCCTGAATGGTTTTAGCCTTCAAAAAATCTACTCATTAGTCATGTAGTGAATACCCCCTCTAACTGCGAATCTTACTGTGTAGAGAGGTGTGGGGAGCGTACGTATTGGCGCGAAACACTTTAGAGGTTTTCTTGACGTCATATCAAACTGAGATTTTAACCAATCGTGTAGCTAGCCTGGAAAATGGCTTTAGCACTTAAACAATATATTCAAAATGGTGATTATATAAATTTCTATTAGTTTTATTGGAATCGAATAGACGCAGTTAGGTCTCATAGAAGGAAAAAATGAAAATACACAATTCATAAATTTCAGACAAATAGGCGACGCAGAGCAAAATCTACGGTAGGAAAATAAATTGAAATAACTTTGGTTTGTTTTATCGCGTCCAAAAACTGCCATATTTAGAAGGGCAAAGAAGTTATTGGTAAATACTGACAGATCTATAGATATCGTTGAGATACCGTTCTAGTTTCTCAGTACCGTTTTGCTCTCTTGTGCCCTTCTTGACAGATACAATTGCCGGATAATTGTAACTATATCAAATAAAACTATATTCAGTATTATTGTAATTATATATTATATACCTCACTATCGTAATAATCTGTAACAAATGTTTTTTTTATTATTTAACTTAAAACAATCTCAACAACTCGTAACTATTTCGAGGTAAATGCTCGACCGAGTTGAATCATGGGACTTTTTTGAGGAATGCACTTCCAGACGTGCTCTTGATTACATTTTTTTAAAATTTAAATTTAAATTCAATATTTTAACAGGGACATCTAATTTACTGCTTAGCTAGTTTAAATAGAGTCCTGCAAGTCCATGTTTCTAAATATAAATTTAACTTATTTCTCTCACATACTTTGCACTGTAACCTGATACATCTTCAGATGAATTGTGAAACTAATTTTGCCTCTCAAAAAAGCCCAGTGATTCAACACGGTCCCGAGATGGAGAATAGGCACAGAAATTTTAACTTTGCAGTTGACCAGTTGCCAATAAATCAGTAGCGTCAACATGGCAACATTTTCATTATAACTATTATGTACATACAAAAGTGTTTATATCATATATATATTATATAAAGAAACTATATAATAATGTACTACTTTATTGACTAAAGTTATGAAATAAAAGATAATTTATAATGCACCAGAACTTGAAATTGTTATTGCGGAATTAAGGGAGGGGTGATGTTACCTATAGCAACGGTTGCTTGGATACTTCTTCTTTTTTTCCCCAAATCACTATACAAATCACGTCGAGCCCAATGCTAACAAGTAGTAACTAGATGTTTTTTACTCACAAACTTTGTATTTTTTTCAAGCTATATATTAAATGGAATCTGCGTGGATTTCCTTTGAATCACTTTTTGAAAATTGAACAAAATTAAATAAAATTGTGTGATTAAATTGTTTTTAGAAAAGTGTTTCACGGTGGTTGCATTGTAGCGATACAAACCCAACCAGCTGGGCACCCGTGTGGCTTGACCTTTCCCTACTATCGACCACTTTCTCTTTTACATTTTAAATTCAGTACATCTCGTATGCATGAAAACAGAAATGCTATATAAATCACTATATGTGACCCGAGTAAAATTACTGGTAATTACTATACTTCATTAACCAAAATTGTCTTTGTACTCCTTTTTCTCGAGAAAAGGACATGTTTGTGAATCTAAACAAATTTATCAGCACCTGCAAAGTGACACTATCCAAGAAGTCGTTTTTCATTGTCCCTAGAGCAAGATTTCCTTTGTTTTCTACGTCTGACACTTAGAATTCATATTTACTCATGAAATGTGGCTTTGAAGCTGATATAAACTTGAGTTTGTCTACTAAAGTAATAAACAGAAGTGCATATTAACATTAACAAGGTACAAATCAAATAGTAATTTTTGAGGTGAAAGTCTCACGCATGCGCATTTGCTAATCCTTTGTTCTTGGTTAAAGTAATGCATTCCATAACAGCCATCACGACACGTGAAAGGGAAAGGTTGAATCTTAAACCTCATTAGGAAAACATTTCATGATGTCTACAGATGGCATGAGTCTGGAAGATGAAATCGAGAAAGAAATCGAGAATTTTCAGATCGATTCTGATAGTGAAAATATCGATATGAAGGAGAGAGGCGAGGACGATTTTGTGTCGGATTCGATCAACGTCACGACAAATTCACTTCTTCGAGCTACAATTTGTGAATTAGAAAGGGCATTGAAAGACACAAGAAGGCTTCTTTTTGACCGCGACAAAGACAATGCATCGCTTCGACAAGAGCTTGAGCGAGTGCGAAAGGATTTACGAAAAGAACAGTCATCGAGAAGAAAGCTCTTGGAAGAAACAGACCAAAAATTGAAGTCTTTCAACGAGATCGAGAAAATGAACGAACAGATGAAACAGGAAATTGAAGAGCTCAAAAATCAGTTGGAATCAAAGGAATCAGGGAAGGATCTGGCTACTACGGACGATCCGGACGACATTGTACCATGCTGTTCCTCTATGAATGAGCTTATCCAAATGAGACAAAAAGTCAAAGATATCGAAAAGGAATTTCAAGATTTTAAGGCCAATAACCAAATCTGTGACGACTACAGTTTGTCTTCGTTTCGAAATAAAGTCAATTTGGTAACAAACCCCGCTGATAATAAACAATCGCAAAAAGAGCTCCAGACGCAGCTCAGAATCAAATTTTTACGCGATGCGTTTTTCTACTACATGATAGATTTTCACCCTGACGAACAGATGAAAGCCATCTTGGCGATTCTTGATTACGACGATAAACGGCATGACATAATTATTGAATCCCACAAGATGAAACGACAAGGAAAGAAGTTTATAGTAAGCGAAGTATCCAGTCGATCCTTGACGTTTGTTCAAGAGCACCCGATATAAGCTATCTGGTATATACAGCTTCGAAACTGGAAGCGCGCATAAATCATGTGGTTTTCAGACGGTGATAGCTTCATTCGATTCATAGAAAACAAGTTAATTCTTCAATCACTTAAAACCGCGACCAGAGCCGGCTGATGGCTGAAATGTACACTGAAGGGTAGCGCCAATTAGAGGTAAACTAGACTGCCGAGCTTTTAAATAGTAGGACTTTCAAGGGAATTTTGTACCTGTTCCTCAAGACCAAACAGTGAGATATATAAACTATATTTTATCATGAGATATTGTGCGGTGAGCAAACTATATCAGATTTCATATGACTGTGAAAACGGCATGGTACGGTTACGGCAGGAATTTCAAATGTTTATATAGACTACATGGCACCGACGCGGCCACAGCACGGCGCAGTCTGTTTCACACCTGACTCAGAAGTAAACTGCTCACCATCAATTAACTACGGCTCCTATGAAAGGAAGTACATTACATGAGTGATTCTCATCATGTTGGCCTTCAATCAGATTCATATATCAGTTGAACTTCAATCAAAAACTTATACGGTTCGAATTTTCTCCAGGTTTTTAACACCTTAGTGGTTGTAAGACATTAAAGTTTAAATTCAATATATTTAGCTTCTAGAGCTTTTTCTATTTTTGTACTTAAAAATTCATAGATAAGTGCGCTCAATAAAAATTGAATACTATTATCATCTGAATATCATTACACGAGTCAGTCTTAATTCTATACTAGTGCGGTATATAGAGTGGATTTCGTATGACTTTGAAAAACTACGGCACGGTCACGGCACGGCACGGAACCTCGCCTGCTGATTTCTTCGCAAATTTGTAAAGAAATCAGCAGGCGAGGTTCCGTACCGTGGCCGTGCCGTGCCGTGACCGTGCCGTAGTTTTTCAAAGTCATACGAAATTCACTCTATATGAGCACCGTTTGTCAGTGATAGCTTATAACATCGCAGAATAGGGGCTGTTAAAAGACTTGATGAAAGTATGTTCATACAACGAACGGGACTGGGCCAGCAATAAACTGTATCAAGTGATTTTGACTTCACCCCCTCCCCTCCCCTCCCCCACCCAACCCGAGTTCCTAGCTGCAAAAGGGTGACGCTCACTGTTTGTGTTGCTTTACTAGAGATAATAGGGCTTCATAAACTAGAACCTTAGAATGAATATCTTTATTTGTTTTAATTCGATCATTATTCTAAACGCTATTTTTCGAAACGTCAGAAATAATATTTTGGGTTACCTGTGCCGTGACATGACACAACCATGAGCTTTGGGTTTCCTTTGTAATCAAAATGGCGGATTAGACGAGGAAACTGAAAATGTAATAATAACTTGTTCTTTCTATCCATTGTCAGGCTAATATTTGTCATTGTGTTGAACTGTTTCATAGAATATTCCAGAAGTACATGTTGATATATCGATTAAGAACTGAAGTTCTCTAGATCGAGATCCTTTGATGTATAAAAGATGTGGTTTCAAGTCATAGCCTTTACATTTCTGCTACTTATTTTTCTACTGACATTGGCCTTCATAGCTTTCGTGGTATATTTGATGCATATTCGTCGAAAATACAGCCATATTCCAGGCCCGCCATTGGATAACTGGATATTGGGCCACATTCCTTATATCAGAAAGAGGCTCAAAGCTGGTGAAATATTCGGTGAAATTTTGTATGACTTGTGTTTAGAATATGGAAATGTGTTCATTATTTGGACTCTTCATGTGCCATCCGTGACTGTAAGTGGACCCGATCTAGTTAGAAAAGCTATCGTGGAACTCAATTTACCAAAGCCAAAATTTATTTATAATATCATGCAAAGAGTTTTCAATGCAAGGGCTATGGGGAAAGGAATCCTTACAGAATGCGACCATCAAACATGGCTCCGTAAAAAACTGTTGTTAAACCCAGCATTTCACAGGAAATACTTGATGAACTTGATTCCTGAGTTTAATTCAGTTTGTGATGAATTCATTGCAAGAATTGGTCGATTTGCAGATCAAGATATAGCAGTTAATTTTGCTGATGAGTTTCCTAGAGTCACTATGGATATTATTGGAAAGGTTAGTTTGGGCACACAGTATAGACTGCTTAGAGCTAATGAGGGGATCAAAGGCAAATACACCATTTCACGGTTCTCCCTGTTCAACCTCAGCCTCAACAACATGAAATATACTCTTTAGAAACTGACTACAGCCCATGGTAATTATGTAAGGAATGCACACTTCAATAAACATTATTGAAACACTATAAAATTCCATGGGATGTAGTCAAATTCTAAAGCCAATATTCTACATGCTGTCTTGTTCTTCCATACAAACTCTGCAATTTTGTTCTTTCTCTGACCCCTCCAGAATTTCCAATTCCATCCATTGTTGGGGCATGGATATTTTCTTGTACTACACAATGCATACAACTTGTATGGCCCTGCTCATGTGCCATTATAAAGCATTTGGAAAATAATAAAGGAAGATAATTGTATCATCTGTGTTAAATTTTTTGATTTTTCAACTGATACCAAGCTTACGGCCATGTTGGCCATCGTCAGGGTTTGAGCGTACATTAGTAATATATGTAATTAACAAAATAGTATGTGACATAATGGGCTGCACAGCTTTACCCAAGTGGGCTGGAAAAATTCATATAATTCTGCTTATTTCTGCATGTTATATTAGGAGCAGACAGACCAACTTATGCAAATTAGTCTAACAATATCAGTTATAATTCTTAGGTTGCATTCAATGTGGATTTGAATGCAGTACAAGATGACGATTGCCCATTTAAGATGGCCAACTACTTAGTACTCAAAGGCATGCAAGAAATGTTCAGAAATATGTTTTTTTGGAGGATAAACGTCTTTATGTATCCATTTCAATGGAGGGTGATAAAAGCTATCAAATTTGTCAGAGATTATGGAAGAAAGGTTATCACAGAGAGAATTGCTGCCATCAAAGATGGAAAGGACACACCTAATGACATTTTACAACATATTGTCCTGATGTCAACAGGCAACACCTCTGTTACTCTAGAAGACTTGGTAGATGAGTTTGTAACTTTCTTCTTTGCAGGTAGGAAATTATCTGGATGAAGCTGTTATTTCTGATAATAGACCACTGTCTTTTTTTGTGGGAAACAGAATTGCACTTGTCATGACCATTAAAACTGTGTGATGCATAATTGAAAAATTGAAATTCATTTTCTACCCATTTTCACACAGGTCAAGAAACCACATCAAATCAACTGGCCTTCACTTTGTTTGAGATTGAGAAAAATGCTGAAGTTGAGCAAAGGTACAAGGCTTACCTGTATTGAATTTAGTGAGTGTCTCGAAAGGATTGGATTCACAAATAAACAATGCAAAATCATTTTGGATTTTGTTTGAAATTTAATGATTTGGATCTGGCTGATCATTTTATGCCATCTGTATGATGATGACGATGACAATGATGAAGATGATTATGTTAGCTGTATGGTGATGATGATGTTGCTGGTTGTAGTGATGGGGATGACAATGATGTTGACATGCTACCATTTCATTCCAGACTTGTCCAAGAGGTCAACACTGTGTTACAGGGGAACCAATATGTCAGTTATGAAGACCTGGGAAACCTTGAATACCTGGATAGGACACTCAAGGAGAGTTTACGACTCCATCCTCCTGTTGGTGGATTTTCACGCTATACCCATGAAGAAATTGAACTTGGTGGCTACAAGATCCCTGCTGAAACAACAATTGGAGTCGAAACCATTTGTGAACACTGGTCTGAAAACAACTGGAGAAATCCCAGAGTATTTGATCCTGACAGATTTGTGGACAAAATACCTGGTGAAATATATTTTCCATTTTCTCTTGGTCCAAGATCATGCATAGGGAAGAATCTTGCACAATTTGAGTCTAAAGTGATCATGGCTCGACTGTATCAAGAGTTTGAATTTGATTTGGTCTCACCTGATGGTCCCATGGTTTATGAACATGCAATAACTGTTAGGCCTAGGAATGGGGTGTGGTGTAAAGTGCGGCGAAGGCAACAAAGTCATTAGGGATCCCCAATTGCTGATTTCAGTTTTCACTTAAAGATTTTCTTGAATCCAAAAGGATTTCTGTTCTGTCCTCTTTTTCAGGGCAAACAGCCAAATGTCAGCTCTTGTACTCACTACTGTTACATTTATAGCATGTATAGTCATTACATATTTTCATACCAGTTATTTATCAGTTAAATATGACCATTTTCTAATGCAATACACAGCTCGTATTTCTACATTTTCATGATAAAATTGTAATAATTTATTGTAATTTGATTCCATTGTTCCATGCGACTATACTCTCATAGACGGACAAATGACGTCAAAATGTGCCTAGAAAAAAAAAATGTCACGTACAGAAAAAAAAAATGAAATCTATTTTTTTTACATAATATTCATCGAAACATTTCAACCAATCAGAGCGCGCGTAAAATTCAATAACGTAATCTATGCGCGTGTACTGTCATCACACACGGTTCTCGACCAATCAGAGCGCGTGTAATATATCAATTACTGTATTATTTAACAAATAGATTCCATTTTCCGTGCTTCTCTACTGTAATAGATGCATGGATGACGTCAAAACGTGGCGAGAACAAAAAAGTACGCCACCAGACGAATTCGAGTGGCATTACTGTTGTTCTCATTACTTTTTGACGTCTTCTGTGCATCTTTTAGAGTACAGACCCACGAAAAAAATGGAATCTATTTGCTTAATATGATAATTCTTCCAGACATTTCGACCAATCAGAGCGCGCGTAAGATTCCATGACGTCATCCATGTGTTTGTACTGTAATCACGCGGTTCTCGACCTATCATAAATGATCATTGTTAAAGATGTGCATCAAATTAACACCAGACGCAGAGCACACAACTTAGTTCTTCCAAAGTTTAGGAAATCTTTTGGGCAACGCACATTTAGTTTTACTGCTGCTTCAATCAGGAATGAATTGTCCAATAAGATTTAAGAACTGAAATCTGTTAATTCTTTTGCAAAAGAACTGAAATCAATTGCTTTAGATAGATAGAATTTATATTTGAAAAATAGCCTTCAGATAGAATTTCACAAACTAGGACAATTTTTTTGGATTTTTAACACTAAAAAGTTTTGTTATAATATATATGTACGTTTATTGTATAATTTGAGGGCCACGTGTATGCTATCTTTAGATATTAAGTGTAGCCCTCTGTAAATAAAGTATTATTCTATTTATTCTATTCTATCAGAGCGCGCCTAATATACCAATTTTTATATAATTAGTCATAATTCAATGCATCAACTCTAAGGCTACGTTCACACTAATCAGGTTAAATATGAAAACGTATCTTTTCTGTTACGGTTTGGCCTTTGGCCTTTCTAAAACGGCGGTTGTGTTTTTTTTGCGAAAACGGAAAAAGGTATGTTTTCATCATTTTTCTGGTAGTGTAAGGAAGGTACACATAAGTGCATATGATTGCACGTTATTAAAGTCATTTAAAAAATGACAAATATACAAATATCTTAAATTTGTAATCAGGATTCTTAATAATAATAATCAATAAATCAAAATTAACTATATATTGATATTTTTCCGCCTAGTTATGGTTTGCAAATAATTTTCATCATGAGTTTTTCACCTTTCTATTTTAATTTATATATTTATATCTTAATTTATTTATTTGAATTTTATGTTATACACAGCTTCAATGTAAACAAGTGTCAACTTTTTGAATCCTGTGTCTAATAAAGTTATTATTATTATTATAATTAATAATAAAATATTGTTTGTCTCTGATTTTAACTTTACAAAATTATATTAGACGTTTCGACCATTTACCAACTGTCTTAATCAGATCAATCCTAGATCGGAATCTTTGAGTTAAATCATCAGTTTAATTACAAGGGTTGAAAATAAAACGGGCGGATTTAGGGGAGGAGTGCATGGGGCGCCCCCCTCCTGATACGACTTTGAGTCTTTTTTTAAAATATTTTTCCAAAATATCCTCTCGGCAGTTTCCAACTTATATGTTGGTGCATCCCCTCCGGAAGATAATTCTGGATCCGCCCCTGTATAACAATTTCTTACCTTTTTTGTTTCAACATCACAAAGTTGTTGTTGGTTTTTTGTTGTCGTTGTTGTTGTTGTTGTTGTTGTTGTTGTTGTTGTTGTTTGTTTTTCCCTTGGTGCAGTCAGCTGTAATCTATGACTGACTGAAATTAAAAAGGTATGAGAAATTAAAACTCACCAGCCAGACCTGGCACTCCGTCAATGTCCTCAACTGGGTTCAATATAGTGTGCCAGATTGCATCGACTTCTTGTCTGTGGTAGAATAAGTAGTATAACTGCATGAAAATATTTAGAAATCAGTCGAAAATTAATTAAAGGCCCACTTGGATGAAAATTGTATGGAACCTTATTATTTCTATCTGAAGATGAATGTAGTTAAATAACTAGCTAAACTCTGCCAACTAAAAAAAAACTGCATTTCAAGCTCATTTTCAAAGAAAAATTTTGATATTAAGTCTAAAAGAACAGTAGGGTTGAGTAAATGACCTCATTTACAATACTCACAACTTAAATGCTAACATACTTGACAATTTCTTTTCGTCTGGTTTGAATGTAAAGAAAATGTTGCTTTTGGTGATTATATATTAAAGTCGTACAGATAGGTTTTACTAATAAACTTCAAGTCATTCTCAATTTTAATTTAGTTTCATCCAAGTGCCCCATTAAGTCGGTTCACTCCAGTTCTTGGTTGAATGTTTGCATCGCTGGGTCTGTTCAAATAACTTGCCCCCTGAGAGCCGGCCACGCGAGTTCCCTTCTTTTCCACAGAAAATAGCCGCGCGGTACGTACTTTCGCTTATAAGAAACTATACAGTCACAGTGTTGCATTTCTATCTCTCTAAATGAACCTTTGGTAAATGTTGGTGAATTATGGTTTTCAGTATCAAAACCCCGACCTTCAGCTCTTTATATTAATCACTTCTTAGCTTTAGTAACTAGATTTTCATGCATTTCTCTTTATTCTTTCATAATGTTTTAGTTGGCAACTAATTTTGATTTTGAGCTAGAAAAAAAAACGAAAAAACAAACCCCGAAAAGAAAAGGAAAAAAAAAGAAAAAGAAAAAGAAAAAAGAAAAAAGAAAAAAGAAAAAAAGGCCTTAACCGGTTTTGAACCCGGCTCTTACATTTGCTCACTTGCTTCACAGTTCGAGGGTTTTCCAACTGCGCCACGGGATCGCGTAATTTGCACAACAATAGATAGCCAATTCAAAGGATACACTAGGTTATTTTGTTCTTCAAATCTCTCAGTAGTCCAGTTAGCCTAGTGGTAAGGTTCAGTCATTTACGGCCTAGGATCCGACTGTTTCCTCCCTCTTTGACTGCGAAGCTCGCTGCGTTCTACCGGATAGCGCGGAAGGGGCCGAAATCTCCATCCTATACGTAACATGCGATGATTCAGCGACTTGTCTGGATGCATGGTCCGATTTTTTGGGTTTTGCATAAAATTAGCACACTAATTTACTTTGGGTAACCTGTTCGAGTCCTGCCTGCGTCAACAACTTTTCTTTTTTTCTTTTTCTTTTGTGTTTAATGGATTAAATTTTTCTTTTCTATTTTTTTCTGGCTTAAAATTCTGGTCTTCAATGAAGAAAACTACATTATAATGTTTACATTACATATTATAAAATATTTGCCGGAGATATAACGCGCGCGCTGATTGGCTGGCTACCATGTTTATATCAGAGGACAGAGACATGCATGGCTCGCACAAAAACGTCGAAAATATTTTATAAAAGCTATCAACATAAAACGATCGCTAATGTTTGTACTGTGATATAAATTAAACACTCTGGAAGATGTAGAGCACTCGAAAAGCAAGAGAAACACTTGGGTACACCTCGTGAGCTATGCCTCATGTTCCTAAGCTTGCTTTTCTCTTGCTCTACATCTTTAATCGTGTTTATATATCACAGAACAGAGACATGCGCGCGCGTTTTATATTGCTTAACAATAGTAAGGATGATTCTAATCTTGAAATTAGCTTGATGCTTTCAAATTTGGCGTAATTTAGAAAAACCGCTTCCCTGAAATAATAGTTCTCTAATAACATTTTCATTACACATTCTTAAGGCCAGCTGGACCTCTGGCCCTTATAGGATCCAAGCACTCCCTAACTCCAGCCGAATATGGTGGAAATCGAACCACCCCTATCAATATGCTTGCGACGGGCCTACCTATTTAACACTACTTCATTCTAAATATTTTGTTTCCTATTTTATTCATCTTATTCTTACACTTTAACTTGAACACTTTATTTTACGGTTAATGAAAACCACTCTATAGATAGATAGAAGCTTGCGCGCGTTGGATTCCCGCCTTTTTTGTACGTGGTTCACAAAAAAATACAACAGTAAAGGTCGGTTTTTGTTAGTAAAAATGCTTTAAAAAGTTTTCTGACAGTACTACAAGTTCAACTATAACAAATGAGACTCATGGATACTTTTGGAGATCATGGGAAATGACACAATAAACCTTTTCTCCACTTAACTGGGCTGGCCCACTTTAAGCGATTATATGGAAACTTTTTAGCCCACTTTGCCAATATTTTTGATGTAATATATCAAACACAAGTAAAAGTATTTCATCAGCATATCAAAACACCAAGAAGTGGGTTGAAAAAACAAGGCAGCTGAGTTTTTTTAGCCCACTTTGAGATGTTATGATATGCTGATGAAACATGAGGACAAGTGTTTGATATAGCTTCTCAAATTCATGGATAATTATTGGATAAATTCCAAGCAAAAGTTGGTTAATTTATGCAAATGTTTGATCAGCATATCAAGAGGCTGTCATAGTAGTGATTTTTCTTTGTTTTTTTTGCTCATTAATTACTCATGAATTTGAGAAATCTATAAAAATTATGACCATGTATGTATGTTCTATAACATGTAACAGTAAGTACAAGAGCTATGCACAACAGAATTCTTTCTGGTTTCAAGAAAATCAGAGTTCTTTACATTAGTCTGAGTTCAATGCCTTTGCTGCCTTCGCCGCACTTTACACCACACCCCATTCCTAGGCCTAACAGTTATTGCATGTTCATAAACCATGGGACCATCAGGTGAGACCAACTCAAATTCAAACTCTTGATACAGTCGAGCCATGATCACTTTAGCCTCAAACTGTGCAAGATTCTTTCCTATACATGATCTTGGACCAGTGGAAAATGGAAAATATATTTCACCAGGTATTTTGTCCAAAAATCTGTCAGGATCAAATGCTTTGGGATTTCTCCAGTTATTTTCTGACCAGTGTTCACCAATTATGCTCACTCCAATTGCTGTTTTGGCAGGAATCTTGTAGCCACCAAGTTCAATTTCTTCATGGGTATAGCGTGAAAATCCAGCAGCAGGAGGATGAAGTCGTAAACTCTCCTTGAGTGTCCTATCCAGGTATTCAAGGTTTCCCAGGTCTTCATAACTGACATATTGGTTCCCTTGTAACACAGTGTTGACCTCTTGGACAAGTCTGGAATGGAATAACATGGTGTCATCATTGGTAGAAAGGGCAGAATAACAAATCTCAATTTGTTGCCCAACTATAGCACTTGTCACTGTTTACCTACAAAGATATTGAGGTGCTTCTAATGCAAATGTGCCACAATTTCTTTGAAAGATTATCCAATTTATCTTTGATAGGCACATGGATAACTATTGGATGACTGTTGGACACTTGTCACACGACAGTTAGGGAATGGTCATTACTTACACTTATTTACACAATTCTTATACCTTTGCTGAACTTCAGCATTTTTCTCAATCTCAAACAAAGTGAAGGCCAGTTGATTTGATGTGGTTTCTTGACCTGTGTGATGATAAATAAACTTGTAAGATTGTAAATATAGTACATGGTTGCTTAAAGCTGGGTTACACTTTAAAGCCCCCCTTCTCTTCCCCCCCTCCCCCCACTCTTTTTACTTTTCAATATTTAAAACACCACTGAGGGATCCAACAGAGGAAACTTTTGATGGCATTGAATTGCATGGGCATCATTTCAATTAAATATAATGGTTCAAAGTAGTACTGCTGGACTTCCCTATGGTAAAATATCTCTGGACATCAACCAGTCATTTAGCACTTAGGCCATTTTCATGGGAGCCCCTTCAGTTCATGGAATTAGTAAGAGTTAATTACCGAGAATCGAGGCTTTTAGCCATATACATCCACAGGACCGTAGGACCGAGGGATGTATATGGATAAAAGCCAAGGTTCAAGGTAATTATTGAATTCATAATGACTAGGGAACGGGATGTGAAGCCCTACAAATAACAAAGAAAACCGACTCAATCATATACTAATCCTATATACTGTACCTGCCAAGAAGAAAGTTACAAACTCATCTACCAAGTCTTCTAGAGTAACAGAGGTGTTGCCTGTTGACATCAGGACAATATGTTGTAAAATGTCATTAGGTGTGTCCTTTCCATCTTTGATGGCAGCAATTCTCTCTGTGATAACCTTTCTTCCATAATCTCGGACAAATTTGATGGCTTTTATTGCCTTCCATTGAAATGGATACATAAAGATGTTTATCCTCCAAAAAAACATATCTCTGAACATTTCTTGCATGCCTTTGAGTCCCAGGTAGTTGGCCATCTTAAATGGGCAATTGTCATCTTGTACTGCATTCAAATCCACATTGAATGCAACCTAAGATGATAATTATAAAGTACATATAGTCAAGCCTAAAGTGCTTGTACAGTGCTCACAGTGACATAAGCCTTTATCATTCAGAGATCAATTTTTTTCAAAGCAGCTTGTAATTATCAATTAGACAACAGAAAGCTGTGCGCCCATGGCGTTATAGACGCACGAGAGAAAATATAAAGAACGATTAACAAATGTAAGAGTGGCATGAGGTGTAGCCAAGTGTGACTCTAGTTTGTTAAGAGTTCTTTATATTTTCTTAAGTGTGTCTATAACGCAATGCGCAAGCGGCTTTCTGTTGTCTAATTGATTTATGACAGAGCCGAGAATGTTAAAAAGGGAGCCGAGCAGCCCATGAAGAAATAGTTCATAGATTTTCCAACCAATCAGAGCGCGCGTTATATGTATTGCCATCTTAAAAAAGAATGATTTGAAAAAGAGGATGACAAAGATAGTGCATGCTCAGTGTAGCCCATGGGCAAATAGTTCATAGCTTTCTGGCCAATTAGAGCGCGCGTAAGATTGTAGCTATGTTACAAAAAGTTATTATAAAAATGAGTGACTGCTTACTAACATATTTTTTTCCAGTTTTGAACCCTCCCCATCCACATTCTCTTCACACCACCCCTCCCCCAAACAACCAAAACAAACACAACAATCCATCTCCACTTTGAGAGTGGAAGTGCTGTAAACAACAACAAGAACAAGAACAAGAACATCGACTAACCTTTCCAATAATATCCATAGTAACTCTTGGAAACTCATCAGCAAAATTAACCACAACATCTTGATCTGCAAATCGACCAATTCTCGCAATGAATTCATCACAAACTGAATTAAATTCAGGAATCAAGTTCATCAAGTACTTCCTGTGAAATGCTGGGTTTAACAACATTCTTTTACGAAGCCATGTTTGATGGTCGCATTCTGCAAGGATTCCTTTCCCTGCAGCCCTTGCACTGAAAACGGTTTGCATGAGCTTGTAAAGATGATCAGGCTTTGGTAGATTGAGTTCCACAACAGCTTTTTTTATCAGATCAGGTCCACTTATTGACACGAGTGGTAAATGAATAACCCACAGAACAAATACATTTCCGTATGTCAAGGACAAATCATACAAAATTACATCGAAAACATCTCCAGCATCTCGTCTCTTTTTGATGTAAGGCAAGTGGCCCAATATCCAGTTGTCCAACGGTGGACTTGGAATATGGCTGTATTTTCTACGAATATGCATCAAATATACCACGAAAATTAAGAAGGCCAGCGTCAGTAGACCAATGACGAGGAGAAAAGTATAGGCTATTAATTGGAAAAGCCACATAATTGTCAATGATCATGTACTAAAGTTAAGTTGAAAGTTGAAGAAAGTTTCGCCTCATCCACCATTTTGAATACAAAGGATGCTGGGTAATAGCGAAATGCTTTTCGTGACTTTGGGTTTCCTTTGTATTCAAAATGGTGGATGCATGAGTACATGAGTGTGACGAGAACTTCAATTTCTGTATTCACCGATCCTTTAATAATGTGGCTTCTCGAAATGACAGCATATGTTTTTCTCCTACTCATTTGTCTACTGACGCTGGCCTTCTTAATTTTCGTGGTATATTTGATGCATATTCGTAGAAAATACAGCCATATTCCAAGTCCACCTTTGGACAACTGGATATTGGGCCACTTGCCTTACATCAGAAAAAGACGAGATGCTGGAGATGTATTCGATGTAATTTTGTATGATTTGTCCTTGACATACGGAAATGTATTTGTTCTGTGGGTTCTTCATTTACCACTCGTGTCAATAAGTGGACCTGATCTGATAAAAAAAGCTGTTGTGGAACTCAATCTACCAAAGCCTGATCATCTTTACAAGCTCATGCAAACCGTTTTCAGTGCAAGGGCTGCAGGGAAAGGAATCCTTGCAGAATGCGACCATCAAACATGGCTTCGTAAGAGAATGTTGTTAAACCCAGCATTTCATAGGAAATACTTGATGAACTTGATCCCTGAATTTAATTCAGTTTGTGATGAATTCATTGCGAGAATTGGTCGATTTGCAGATCAAGATGTTGAGGTTAATTTCGCTGATGAGTTTCCTAGAGTTGCTATGGATATTATTGGAAAGGTAAGATTTGTAAAACACTTCCCCTGTCTTCCACTGTCACCTCCACTACCCCCCCCCCCCCCCCCCCCCGGTGAGAATAGGATATAGCAAATTATATCCTTGACTCCGGGGGGGGGGGGGGGGGGCTTGAACTATATGTACTTTATAATTATTATCTTAGGTTGCATTCAATGTGGATTTAAATGCAGTACAAGATGACAATTGCCCATTTAAGCTGGCCAACTATCTGGGACTCAAAGGCATGCAAGAAATGTTCAGAGATATGTTATTTTGGAGAATAAATGTCTTTATGTATCCATTTCAATGGAGGGTGATAAAAGCAATCAAATTTGTCAGAGATTATGGAAGAAAGGTTATCACAGAGAGAATTGCTGCCATCAGAGATGGAAAGGACACACCTAATGACATTTTACAACATATTGTACTGATGTCAACAGGCAACACCTCTGTTACTCTAGAAGACTTGGTAGATGAGTTTGTAACTTTCTTCTTGGCAGGTATGTAAAAAGTCTCACATAATTTGATCAATTGAAGGGCTCTCATGAAAATTCGCCAAATTGCAGGACTCCAAATATTATTATTAATAGTGGTCACAAAGAAGACTTTCTCAAAGTGGTCAGCCCTGCTTTTTAATTTTTGGAAAAAATGAAAAGAAAAAAATACAACAAAGAATAAAGACAAAATGAGAAAGGAGGACTCATGGGAAGTCTTAAGTCATAAGGGGCAAAATGCAACTAGATTTCAACCATTTGCTCCTAAAAAGTATTTCCTCTTAGGAGCATATTTGCTCCAGATGTTTTTGGCTTTTCCATAAAAGAATTAATAGTGACTGCAGTTCTTGTTTTATGTAGATGAGTTGTGAACTCAAATTCCATAGGTGTTCCTGTAAATTATGTCATTAATCAGCAAAGGACTGGAGAGTTTGTGGCACATATTCCCTTTGTTTGAACCCGCAGGGGTGTTGAAAAGTTGATGAACTTTACATTAGCATGGAAAATGCCTATAAAAGCTGCTATGGTTATTAGTGAAAGTATTATTTCAGAATTGATACTGTACTCCATGCTTAGCAACTTCATACGATTTATTTATTCTAACACGTTAATGTTATTTATTACCAATAACATGCAGGTCAAGAAACCACATCAAATCAACTGGCCTTCACTTTGTTTGAGATTGAGAAAAATGCTGAAGTTGAGCAAAGGTACAAGGAAACATAATTAAAAGTTAATGGATTGCAATAGAAAATATGTCGGACCCCTTTGAACATGCACCAACTGCTTTCAGAACAGAAATGAAATTGAATAAGTGTATCCTCAAGTACAGTGTGGTTGTCAAAACGTTTTTGAATGGTCCTATAAAAATCTTTAAAAACCTCTTTAATTTAATGAAATTGAAACATTCTAGACATTTACTGACTGTCTGCCAAAAGCTGGTTAACAGATTAGAGTCATTTGCTTGATAGTTGGATGATACTACCATCAATCTGTCACTACTCAGCTGTCATAACTGTACATCATCATGTTAGCTCACGCTGCCATCTTTTATTCCTAGCCCTGATGATGGATGATTCATCTGAAAGCTTGGCAATATTAAATTATTCAAAACATAGTTGATACTGTTGTAATTGGTGATATCATGTAAAATGTTGTGAAAAAATAATGAAGGGTTTCATGTGAAAACGGCCTAAGTGACTTTTTTGATGATAATTTTTCAATGATGTAAAATGGTATAATCATTTTTCCTATGCTGGAAAAATTAATCTCAGGACATCCATCAAAAAGTCACTTGGGTCATTTTCACAGAGAACCCTTCTATAATTTTTCAGGGGCATGCAGCATTATAAAAATTGGAAATTATCAAGAGGATATTTTGGAAAAATATAGAGAAGAAAAGGGCCATAAGTCATCTCAGGAGGGGGTGTGCACCCCCTGCACCCCTTCAATAAATCTATCCTTGTACCAGTGATAACAGGCTGCCATTTTATTGCAGACTTGTCCAAGAGGTCAACACTGTATTACAAGGAAATCAATATGTCAGCTATGAAGACCTGGGAAGCCTTGAATACCTGGATAGGACACTCAAGGAGAGTTTACGTTGTCATCCCCCTGTAGCTGGATTTCCCCGCTATACCCATAAAGAAATCAAACTTGGTGGCTACATGATTCCTGTTGAAACAGCAATTCGAGTGAACATAATTGGGGAACACTGGTCTGAAAATAACTGGAGAAATCCCAAAGTATTTGATCCTGACAGATTTTTGGACAAAATACCTGGTGAAATATATTTTCCATTTTCTCTTGGTCCAAGATCATGTATAGGGAAGAATCTTGCACAATTTGAGTCTAAAGTGATCATGGCTCGACTGTATCAAGAGTTTGAATTTGAGTTGGTTTCACCTGATGATCCAATGGTCTATGAACAAGCAGTAACTGTTAGGCCTAGGAATGGGGTGTGGTGTAAAGTTCAGCGAAGGCAGCAAAGCCGTTGAACTCAGAGTAATGTAAAGAACTCTGATTTTTTTAACGTATAGTCATTAATCAATTTGGGGTGTCTGTGCGACCCCAGAAAACAGTACATTAACTGGGCTTATCTGTGTGTCCCCAGAGAAAAATAGCTGTGTAACAGTGCCAGGTAGATAATCCTCTGATCCCCCATCCTGCTGGCTTATGGCATTCAAACTGTCTAAAATAGGCAATGCAAATAGCAAAAGATAATGTGCTGCATGTGTTTTCATGCAAAGAAAAGAAATATAAATACAGATCAGACCAAAAAATGGTAAGGTTAATAATAATAATAATCAAACTGATAAGATTGTCGAAAAAGCAATGAAGAGCGCCAAGTAAGGAGCAGATCCCCTTATAGGCGTCGTCGAGGCCAGAGAGGGGTCTAGAATTTTGGAGTCTTGGCGAGATCCGATGTTTCTCATGTGGCCAGCTTGGGCATATGATTGTGCGCGTGTGTACCAAAAAGATCTAAAATATCAATTTATCAGTGGTAACCACGTGATTAAGCATTCAATAAATCGAGTATTGGAGTACGTGGCGTTTCAGTTGTTATTCACTTGTTTTATCCCCCTTTCATGTATGCCCCTGGTGGTCCCTGGTGGGTGGGTGCGTCCTCTGTTTTGGTTACTGGATTTGAGAGGTGACTCCTTCAAGCATTTAGCAAAAAGGGCGGGTTGGTAGTCATCTCTTGGCCTCCTGGGTGGGGTTTCATGATAAGAATCCTGTCGACTGTTGTTTTGCCTGGGTTATATTTTCCTCTTTTGTTTGATTACGTCACACTAGATATCAACTGGTTTTTCTCATACAATGTGCAGAAAACCGGGGAATCAAGAACTATCAGGATCATACACTGCCCTTGTGAGTTGAGTTGTCTGTCCTCCTATTGACACACTCTTCATGACGTTCATAAAACTGTTCAAAACTAAAGCGGAATCACGAGCGCAGCTTCAACTCGTTTTTACAACAATTATTTGAGATAAATTAAAAGTTAAAATATCCTTATCAAACGGAGCAACAGAACGAGCGGGCGCGCCGAAACGCGTCTGCATGTCCTCTTATTGGCACACTGCATGCTCTAATCAACCAATCAGATTGCGAGATTAGTATCAAGTGTTAAAAGATTTAATTTGTTTTCAGACAAGTTTTGTTTTTTGCGACGTCAGTGTTCACCCTGAACACACCCTTTTTACAATTTACAATTTTAAAATTTTGTTTCGCGCAATAACAGACCTCAGCTAAGGTCTCCACATTTTTAAAATCGACCCTAAATGTTTTTTCGGGTCATCAAACATTTTCCGTTTGGCCGCGCCCTTACGCACTAGTGCACATACTACATATGTTGATTATATACCTAGCTATTTCAAAAAACGTTGTCGCACTCCAAGATTGCAAAGGATCTTGGTATAGTTTTCTAGTAATTAATGTAATCAAAGGCTTAATAACGCTTGCTGGAATGCTCAAAATGCTCACCAAGGAAACATCACGCAAGGAAAGACAATAGACGACTTTCAAAAATGGCGGCCTTGTACATGAGAACGAGGCCACAAAGGCCTTGTTACCAGAAAATAAGCGTATATTGCTATCAAAGACTATGTGTTCCTTTTCCTTTTAAAATACTATTTTATGTGCATTTTACATGCAGGATAATTTTTATATATTTAGAATCATTTGATGCGATGTTGATTTTGGAGGCCTTCCTGGCCTCGTTATCGTGAACAATGAACCCGCCATTTTTGAAAGTCGTCTATAGTGAATAGATTGATTAAATAAAAAACTACCAAAATCCTTTGCAGTCTTGGAGTGTACACTGTGGACTTGTTGCGACAACGTCTTTTGGTTTAGGCGTATATAAGGCACTATTAGTGCCAATAAAGTCAGCCAAGCCCGTAAATCGGAAAACTTTAAATCTAAATTTATTGATCTGCAAAGCTTGTCACATCACTGCAGATATAAAACAAAAATATAAATAAAATAATATAGAATATTTTGTACTTATGAATATAAAATGAAATGATATAAGACAATAACGTTAAAATATATAAAATATAAAAAATACTATAAAACTTGTAATAAAATTATATTACTATGATTTTCGTGAATGGCCTATGATATTTGAAAGCGTTCTAAATAAGTTAGACTTTTTAATTAAATTTAATAAGACTTGACTTTAATTTATCCAATGTGGAACTGTCTATGATGTCATTGGGTAATTCGTTCCATTTAATCGACCTTTTATACTAGTCCTTAGAATCCTTTGACCATATATATATAATTTGATGCAATCAGAATTTGAATATATTCCGGCTCGCTAAAAAAATTTCCAAATTAATAGACATGACGTAGATATTGCTCGCAGCACTCATAATCCTTGACAATTATGTGGCTTCTTCAGATGACAGCATATGCTTTTCTCTTTTTGTGGACATCCTTTATAATGAGTCAACGCTTGGTTTGTCGTGCTTGACTCGATAATTTGCACCATGCATTATGCATACATGTTATAATCACGCAATGATCCTTTGATAATTTAGACTCGATTTCCAGCTGTAGAGGGTTTCCGATAAAATCCTTACCCTCTATCACAGCTGCATCACTGGCCTGGCCATATAATAATAAAAATGTGGCTTCTCCAAGTGACAGTATATGCTTTTCTCTTACTGCTTATACTACTGACTTTGGCCTTCGTAATTTTCGTGGTATATTTGATGCATATTCGTCGAAAATACAGCCATATTCCAAGTCCACCTTTTGACAACTGGATATTGGGCCACTTGTCTTACATCAAAAATAGACGAGATGCTGGAGATGTATTTGAGGAAATTTTGTATGATTTGTCCTTGACATACGGAAATGTATATGTTCTGTGGGTTATTCATTTACCACTCGTATCCATACATGGACCTGATCTGGTAAAAAAAGCTGTCGTGGAACTCAATTTACCCAAGCCAAAACCTATTTACAAGTTCCTGCAAACCGTTTTCAATGTAAGAGCTGTAGGCAAAGGAATCCTTGCAGAATGCGACCATCAAACATGGCTTCGTAAACGAATGTTGTTAAACCCAGCATTTCACAGGAAATACTTGATGAACTTGATCCCTGAGTTTAATTCAGTTTGTGATGAATTCATTGCGAGAATTGGTCGAGTTGCAGATCAAGATATAGTTGTTAATTTTGCTGATGAGTTTCCTAGAATTACTATAGATATTATTGGAAAGGTTAGTTCATTACAACACTTTTATTGTCTCAGTAACATAGATGCAGGGAATGCTCTGTGGATGTGTGTTTCTTTGTTTTGCTTGGTTCAGGGAATCGGGCGGGGGTGGGGGAGGGAGGGAAACTGAAGAGATGGGTGAAAGGGAAGAGGTAGTCTCCTCGTAGCCATTTTTAGTCTTGTCGCGCCAGGTGAATGGATTCGCCTGGCGTAACAAGACTAAAAACGGCTGCGAAGGAGTCTAGGGAAGAAGGGATGCCCTGGGAAACTCGTAAGGTTATTTGCAGGCAGAGATTGAATTGAATATTTAGCATCATGAAGTATTGTACCAACACACCAGATTACAAAGGCAATTTTTGGCATTATTACTCAATTACTGCTGTAGGATATTGACAGTATTGTCAAGTTACTAACAGTATTTTTAGATTTGACTGCTTATTAGGACTGTCATGTCCTTTTCATAATCTATTTGGTAACAGTTGCGTGATTTTAAACATGAGCAGTAACTTGGAATTTTGAATTGAGTTTTGTCAGCTTGAAATTTTAAATCTATGATAAATATGAAAATCTTAAAGTTGAAAGTGTGGTTCAACTTCTGGGACTGAGTGAAACAGTATGTTTTGTGGACGTCTAAAGACCACTAGTGTTTCCCAAGTTAAATTGTCTTAAGTGTTGTCTTAGGTTGCATTCAATGAGGATATAAATGCAGTACAAGATGACAATTGCCCATTTAAGCTGGCCAACTATGTGGTACTTAAAGGCATGCAAGAAATGTACAGAGATACGATTTTTTGGACAGTAAACATCTTTATGTATCCATTTCAATGGAGGGTGATAAAAGCTATCAAATTTGTCAGAGATTATGGAAGAAAGGTTATCACAGAGAGAATTGCTGCCATCAAAGATGGAAAGGACACACCTAATGACATTTTACAACATATTGTCCTGATGTCAACAGGCAACACCTCTGTTACTCTTGAAGATTTGGTAGATGATTTTCTGGTTTTCTTCATTGCAGGTACAGTTAGGATTTTTATTAATAAATAATGTTATTCACAAGCCAACCAACATTAATTGTTTATGTTAGAAAAATTCCTTTGATGGAAGCCTTAGAGGTGTTTTGAATTGAAAGATTTGTTGGCGAACATTGCAAATACTAAAATCATTGAGAACTCACTAAAGATATGTGGACTACATGTTATTACATACTGCATGTGAGTGTGCATGGCTTGCTAAATGGTTACAGCCACTTTAAGGTCATGCCAAGCTTAGCAGCTATATACAATCTATTTACAGTCTAACAAATTTGTTTTTATTATCACACAGGTCAAGAAACCACATCAAATCAACTGGCCTTCACTTTGTTTGAGATTCAGAAAAATGCTGAAGTCGAGCAAAGGTATATTATAAAGAAACTTCTTTCTTAGCAAAACCTTTTAAAACGTTTACATTGCAATGTTAACTAGCTGTGCTTTCAGATAGCATAATCCTTTCCCAACTGTTATTCAAAACTTGGTCATCACAACAGGGAAATTTGATTGTCATGTTACAATTATCAGCTGTTAGGTGGCAAATAGCCACATTGTTGGGCAACAAATTGACTTTGTTTGTTATTCTAGCCTTTCTACCAATGATGACCCCATGTTATTCCATTCCAGACTGGTCCAAGAGGTCAACACTGTGTTACAAGGGAACCAATATGTCAGTTATGAAGACCTGGGAAACCTTGAATACCTGGATAAGACACTCAAGGAGAGTTTACGGCGTCACCCTCCTATTTCTGGATTTTCACGCTCAAATACCCATGAAGAAATTGAGCTTGGTGGCTACAAGATTCCTGCTGAAACAGTTATTTCAGTGAGCACAATTGGTGAGCACTGGTCTGAAAATAACTGGAAAAATCCCAAAGTATTTGATCCTGACAGATTTTTAGACAAAATACCTGGTGAAATTTATTTTCCATTTTCTCTTGGTCCAAGATCATGCATAGGGAAGAATCTTGCACAATTTGAGGCTAAAGTGATCATGGCTCGACTGTATCAAGAGTTTGAATTTGATTTGGTCTCACCTGATAGTCCCATGGTTTATGAACAAGCATTGACTGTCAGGCCTAGAAATGGGGTGTGGTGTAAAGTACGGCGAAGGCAGCAAAGCTGTTGAACTCAGAGTATTGTAAAGAACTCTGATTTTTTAACATATAGTCATTAATCAATTTGGGCGTCAGTGCGACCCCAGAAAACAGTACATCAACAGTAAAGTAAAGTAAAGTAAAGTAAAGTAAAGTAAAGTAAAGTAAAGTAAAGTAAAGTAAAGTAAAGTAAAGTAAAGTAAAGTAAAGTAAAGTAAAGTAAAGTAAAGTAAAGTAAAGTAAAGTAAAGTAAAGTAAAGTAAAGTAAAGTAAAGTAAAGTAAAGTAAAGTAAAGTAAAGTAAAGTAAAGTAAAGTAAAGTAAAGTAAAGTAAAGTAAAGTAAAGTAAAGTAAATATTTTAATTAATACTCCCCTGAAGGGGCTTTTTAGTGACAATCACTTTACACTCACTACCACTACATTCGATATACCAGGGTAGTAATGAGGTATATGGGATCAGGGTTCAGCGTTATTTTGGGGCTCAGGGATCACATGAACCGCGTTATTTTTTGGTCTCAGGGATCAGATTTTTTGCCTTGGGATCGGGATCACTGTCTTTGGAATCGGGATCACCATTTTTCAGGGATCACTTTTTACGGGATCAGTGATCAAAATTGTCCCTATTTTGGGGATCAAGGATCAGATTTTTAGCCCTGGAAACGGGATCACTGAAAAAACTATATACCTCGTTACTACCCTGATATACTCTACATCCATCACTCAACTCACGTTGATTTTTTCTGAGGGAGGAAAAACCAGAGAAATCGGAGAAAAAACCCTCGTGGCAAGGGAGATCGAGAACAACACATCAAACAAACTCAATTTACGTATGGCCCGAGCCGGGAATCGAACCCGGACCACAGCGGTGAAAGGTGAGCGGTGAACCGCTAGCCACCCTTGCCACCCACTGGACTTATCAGTGTGTTCTCCAGAGAAAAATAGTTATGTAACAGTGGTAGATAATGCTCTAATCTCCCATCCTGCTGGCTTATGGCATTCAAACTGCCTAAAATATGCGATATTTTTATTTATTTTTTGTTTAGAAGAATGCAAATAGTGAAAGATAATATGCTGCGTGTGTTTTCATGAAAAGAAAATAAATATGAATACAGATAAGACCAAAAAATGGCAAGGTTAATAATAATAATTATTATCATCAAATAAGATTGTCGAAAAAGCAGTGAAGGGCGCCAAGTAAGGACCAGATCCCCCTACAGACGTCGCCGAGGCCAGAAAGGGGTCTAGGAGTCGTGGCGAGATCTGATGTTTCTCATGTGGCCAGCCTGGGCATATCATTCGTGTGTGTGTGTGTGTGTGTGTACCAAAAAGGTCTAAAATATCACTTTATGGTAACCACATGATTAAACATACAATAAATCGAGTATTGGAGTACGTGGCGTTTCAGTTGTTTCACTTGTTTTATCCTCCTTTCATGTATGCCCCTGGTGGGTGGGTGGGTGGGTGCGTCCTCTGTTTTGGTTACTGGATTTGAGAGGACTCCTTCAAGCATTTAGCAAAAAGGGCGGGTTGGTAGTCATCTCTTGGCCGCCTGGGTGGGGTTTCATGATAACAATCCTGTCGACTGTTGTTTTGCCTGTGGTTATATTTTCCTCTTTTGTTTGATTACGTCACACTAGATGCAACTGGTTTTTCTCATACGATGTGCAGAAAACCGGGGAATCAAGAACTATCAGGATCATACACTGCCCTTGTGAGTTGAGTTGTCTGTCCTCCTATTGACACACTCTTCATGACGTTCATAAAATGTTCAAAACTAAAGCGGAATCACGAGCGCAGCTTCAACCCGTTTTTACAACAATTATTTGAGATAAAAGTTAAAATATCCTTATCAAACGGGGCAACAGAACAAGCGGGCGCGCTGAAACGCGTCTGTCCTCTTATTGGCACACTGCATGCTCTAATCAACCAATCAGATTGCGAGATTAGTATCAAGTGTTAAAAGATTTTGTTTTCAGCCAATAAGTTTTGTTTTTTGCGACGTCAGTGTTCACCCTGAACACACCCTTTTTACAATTTACAATTTTAAAATTTTGTTTCGCGCAATAGCAGACCTCAGCTAAGGTCTCCACATTTTTAAAAATCGACCCTAAATGTTTTTTCGGGTCATCAAACATTTCCCGTTTGGCCGCGCCCTTACGCACTAGTGCACATACTACATATGTTGATTATTTAACAAATAGATTCCATTTTTCCGTGCGTCTGTACTCTAATCGATGCACAGATGACGTCAAAATGTGGTGAGAACAAAAAAAGGACGCCACGAGACGAAGTCGAGTGGTGTGACTGTTGTTCTCACCACATTTTGACGTCTTCTGTGCATCGATTAGAGTACAGACGCACGGGAAAATGGAATCTATCTGTTTTATATAATATTTATCGAAACATTCCAACCAATCAGAGCGCGCGTGAGATTCGATGACGCCATCTATGTGTGTGTACTCTAATCACACATGGTTGTTCGACCAATCAGAGCGCGCGTAATATGCCAATTATTATATAAATACCTATTTCAAAACACGTCGCACTCCAAGATTGCAAAGGATCTTGGTAGTTTTCTAGTAATTAATGTAATCAAAGGCTTAATAACGCTTGCTGGAATGCTCAAAATGCTCACCGAGGAAACATCACGCAAGGAAAGACAATAGTGAATAGATTAATTAAATAAAAAACTACCAAAATCCTTTGCAGTCTTGGAGTGTACACTGTGGACTTGTTGCGACGTTTTTTTGGATTAGGTGTATATAAGGCATTATATAATAATTGGCATATTACGCGCGCTCTGATTGGTCGAACAACCATGTGTGATTAGAGTACACACACATAGATGGCGTCATCGAATCTTACGTGCGCTCTGATTGGTTGGAATGTTTCGATAAATATTATATAAAACAGATAGATTCCATTTTTCCGTGCGTCTGTACTCTAATCAATGCACAGAAGACGTCAAAATGTGGTGAGAACAACAACGTACTTTTTGTTCTCACCACATTTTGACGTCATCTGTGCATCGATTAGAGTACAGACGCACGGAAAAATGGAATCTATTTGTTAACTATTAGTGCCAAAGCCAGCCAAAGCCCGTAAATCGGAAAACTAAAATCGACCTTTTATACTAGTCCTTAGAATCTTTTGACTAATCAGAATTTGAATATATTCCGGCTTGCTAAAGACATTTCCAAATTAATAGACATGACGTAGATATTGCTCGCAGCACTCATAATCCTTGGCAATTATGTGGCTTCTAATGAAAGCATATGCTTTTCTATTTTTGTGGACATCTTTTATAATGCTAATGAGTCAACGCTTGGTTTGTCATGCTTGACTCGATAATTTGCATCATGCATCATGCACACATGTTATAATCACGCAATGATCCTTTGATAATGTAGACATCACTGGCCTGGCCATATAATAATAAAAATGTGGCTTCTCCAAGTGACAGTTTATGCTTTTCTCTTACTGCTTTTACTACTGACTTTGGCCTTCGTAATTTTCATGGTATATTTGATGCATATTCGTAGAAAATACAGCCATATACCAAGCCCGCCTTTGGACAACTGGATATTGGGCCATTTGCTTTATCTCAAAAAGAGACAAGATGCTGGAGATGTATTCGATGTAATTTTGTATGATTTGTCCTTGACATACGGAAATGTATATGTTTTGTGGGTTGTTCATTTACCACTACTGTCCATACATGGACCTGATCTGGTAAAAAAAGCTGTCGTGGAACTCAATTTACCAAAGCCAAAACATCAATACAAGTTCCTGCAAAGAGTTTTCAATGCAAGAGCCATGGGGAAAGGAATTCTTGCAGAATGCGACCATCAAACATGGCTTCGTAAGAGAATGTTGTTAAACCCAGCATTTCACAGGAAATACTTGAAGAACTTGGTCCCTGAGTTTAATTCAGTTTGTGATGAATTCATTGCGAGAATTGGTCGATTTGCAGATCAAGATGTTGTGGTTGATTTCGCTGATGAGTTTCCTAGAGTTACTATGGATATTATTGGAAAGGTTAGTTAGCTTAGTCTTGTTCGTAGTCACAAAGTCAGAATTCATGCAATATGAATAAACAACTCTTATAGACAACTCCCCTCTTAGTGATCTTTTCTTTGGTTCCAAAATGTTTTGGAAAGAAAAGAGTGAAGTTTGAAGATATAGGTAGAAAGGCAACTTTCACTTTATGGTGTCTTAGTACTTACTTTCGCTAATTCGAGTCTGACTCCTTGGACGTATGACAGGACTACACATTGTCGGCTTGAGCTCTGCTACTATTTTGTGATGGTTTAGGCCAAGTATTCTTTTTCCTTTCGCAACTGAAAACGTCTTAAGAATTCAACAGGATAGTTATTCATTCTTTCTTTCTAAAACATCATGGAACCAATTAAAGAAAAGAACACTAAGAGGAGAGTTGTCTATAAGCTTAAGTTTCACTGCATGAATTCTGGCTTTGTAGTTATGGGCAAACAGAAAGATCTTTAAAAACAAGAATTGGAGAACACAAGGGAGGCATCTGTTCAAATCTACGCAAATCAAGAATTGCCCACGTACATCATGTACATGTCTACGAGACAGACGTCCACTATTTTGATTTCAATAATGCTACAGTGGGTGGATAATGGAGACAACTCCCATCGAAGAATTTTCCCGTGAAGAAGGCTAAAGATGAAGCCGAATCGTTTAATTTTTGTTACAAACTTTCAGCCAGAGACAACACTATTTGACCTATTTATCAATAAATTATATCCTTGACTATATATTTTTATACTGATCTTAGGTTGCATTCAATGTGGATTTAAATGCAATACAAGATGACAATTGCCCATTTAAGCTTGACAACTACCTGGTACTTAAAGGCATGCAAGAAATGTACAGAGATAGGATTTTTTGGAGGATAAACATCTTTATGTACCCATTTCAATGGAGGGTGATAAAAGCAATCAAATTTGTCCGAGATTATGGAAGAAAGGTTATCACAGAGAGAATTGCTGCCATCAAAGATGGAAAGGACACACCTAATGACATTTTACAACATATTGTCCTGATGTCAGCAGGCAACACCTCTGTTACTCTAGAAGACTTGGTAGATGAGTTTGTAACTTTCTTCTTTGCCGGTATGATGAACATAGGATAATTTCATCAATTAAAGGGTTCTTATTAAAATTGGCCTAAGTGCTGCAGTTTTGAATTAGTGGCCGCATTAGGAGCAAAACGCGACTGGATTTGAACCATTTGCTCCTATTAAAAAAGTATTTCTTAGGAAACAATTTGTTACAGGTGTTTGGTTGTTTAATTTTTTTGAAAAAAAGTTAAAGTCATGACTGTAAATCAGTTCAAATGTTTATAGACATGTTGGGAACTCAAAAACCACAGGTGTTTCTAAATCCATTTAGAGGTTCCTAAGTGTCAGCAAAAGACTGGAGAGATTGTAGCCCATATTTTCTTTGCTGGAACTTTCAGGGGCGTTTTGAATTGAAAAATTGATAAACATTACATCATATCATTAGCATGAAACGTGCTTTTAAAAGTTATGATAATAGTTTATAGTGAAAGAATTCTTTAAGATTAGATACTGCACTCCAGACCATGCAAAGCAACTTCAAACAATTTATTTCCAGGTTAACAAGTTAATGTTATTTATTACCATGCAATTATACAGGTCAAGAAACCACATCAAATCAACTGGCTTTCACTTTGTTTGAGATTGAGAAAAATGCTGAAGTTGAGCAAAGGTAACTTAAAAAAATTATCTGTCAAGTCACCTGACATGTGCCCAACAGTCATCAATAGTAATGTGCAGTCATGCTCATATGTGCCTTTGTTATTCATGTGCCAGAGACCAAATTTGGCTAATTGTTTCAAAGGATCAACTTCATTTGAAGTTATAATTGTAAAATGGTTGGCACATTAGCATTAATTACAATATGTTCGTTAATAATCAGTGACAAGCACAATATTCTACCCTTTCTACCAATGATGACACCATGTTATTCCATTCCAGACTTGTCCAAGAGGTCAACACTGTGTTACAGGGGAACCAATATGTCAGTTATGAAGACCTGGGAAACCTTGAATACCTGGATAGGACACTCAAGGAGAGTTTACGACTTCATCCTCCTGTTGGTGGATTTTCACGCTATACCCATGAAGAAATTGAACTTGGTGGCTACAAGATCCCTGCTGAAACAACAATTGGAGTCGAAACCATTTGTGAACACTGGTCTGAAAACAACTGGAGAAATCCCAGAGTATTTGATCCTGACAGATTTGTGGACAAAATACCTGGTGAAATATATTTTCCATTTTCTCTTGGTCCAAGATCATGCATAGGGAAGAATCTTGCACAATTTGAGGCTAAAGTGATCATGGCTCGACTGTATCAAGAGTTTGAATTTGATTTGGTCTCACCTGATGGTCCCATGGTTTATGAACATGCAATAACTGTTAGGCCTAGGAATGGGGTGTGGTGTAAAGTGCGGCGAAGGCAACAAAGTCATTAGGGATCCCCAATTGCTGATTTCAGTTTTCACTTAAAGATTTTCTTGAATCCAAAAGGATTTCTGTTCTGTCCTCTTTTTCAGGGCAAACAGCCAAATGTCAGCTCTTGTACTTACTACTGTTACATTTATAGCATGTATAGTCATTACATATTTTCATACCAGTTATTTATCAGTTAAATATGACCATTTTCTAATGCAATACACAGCTCGTATTTCTACATTTTCATGATAAAATTGTAATAATTTATTGTAATTTGATTCCATTGTTCCATGCGACTATACTCTCATAGACGGACAAATGACGTCAAAATGTGCCTAGAAAAAAAAATGTCACGTACAGAAAAAAAAAATGAAATCTATTTTTTTTACATAATATTCATCGAAACATTTCAACCAATCAGAGCGCGCGTAAAATTCAATAACGTAATCTATGCGCGTGTACTGTAATCACACACGGTTCTCGACCAATCAGAGCGCGTGTAATATATCAATTACTGTATTATTTAACAAATAGATTCCATTTTCCGTGCTTCTCTACTGTAATAGATGCATGGATGACGTCAAAACGTGGCGAGAACAAAAAAGTACGCCACCAGACGAATTCGAGTGGCATTACTGTTGTTCTCATTACTTTTTGACGTCTTCTGTGCATCTTTTAGAGTACAGACCCACGAAAAAAATGGAATCTATTTGTTTAATATGATAATTCTTCCAAACATTTCGACCAATCAGAGCGCGCGTAAGATTCCATGACGTCATCCATGTGTTTGTACTGTAATCACGCGGTTCTCGACCTATCATAAATCATTGTTAAAGATATGCATCAAATTAACACCAGACGCAGAGCACACAACTTAGTTCTTCCAAAGTTTAGGAAATCTTTTGGGCAACGCACATTTAGTTTTACTGCTGCTTCAATCAGGAATGAATTGTCCAATAAGATTAAAGAACTGAAATCTGTTAATTCTTTTGCTAAAGTACTGAAATCAATTGCTTTAGATAGATAGAATTTATATTTGAAAAATAGCTTTCAGATAGAATTTCACAAACTAGGACAATTTTTTTGGATTTTTAACACTAAAAAGTTTTGTTATAATATATATGTACGTTTATTGTATAATTTGAGGGCCACGTGTATGCTATCTTTAGATATTAAGTGTAGCCCTCTGTAAATAAAGTATTATTCTATTTATTCTATTCTATCAGAGCGCGCCTAATATACCAATTTTTATATAATTAGTCATAATTCAATGCATCAACTCTAAGGCTACGTTCACACTAATCAGGTTAAATATGAAAACGTATCTTTTCTGTTACGGTTTGGCCTTTGGCCTTTCTAAAACGGCGGTTGTGTTTTTTTTGCGAAAACGGAAAAACGGTATGTTTTCATCATTTTTCTGGTAGTGTAAGGAAGGTACACATAAGTGCATATGATTGCACGTTATTAAAGTCATTTAAAAAATGACAAATATACAAATATCTTAAATTTGTAATCAGGATTCTTAATAATAATAATCAATAAATCAAAATTAACTATATATTGATATTTTTCCGCCTAGTTATTGTTTGCAAATAATTTTCATCATGAGTTTTTCACCTTTCTATTTTAATTTATATATTTATATCTTAATTTATTTATTTGAATTTTATGTTATACACAGCTTCAATGTAAACAAGTGTCAACTTTTTGAATCCTGTGTCTAATAAAGTTATTATTATTATTATAATTAATAATAAAATATTGTTTGTCTCTGATTTTAACTTTACAAAATTATATTAGACGTTTCGACCATTTACCAACTGTCTTAATCAGATCAATCCTAGATCGGAATCTTTGAGTTAAATCATCAGTTTAATTACAAGGGTTGAAAATAAAACGGGCGGATTTAGGGGAGGAGTGCATGGGGCGCCCCCCTCCTGATACGACTGAGTCTTTTTTTAAAATATTTTTCCAAAATATCCTCTCGGCAGTTTCCAACTTATATGTTGGTGCATCCCCTCCGGAAGATAATTCTGGATCCGCCCCTGTATAACAATTTCTTACCTTTTTTGTTTCAACATCACAAAGTTGTTGTTGGTTTTTTGTTGTCGTTGTTGTTGTTGTTGTTGTTGTTGTTGTTTGTTTTTCCCTTGGTGCAGTCAGCTGTAATCTATGACTGACTGAAATTAAAAAGGTATGAGAAATTAAAACTCACCAGCCAGACCTGGCACTCCGTCAATGTCCTCAACTGGGTTCAATATAGTGTGCCAGATTGCATCCACTTCTTGTCTGTGGTAGAATAAGTAGTATAACTGCATGAAAATATTTAGAAATCAGTCGAAAATTAATTAAAGGCCCACTTGGATGAAAATTGTATGGAATCTTATTATTTCTATCTGAAGATGAATGTAGTTAAATAACTAGCTAAACTCTGCCAACTAAAAAAAACTGCATTTCAAGCTCATTTTCAAAGAGAAATTTTGATATTAAGTCTAAAAGAACAGTAGGGTTGAGTAAATGACCTCATTTACAATACTCACAACTTAAATGCTAACATACTTGACAATTTCTTTTCGTCTGGTTTGAATGTAAAGAAAATGTTGCTTTTGGTGATTATATATTAAAGTCGTACAGATAGGTTTTACTAATAAACTTCAAGTCATTCTCAATTTTAATTTAGTTTCATCCAAGTGCCCCATTAAGTCGGTTCACTCCAGTTCTTGGTTGAATGTTTGCATCGCTGGGTCTGTTCAAATAACTTGCCCCCTGAGAGCCGGCCACGCGAGTTCCCTTCTTTTCCACAGAAAATAGCCGCGCGGTACGTACTTTCGCTTATAAGAAACTATACAGTCACAGTGTTGCATTTCTATCTCTCTAAATGAACCTTTGGTAAATGCTGGTGAATTATGGTTTTCAGTATCAAAACCCCGACCTTCAGCTCTTTATATTAATCACTTCTTAGCTTTAGTAACTAGATTTTCATGCATTTCTCTTTATTCTTTCATAATGTTTTTTTTTCTGTCTTTTTCTCCCTCTTAGTTGGCAACTAATTTTGATTTTGAGCTAGAAAAAAAAACGAAAAAACAAACCCCGAAAAGAAAAGGAAAAAAAAAAGAAAAAGAAAAAGAAAAAAGAAAAAAGAAAAAAGAAAAAAAGGCCTTAACCGGTTTTGAACCCGGCTCTTACATTTGCTCACTTGCTTCACAGTTCGAGGGTTTTCCAACTGCGCCACGGGATCGCGTAATTTGCACAACAATAGATAGCCAATTCAAAGGATACACTAGGTTATTTTGTTCTTCAAATCTCTCAGTAGTCCAGTTAGCCTAGTGGTAAGGTTCAGTCATTTACGGCCTAGGATCCGACTGTTTCCTCCCTCTTTGACTGCGAAGCTCGCTGCGTTCTACCGGATAGCGCGGAAGGGGCCGAAATCTCCATCCTATACGTAACATGCGATGATTCAGCGACTTGTCTGGATGCATGGTCCGATTTTTTGGGTTTTGCATAAAATTAGCACACTAATTTACTTTGGGTAACCTGTTCGAGTCCTGCCTGCGTCAACAACTTTTCTTTTTTTCTTTTTCTTTTGTGTTTAATGGATTAAATTTTTCTTTTCTATTTTTTTCTGGCTTAAAATTCTGGTCTTCAATGAAGAAAACTACATTATAATGTTTACATTACATATTATAAAATATTTGCCGGAGATATAACGCGCGCGCTGATTGGCTGGCTACCATGTTTATATCAGAGGACAGAGACATGCATGGCTCGCACAAAAACGTCGAAAATATTTTATAAAAGCTATCAACATAAAACGATCGCTAATGTTTGTACTGTGATATAAATTAAACACTCTGGAAGATGTAGAGCACTCGAAAAGCAAGAGAAACACTTGGGTACACCTCGTGAGCTACGCCTCATGTTCCTAAGCTTGCTTTTCTCTTGCTCTACATCTTTAATCGTGTTTATATATCACAGAACAGAGACATGCGCGCGCGTTTTATATTGCTTAACAATAGTAAGGATGATTCTAATCTTGAAATTAGCTTGATGCTTTCAAATTTGGCGTAATTTAGAAAAACCGCTTCCCTGAAATAATAGTTCTCTAATAACATTTTCATTACACATTCTTAAGGCCAGCTGGACCTCTGGCCCTTATAGGATCCAAGCACTCCCTAACTCCAGCCGAATATGGTGGAAATCGAACCACCCCTATCAATATGCTTGCGACGGGCCTACCTATTTAACACTACTTCATTCTAAATATTTTGTTTCCTATTTTATTCATCTTATTCTTACACTTTAACTTGAACACTTTATTTTACGGTTAATGAAAACCACTCTATAGATAGATAGAAGCTTGCGCGCGTTGGATTCCCGCCTTTTTTGTACGTGGTTCACAAAAAAATACAACAGTAAAGGTCGGTTTTTGTTAGTAAAAATGCTTTAAAAAGTTTTCTGACAGTACTACAAGTTCAACTATAACAAATGAGACTCATGGATACTTTTGGAGATCATGGGAAATGACACAATAAACCTTTTCTCCACTTAACTGGGCTGGCCCACTTTAAGCGATTATATGGAAACTTTTTAGCCCACTTTGCCAATATTTTTGATGTAATATATCAAACACAAGTAAAAGTATTTCATCAGCATATCAAAACACCAAGAAGTGGGTTGAAAAAACAAGGCAGCTGAGTTTTTTTAGCCCACTTTGAGATGTTATGATATGCTGATGAAACATGAGGACAAGTGTTTGATATAGCTTCTCAAATTCATGGATAATTATTGGATAAATTCCAAGCAAAAGTTGGTTAATTTATGCAAATGTTTGATCAGCATATCAAGAGGCTGTCATAGTAGTGATTTTTCTTTGTTTTTTTTGCTCATTAATTACTCATGAATTTGAGAAATCTATAAAAATTATGACCATGTATGTATGTTCTATAAAAAGTAACAGTAAGTACAAGAGCTATGCACAACAGAATTCTTTCTGGTTTCAAGAAAATCAGAGTTCTTTACATTAGTCTGAGTTCAATGCCTTTGCTGCCTTCGCCGCACTTTACACCACACCCCATTCCTAGGCCTAACAGTTATTGCATGTTCATAAACCATGGGACCATCAGGTGAGACCAACTCAAATTCAAACTCTTGATACAGTCGAGCCATGATCACTTTAGCCTCAAACTGTGCAAGATTCTTTCCTATACATGATCTTGGACCAGTGGAAAATGGAAAATATATTTCACCAGGTATTTTGTCCAAAAATCTGTCAGGATCAAATGCTTTGGGATTTCTCCAGTTATTTTCTGACCAGTGTTCACCAATTATGCTCACTCCAATTGCTGTTTTGGCAGGAATCTTGTAGCCACCAAGTTCAATTTCTTCATGGGTATAGCGTGAAAATCCAGCAGCAGGAGGATGAAGTCGTAAACTCTCCTTGAGTGTCCTATCCAGGTATTCAAGGTTTCCCAGGTCTTCATAGCTGACATATTGGTTCCCTTGTAACACAGTGTTGACCTCTTGGATAAGTCTGGAATGAAATGACATGGCGCTATCATTGGCTAGAAAGGGCAGAATAACAAATCTCAATTTGTTGCCCAACTATAGCACTTGTCACTGTTTACCTACAAAGATATTGAGGTGCTTCTAATGCAAATGTGCCACAATTTCTTTGAAAGATTATCCAATTTATCTTTGATAGGCACATGGATAACTATTGGATGACTGTTGGACACTTGTCACACGACAGTTAGGGAATGGTCATTACTTACACTTATTTACACAATTCTTATACCTTTGCTCAACTTCAGCATTTTTCTCAATCTCAAACAAAGTGAAGGCCAGTTGATTTGATGTGGTTTCTTGACCTGTGTGATGATAAATAAACTTGTAAGATTGTAAATATAGTACATGGTTGCTTAAAGCTGGGTTACACTTTAAAGCCCCCCTTCTCTTTCCCCCCTCCTCCCACTCTTTTTACTTTTCAATATTCAAAACACCTCTGAGGGATCCAACTGAGGAAACTTTTGATGGTATTGAATTGCATGGGCATCATTTCAATTAAATACAATGGTTCAAAGTAGTACTGCTGGACTTCCCTATGGTAAAATATCTCTGGACATCAACCAAAAGTCACTTAGGCCATTTTCATGGGAGCCCCTTCAGTTCATGGAATTAGTAAGAGTTAATTACCGAGAATCGAGGCTTTTAGCCATATACATCCACAGGACCATAGGACCGAGGGATGTATATGGATAAAAGCCAAGGTTCAAGGTAATTATTGAATTCATAATGACTAGGGAAATACGGGATGTGAAGCCCTACAAATAACAAAGAAAACCAACTCAATCATATACTAATCCAATATACTGTACCTGCCAAGAAGAAAGTAACAAACTCATCTACCAAGTCTTCAAGAGTAACAGAGGTGTCGCCTGTTGACATCAGTACAATATGTTGTAAAATGTCATTAGGTGTGTCCTTTCCATCTCTGATGGCAGCAATTCTCTCTGTGATAACCTTTCTTCCATAATCTCTGACAAATGTGATAGCTTTTATTGCCCTCCATTGAAATGGATACATAAAGATGTTTAACCTCCAAAAAAACATATCTCTGAACATTTCTTGCATGCCTTTGAGTCCCAGGTAGTTGGCCATCTTAAATGGGCAATTGTCATCTTGTACTGCATTCAAATCCACATTGAATGCAACCTAAGATGTTTATAAAGTACATATAGTCAAGCCTAAAGTGCTTGTACAGTACTCACAATGACATAAGCCTTTATCATTCAGAGATCAATTTTTTTCAAAGCAGCTTGTAATTATCAATTAGACAACAGAAAGCTGTGTGCCCATGGCATTACAGACACACGAGAGAAAATATAAAGAATGATTAACAAACGTAAGAGTGGCACAAGGCGTAGCGGAGTGCAACTCTAGTTTGTTAAGAGTTCTTTATATTTTCTCAAGTGTGTCTATAACGCAATGCGCAAGTGCCTTTCTGTTGTCTAATTGATTTATGACAGAGCCTAGAATGTTAAAAAAATGGAGTCGTGCAGCCTATGAGGATATAGTTCATAGATTTTCCACCCAATCAGAGTGTGCGTTATATGTGTTGCCATCTTAAAAAAGAATGATTTGAAAAAGAGGATGAGAAAGATAGTGCATGCTCAGTGCAGCCCATGGGCAAATAGTTCATAGCTTTCTGGCCAATCAGAGCAGTGCGTAAGATTGTAGCTATGTTATAAAAAGTTATTATAAAAATGAGTGACTGCATGCTTACTAACAAACACAATTTTGACCCCCAAAAGGTATGATGAGTATCCACATCCTTATTCAATCAGAGAACCTTCCTGGTCCCCTCCACACCAGGGGCTGGAACTATACTATATTAGCTGGAAGGGTTCAGGTTATTGTTGGATCAGACAACATATCTTCTTCTGGTTTTGAACCCTCTCCATCCACATTCTCTTCACACCACCCCTCCCCCAAACAACCAAAACAAACACAACAATCCATCTCCACTTTGAGAGTGGAAGTGCTGGAAACAACAACAAAAACTAACCTTTCCAATAATATCCATAGTAACTCTAGGAAACTCATCAGCAAAATTAACTACATCTTGATCTGCAAATCGACCAATTCTCGCAATGAATTCATCACAAACTGAATTAAATTCAGGAATCAAGTTCATCAAGTATTTCCTGTGAAATGCTGGGTTTAACAACATTCTTTTACGAAGCCATGTTTGATGGTCGCATTCTGCAAGGATTCCTTTGCCTGCAGCCCTTGCATTGAAAACAGTTTGCATGAGCTTGTAAAGATGTTCAGGCTTTGGTAAATTGAGTTCCACAACAGCTTTTTTTACCAGATCAGGTCCATTTACTGACACGAGTGGTAAATGAATAACCCACAGAACAAATACATTTCCGTATGTCAAGGACAAATCATACAAAATTACATCGAATACATCTCCAGCATCTCGTCTCTTTTTGATGTAGGGCAAGTGGCCCAATATCCAGTTGTCCAAAGGTGGGCTTGGAATATGGCTGTATTTTCTACGAATGTGCATCAAATATACCACGAAAATTAATGAATGGCCAGCGTCAGTAGACAAATGACGAGGAGAAAAGTATAGGCTATTAATTGGAAAAGCCACATAATTGTCAATGATCATGTATTAAAGTTAAGTTGAAAGTTGAAGAAAGTTTCACCTCATCCACCATTTTGAATACAAAGGATGCTGGGTAATAGAGCGAAATGCTTTTAAGTCCTTGTTCGTGACTTTGGGTTTCCTTTGTATTCAAAATGGTGGATGCATGAGTACATGAGTGTCACGAGAACTTCAATTTCTGTATTCACCGATCCTTTAATAATGTGGCTTCTCGAAATGACAGCATATGTTTTTCTCCTACTCATTTGTCTACTGATGCTGGCCTTCTTAATTTTCGTGGTATATTTGATGCATATTCGTAGAAAATACAGCCATATTCCAAGTCCACCTTTTGACAACTGGATATTGGGCCACTTGTCTTATATCAAAAATAGACGAGATGCTGGAGATGTATTTGAGAAAATTTTGTATGATTTATCCTTGACATACGGGAATGTATATGTTCTGTGGGTTATTCATTTACCACTCGTATCCATACATGGACCTGATCTGGTAAAAAAAGCTGTCGTGGAACTCAATTTACCAAAGCCAAAACCTATTTACAAGTTCCTGCAAACAGTTTTCAATGTAAGAGCTGTAGGCAAAGGAATCCTTGCAGAATGCGACCATCAAACATGGCTTCGTAAGAGAATGTTGTTGAACCCAGCATTTCACAGGAAATACTTGATGAACTTGATTCCTGAGTTTAATTCAGTTTGTGATGAATTCATTGCGAGAATTGGTCGATTTGCAGATCAAGATATAGTAGTTAATTTTGCTGATGAGTTTCCTCGAATTACCATAGATATTATTGGAAAGGTTAGTTTATTACAATTTTATTGTCTCAGTAACATAGATGGGATTTCTCTGTGGATGTGTGTTTCTTTGTTTTGCTTGGTTCAGGGAATTGGGCGGGGGTGGGGGAGGGAGGGAAACTGAAGAGATGGGTGAAAGGGAAGAGGTAGTCTCCTCGTAGCCATTTTTAGTCTTGTCGCGCCAGGTGAATGGATTCGCCTGGCGTAACAAGACTAAAAACGGCTGCGAAGGAGTCTAGGGAAGAAGGGATGCCCTGGGAAACTCATTTATAAGGTTATTTGCAGGTAGAGATTGAATTGAATATTTAGCATCATGAAGTATTGTACCAACACACCAGATTACAAAGGCAATTTTTGGCATTATTACTCAATTACTGCTGTAGGATATTGACAGTATTGTCAAGTTACTAACAGTATTTTTAGATTTGACTGCTTATTAGGACTGTCATGTCCTTTTCATAATCTATTTGGTAACAGTTGTGTGATTTTAAACATGAGCAGTAACTTGGAATTTTGAATTGAGTTTTGTCAGCTTGAAATTTTAAATCTATGATAAATATGAAAATCTTAAAGTTGAAAGTGTGGTTCAACTTCTGGGACTGAGTGAAACAGTATGTTTTGTGGTCTAAAGACCACTAGTGTTTCCGAAGTTAAAGTTGTGCTCTATTAAGTCTTAAGTATTGTATGATCTCATCTTAGGTTGCATTCAATGTGGATTTAAATGCAGTACAAGATGACAATTGCCCATTTAAGCTGGCCAACTATGTGGTACTTAAAGGCATTCAAGAATTGTACAAAGATAGGATTTTTTGGAGAATAAACGTCTTTATGTATCCATTTCAATGGAGGGTGATAAAAGCTATCAAATTTGTCCGAGATTATGGAAGAAAGGTTATCACAGAGAGAATTGCTGCCATCAAAGATGGAAAGGACACACCTAATGACATTCTTCAACATATTGTCCTGATGTCAACAGGCAACACCTCTGTTACTCTAGAAGACTTGGTAGATGATTTTCTGGTTTTCTTCATTGCAGGTACAGTTAGGATTTTTATTAATAAATAATGTTATTCACAAGCCAGCCAACATCAATTGTTTGCATTAAAAAAAATCCCTTTGATGGAAGCCTTAGAGGTGTTTTGAATTGAAAAGATTTGTTGGCGAATACTAAAATCATTGAGAATTCACTAAAGATATGTGGCTGCATGCTATTACATACTGCATGTGAGTGTGCACAGCTCGCTAAATTTCAATGGTTACAGCCACTTTAAGGTCATGCCAAGCTTACAGTAGCAGCTACATACAATCTATTTACAGTCTAACAAATTTGTTTTTATTATCACACAGGTCAAGAAACCACATCAAATCAACTGGCCTTCACTTTGTTTGAGATTGAGAAAAATGCTGAAGTTGAGCAAAGGTACAAAGAAACTTTTAAAAATATTCTAAATTTTAGAATTTTTAAAAAGTTTATGGAAATGATTAATGATTAATGGAATGATTAATGGAAATGAATATATTAATCATCACTTCTTTCTTAGCAAAACTTTTTATAAAGCTCACATTGCAATGTTAAAAGTTGGTCATCACGTTTAACAGGAAAATTTGATTGTAAGTTTTTTGTTATTCTACCAATGATGACACCATGTTATTCCATTCCAGACTGGTCCGAGAGGTCAACACTGTGTTACAAGGGAACCAATATGTCAGTTATGAAGACCTGGGAAACCTTGAATACCTGGATAGGACACTCAAGGAGAGTTTACGACTTCATCCTCCTATTTCTGGATTTTCACGCTCAAATACCCATGACGAAATTGAACTTGATGGCTACAAGATTCCTGCCGAAACAGTAATTTCAGTGAGCACAATTGGTGAGCACTGGTCTGAAAACAACTGGAAAAATCCCAAAGTATTTGATCCTGACAGATTTTTAGACAAAATACCTGGTGAAAGTTATTTTCCATTTTCCATTGGTCCAAGATCATGTATAGGGAAGAATCTTGCACAATTTGAGGCTAAAGTGATCATGGCTCGACTGTATCAAGAGTTTGAATTTGAGTTGGTCTCATCTGATGGTCTCATGGTCTATGAACAAGCATTAACTGTTAGGCCTAGAAATGGGGTGTGGTGTAAAGTGCGGCGAAGGCAGCAAAGCCATCGAACTCAGACTAATGTAAAGAACTCTGATTTTTTAACATATAGTCATTAATTAATTTGGGCGTCAGTGCGACCACAGAAAACAGTACATCAACTGTAAAGTGAAGTAAAGTAAAATAAGTAAATATTTTAATTAACACTCCCCTGAAGGGGCTTTTTAGTTACAATAACTCCACACTCACTACCACTACATTCGATATACTCTACATCCATCACTCAACTCACGTTGATTTTTGCTGAGGGAGGCAAAACCAGAGAACTTGGAGAAAAAAACCCTGTGGCATGGTAGAGAACAACACATCAGACAAACTCAATTCACGTATGGCCCGAGCCGGGAATCGAACCCGGACCACAGCAGTAAAAGGTGAGCGGTGAACCGCTAGCCACCCTTGCCACCCACTGGACTTATCTGTGTGTCTCCAGAGAAAATAAAGGTTTTGTAACAGTGGTAGATAATGCTCTAATCTCCCATCCTGCTGGCTTATGGCATTCAAACTGCCTAAAATAGGCGATATTTTTATTTATTTTTTGTTTAGAAGAATGCAAATAGTAAAAGATAATATGCTGCGTGTGTTTTCATGAAAATAAAATAAATATAAATACAGATAAGACCAAAAATGGCAAGGTTAATAATAATAATTATTATCATTATTATCATCAAATAAGATTGTCGAAAAAGCAGTGAAGAGCGCCAAGTAAGGACCAGATCCCCCTACAGACGTCGCCGAGGCCAGAAAGGGGTCTAGGAGTCGTGGCGAGATCTGATGTTTCTCATCAGTGTGGCCAGCCTGGGCATATCATTCGTGTGTGTGTGTGTGTGTACCAAAAAGGTCTAAAATATCACTTTATGGTAACCACGTGATTAAACATACAATAAATCGAGTATTGGAGTACGTGACGTTTGAGTTGTTATTCACTTGTTTTATCCCCCTTTCATGTATGCCCCTGGTGGGAAGGTGCGTCCTCTGTTTTGGTTACTGGATTTGAGAGGACTCCTTCAAGCATTTAGCAAAAAGGGCGGGTTGGTAGTCATCTCTTGGCCGCCTGGGTGGGGTTTCATGATAACAATCCTGTCGACTGTTGTTTTGCCTGGGTTATATTTTCCTCTTTTGTTTGATTACGTCACACTAGATGCAATTGATTTTTCTCATACGATGTGCAGAAAACCGGGGAATCAAGAACTATCAGGATCATACACCGCCCTTGCATGAGTTGAGTTGTCTGTCCTCCTATTGACACACTCTTCATGACGTTCATAAAATGTTCAAAACTAAAGCGGAATCACGAGCGCAGCTTCAACTCGTTTTTACAACAATTATTTGCGATAAAAGTTAAAATATCCTTCATCAAACGGGGCAACAGAACAAGCAGGCGCGCCGAAACGCGTCTGCATGTCCTCTTATTGGCACACTGCATGCTCTAATCAACCAATCAGATTGCGAGATTAGTATCAAGTGTTCTAAAAGATTTTGTTTTCAGCCAATAAGTTTTGTTTTTTTGCGACGTCAGTGTTCACCCTGAACACACCCTTTTTACAATTTACAATTTTAAAATTTTGTTTCGCGCAATAACAGACCTAAGCTAAAGTCTCCACATTTTTAAAAATCGACCCTAAATGTTTTTTCGGGTCATCAAACATTTCCCGTTTGGCCGCGCCCTTACGCACTAGTGCACATACTACATATGTTGATTTTTTTTATTTTTTATTTATTTTTATTTAACAAATAGATTCCATTTTTCCGTGCGTCTGTACTCTAATCGATGCACAGAAGACGTCAAAATGTGGTGAGAACAACAGTCACGCCACTCGACTTCGTCTCGATCGTGGCGTACTTTTTTGTCCTCACCACATTTTGACGTCATCTGTGCATCGATTAGAGTACAGACGCACGGAAAAATGGAATCTATTTGTTAACTATTAGTGCCAAAGCCAGCCAAAGCCCGTAAATCGGAAAACTAAAATCGACCTTTTATACTAGTCCTTAGAATCTTTTGACTAATCAGAATTTGAATATATTCCGGCTTGCTAAAGAAATTTCCAAATTAATAGAATGCATGACGTAGATATTGCTCGCAGCACTCATAATCCTTGACAATTATGTGGCTTAGATGACAGCATATGCTTTTCTATTTTTGTGGACATCCTTTATAATCAGCTAATGGGTCAACGCTTGGTTTGTCGTGCTTGACTCGATAATTTGCATCATGCATCATGCACACATGTTATAATCACGCAATGATCCTTTGATAATGTAGACATCACTGGACTGGCCATATAATAATAAAAATGTGGCTTCTCCAAGTGACAGTTTATGCTTTTCTCTTACTGCTTTTACTACTGATTTTGGCCTTCGTAATTTTCGTGGTATATTTGATGCATATTCGTAGAAAATACAGCCATATTCCAAGCCCACCTTTGGACAACTGGATATTGGGCCATTTGCTTTATCTCAAAAAGAGACAAGATGCTGGAGATGTATTCGATGCAATTTTGTATGATTTGTCCATTGACGTACGGGAAATGTATATGTTTTGTGGGTTGTTCATTTACCACTACTGTCCATACATGGACCTGATCTGGTAAAAAAAGCTGTCGTGGAACTCAATTTACCAAAGCCAAAACATCAATACAAGTTCCTGCAAAGAGTTTTCAATGCAAGAGCCATGGGGAAAGGAATTCTTGCAGAATGCGACCATCAAACATGGCTTCGTAAGAGAATGTTGTTAAACCCAGCATTTCACAGGAAATACTTGATGAACTTGATCCCTGAGTTTAATTCAGTTTGTGATGAATTCATTGCGAGAATTGGTCGATTTGCAGATCAAGATGTTGTGGTTGATTTCGCTGATGAGTTTCCTAGAGTTACTATGGATATTATTGGAAAGGTTAGTTAGTCTTGTTCGTAGTATACAAATTAAGTCAGAATTCATGCAATATGAATAAACAACTCTTATAGACAACTCCCCTCTTAGTGTTCTTTTCTTTGGTTCCAAAATGTTTTGGAAAGAAAAGAGTAAAGTTTGAAGATATAGGTAAAAAGGCAACTTTCACTTTATGGTGTCTTAGTACTTTCGCTAATTCTTCTGACTCCTTGGACGTATGACAGGACTACACATTGTCGGCTTGAGCTCTGCTACTATTTTGTGATGGTTTAGGTCAAGTATTCTTTTTCCTTTCGCAACTGAAAACGTCTTAAGAATTCAACAGGATAGTTATTCATTCTTTCTTTCTAAAACATCATGGAACCAATTAAAGAAAAGAACACTAAGAGGAGAGTTGTCTATAAGCTTAAGTTTCACTGCATGAATTCTGGCTTTGTAGTTATGGGCAAACAGAAAGATCTTTAAAAACAAGAATTGGAGAACACAAGGGAGGCATCTGATCAAATCTACGCAAATCAAGAATTGCCCACGTACATCATGTACATGTCTACGAGACAGACGTCCACTATTTTGATTTCAATAATGCTACAGTGGTGGATAATGGAGACAACTCCCATCGAAGAATTTTCCCGTGAAGAAGGCTAAAGATGAAGCCGAATCGTTTAATTTTTGTTACAAACTTTCAGCCAGAGACAACACTATTTGACCTATTTATCAATAAATTATATCCTTGACTATATATTTTTATAATTATCTTAGGTTGCATTCAATGTGGATTTAAATGCAATACAAGATGACAATTGCCCATTTAAGCTTGACAACTACCTGGTACTTAAAGGCATGCAAGAAATGTACAGAGATAGGATTTTTTGGAGGATAAACATCTTTATGTATCCATTTCAATGGAGGGTGATAAAAGCAATCAAATTTGTCCGAGATTATGGAAGAAAGGTTATCACAGAGAGAATTGCTGCCATCAAAGATGGAAAGGACACACCTAATGACATTTTACAACATATTGTCCTGATGTCAGCAGGCAACACCTCTGTTACTCTAGAAGACTTGGTAGATGAGTTTGTAACTTTCTTCTTTGCCGGTATGATGAACATAGGATAATTTCATCAATTAAAGGGTTCTTATTAAAATTGGCCTAAGTGCTGCAGCTTTGAATTAGTGGCCGCATTAGGAGCAAAACGCGACTGGATTTGAACCATTTGCTCCTATTAAAAAAGTATTTCTTAGGAAACAATTTGTTACAGGTGTTTGGTTGTTTAATTTTTTCGAAAAAAAGTTAAAGTCATGACTGTAAATCAGTTCAAATGTTTATAGACATGTTGGGAACTCAAAAACCACAGGTGTTTCTAAATCCATTTAGAGGTTCCTAAGTGTCAGCAAAAGACTGGAGAGATTGTAGCCCATATTTTCTTTGCTGGAACTTTCAGGGGCGTTTTGAATTGAAAAATTGATAAACATTACATCATATCATTAGCATGAAACGTGCTTTTAAAAGTTATGATAATAGTTTATAGTGAAAGAATTATTTAAGATTAGATACTGCACTCTAGACCATGCAAAGCAACTTCAAACAATTTATTTCCAGGTTAACAAGTTAATGTTATTTATTACCATGCAATTATACAGGTCAAGAAACCACATCAAATCAACTGGCTTTCACTTTGTTTGAGATTGAGAAAAATGCTGAAGTTGAGCAAAGGTAACTTAAAAAAATTATCTGTCAAGTCACCTGACATGTGCCCAACAGTCATCAATAGTAATGTGCAGTCATGCTGATATGTGCCTTTGTTATTCATGTGCCAGAGACCAAATTTGGCTAATTGTTTCAAAGGATCAACTTCATTTGAAGTTATAATTGTAAAATGGTTGGCACATTAGCATTAATTACAATATGTTCGTTAATAATCAGTGACAAGCACAATATTCTACCCTTTCTACCAATGATGACACCATGTTATTCCATTCCAGACTTGTCCAAGAGGTCAACACTGTGTTACAGGGGAACCAATATGTCAGCTATGAAGACCTGGGAAACCTTGAATACCTGGATAGGACACTCAAGGAGAGTTTACGGCGTCATTCTCCTGCTCCTGGATTTCCCCGCTATACCCATGAAGAAATTGAACTTGGTGGCTACAAAATTCCTGCATGAAACAGCATTTCGAGTGAACATAATTGGGGAACACTGGTCTGAAAATAACTGGAGAAATCCCAAAGTATTTGATCCTGACAGATTTTTGGACAAAATACCTGGTGAAAGTTATTTTCCATTTTCTCTTGGTCCAAGATCATGTATAGGGAAGAATCTTGCACAATTTGAAGCTAAAGTGATCATGGCTCGACTGTATCAAGAGTTTGAATTTGAGTTGGTTTCACCTGATGGTCCCTATGGTCTATGAACAAGCAATAACTGTTAGGCCTAGGAATGGGGTGTGGTGTAAAGTGCGTCGAAGGTAGCAAAGCCATTGAACTCAGACTAATGTAAAGAACTCTGATTTTCTTGAAGCCAAAAAGAACTAGTTCTCTGTAGTTCTTTTGCATAACTCTTGTACTTACTGTTACTTTTTCGCGGCGATGCCAATTGCCTTCGACCTCCTGTTGGCGTATGGTGCCGGTTGGAAAAAGTCGATGACTGCAAATCGCTAACTAGTGCATGCCCAGTCGTTTGAAGTCCTTCGTAAGGGAGCTATGTAACTGTCTTTTATTGAGAGTGGTGACTATTTCTTCGTGTCGTTCAAGGTCCATGTACATGATTTAATGGAGATTGGAAAATGATCACACTCACTCGCCCAATCAGCGCTTAGTATTTTGGTGCTTTATATTCCATAGACTAACTAAATGTGTCAAGTGGTGAGGGCTTTGAAGCACAGGGAAATTGTGGGGTAAAGAAAACAAGTACGGTCAGTGAGCTTTTATAACTAATTAGTATTCTCTATATAAAGCATATACTAATGAAGTCTTTTGAATTCTTTTGGTTTAAAGAGTTCATTAGTATGCTTTATATAAAGAATACTGATTAGTTATAGAAACTCACTGACGGTACTGTTTCCTTTATACAATAATTTTCCTGCGTTTCAAAACCCCACTATTTGACATCTTTAGTTACTTTACGGAACACAGAGCATCAAAATACCAAGCGCTGCCATCAAAGATGGAAAGGACACACCATGACCAACTTAAATACTTGTAATATAACATTTTGATATCGATATACGTACATACATCAAATCTCTCAAAATTGTCGAAGCAAATTCTGAAAATCTTCCCTATCAAATGAACTGGCAAGTACTAAGCATACTTTTTTCCTTTACTATAAGATGAATTATAACAAACTCAAACTTACTGTGAGAAATTGTAGATACTCGAAACCTCCAACTTGTGTTTTCAGGCTTGATAGCACGTAAAATAGGCACATTTTTGCTGTCGTTATCTAGCTCTTCGCTCCATGCAGTAGATTTAGTATCCATCTCATATATTGTGACAATTTCTATCCCTAAAAAAGCCTGTGTAGTTCTGTAGCCAAAGCGGCCTCCAGCCGGCCGGTCTGATGTGCATGACATAAATGAGCCTCTTCAATTGGAAAACGCAAAAAATGTATCGGACAAAAGAAAAACAAATAAGCTGCCTTTAGACAATTTAACAATAAAAGCGGGTAAATCGCTCGTGACTGTGATCATATTCATATTTTCGGCGCCCTCGTGGCCTTTTATCTAATGCTCGGGAATCTATATCCCATGGAACACTTGTGTTCATTCTTTAACCCTTTCATAAAGTCTATGAAAAATATGACGTTATTAAGTGCATATATATTATTTTTTTTATTCTCGGTTCACAGCCTTTGCCCCGGGCGGCCACATTTTTTGTTCAAGCAGTGCAATGTCCGACTTCTTGGCCTACCCAATGATGAAGAGTTTCGGTTTTGCCAGCGCTGCGATTATGCGAGACAGCAAGCCAAAGGGAAATCGTCGAGGCGCGCGCTGGGGAAGCCTGCGCGAGTGGAAGGCGTTTACCCGTATAGTCATAGAAGATAGTCTTGGAAAAAGAATTAACGTGGAAATCGTACTTTACTCTAGGCAAAATCGAGAAAAAAAGGTGTGAAATGTGGCAAAATGTGTAAGGAATGCGCTACGTACACAGAGATCCCACAATCTAATGCTGCATTCACACCAACTTAAGGACGTTCGCGGGCATTGTTCACGCGCACTTTTACTGCGCAGGCTAGCGCGCGCGCTCAACTAAATTCAAGATGGCGGCCGTAAAACAATTTTTTCGATAATTTATTTGTTTCTTTTTTTGAAGAAAAAATTGTTCAAGTTCGTAGGAATAATTAATATAATGGAAATTCAAGGTCGAAAAAAAATATTTGGGTTGAAAAAGCGCAGAAAAAAAGAAAGAAAAAGGCAGAATAGGAACGCACGAAACCCAGTCTCCACTCGATTTTCAAGATGGCGATGGACTTGGCTTGTCACGGTCATCACGGATCCAGTTTTTAACGGTGAATATCTCTTCAAAATTAACGGTGACCCCCATTTTTTATTTTTTCATTTTGAAGAGCTACTAAATATCAACATCCTGTTAGTTTTTCAGAAAATCGACATTTATTTTTCGTACCGAAAAACGACATTTTCTGCCTAATTTTGATCCACGAATTCGAAAGAATGCGACAATTTTGTTGGAGACCATTACTTGTTGTTGCCTAAAAGAACAAGTTGCTTTTTTCATACGGCATCTAAATAACGTTTTTAAAACAGATGGATAGTTGGAGAAGCATTCTTGTACCTTTTTTACTATGTCCGGTGATTTTTTCACGGAAAACAAATTTTCGTTCTCTTTACTTTATGCTTCGTGAAGAAGGCTCTGCAAAGTGCAAAATTGGCCAACTTCTCAGCGATATAGCTCTCGAAATTTAACGGTGACCCCCAACTTTTTTGGCCTTATTTGATGAGTTTCATGATGATTTATCAACATGCTAAATTGCAGCGATTTTTCATTTATTTGCATTTTCCCGCGAACGTCCTTAACTAGTTAAACTAAACCAGTTTGTTGATAACCGCGTGTCGTGTCACCTTCATTAGACACATTTCAAACAACCGTGCCGTGATATTTTAATCAAACAAGTTTTCACCTCTTTTAGCTAGAGGTAACACTGCTTGAAATAAAGGATTTCCTGGAATTTCCGTATCGTGATACTTCCGTGAAATTGAGTGTGTCAAGGGTTTGAAATGTAACGTGTACAGGAACGTAACGTGTCATGACGTACCAGGAATTGAAATTCTTTCTACACCGAATGTCAGGGTATGTCCGATTCCTGACACTTGATGCACGGCGTATCAGAGAGTTTTCGGGCTTCAGACACGAATGCTATCAAGTGAAAGGGCAAATCAGAATCATGATATGTATGGGCACGGCATGTTGAGATAAATACCAGAGGCACTGATCATGAGCTCGAGATGCATGGTATATATAATGGTAGTCTCGTTCAGTGCAACAAGAGAGCAGCTTAACTCTGGCACCGAAATAGACTTTGTCTTATCAATTTTTAAAGTTCACTTCTGACACGACAAAAGTTTCATTATACGCAGACAGTAGTTCAAAAAATCTAGGTTCAGGCTTCGATCTTTTGGACAATCATTGTCTTGTTTTATAATAAAATTCCCCTAGACCGCAGTCTCCCTGCCTACAGTTGAAGTAACTACCTTCTCTTCATGGCCAGGGCAAGAACCTTCGGCAATTCCTCGGATGTCGGGGTGCCTTAAAAGGTCTTCGAAGTTCCGAGGAACTTTCAATGCTTTCATTGACCTGCATGGAGGAAAATAACTGGACCCAAAGCCTATAATAGTGCCGTCCCACATTGACAGAATGACAGAACCTGTCTTTCGTCAAGTGAAGTCGCAGAAATTTTAAGTGGCTCATTGCTTTGATGAATCTAAGCGCGCTTTTCATGTGGGACGCTATAGCTGTGGTCTGCGCATGCTCATAAATACAAAAGGGAATTTTTATGGTTTACAAGCCATTAAAAAGGGAAGGTGGTATTTTTAGGGCATGGAGAGTAAGAAATCGTTGTAGTTGCTGCATTTTGGTTGATTTATAACGCCTTTTCTCTTTCTTCAGCATTACACAGGTAGCCCACAGGAGATTCCTCTTCAGTTTTGGGCATTTTTCCGATATTTCCAAACCTCTTTTGAAATCCAAACCACACGTTTTAGACACTTGGGAAGAAGCTTTAAATCTTTGGTTAGAAAAAATTGCCATTGTTTGCTTATTTGAGGAAAGCCAGGGGAGGTACTTTCAAAATCCTCTAGAAAATCGTTTTTGGCGAAGTGCAAAAATATGGGAATTTTTCAAATTCGTTTGTTGTTGACAAATCGTATATCTCTAGAAAGCTTGTATGAATGGCTGCAAGGTTCTGAAGTTTGTTTTTCGTTCCATTGAAAATTGTGGATTTTATAAGCAAAAATATGTTGTTGGCGAGGAACGCCTGACTGAAGCACCAAAAAATAGCGTTTTTGACCATTTTTTGCAACTTTTATTTGGCCAATCGTCACCAAACGTGGCCTACACGTAAATGTATGTCAGCAAAACGTCATGTTGACAAAATATTTTCAATATGTAATATAGATGCTGAGAAAAACAGGGGGTTTATTTTGGGCCTAAAATGTCAACACAGGGTACCCGTGAAAAGACGTATTCCACGGCTGCACAAAATAAACCCATTGTTTTTCTCAGGCTCTATATTACTTATTGAAAATATTTTGACAACATGAGGTATTGCTTACATCGAACTACATGTAGGCCACGTTTCGTGACGATTGGCCAAATAAAAGTTGCAAAACATGGTCAAAAACGCGATTTTTTGGGGCTTTAGTCAGGCCTTCCTCGCCAACAACATATTTTTGCTTATAAAATCCGCAATTTTCAATGGAACGAAAAACGAACCTCAGAACCTTGCAGCTATTCATACAAGCTTTCTAGAGATATACGATTTGTCAAGAACAAACGAATTTGAAAATTTCCCAAATTTTTGCGCTTCGCCAAAAACGATTTTCTAGAGGATTTTGAAAGTACCTCCCCTGGCTTTCCTCAAATAAGCAAACAATGGCAATTTTTTCTAGCCAAAGATTTAAAGCTTCTTCCAAAGTGTCTAAAACGTGTGGTTGGGATTTCAAAAGTGCTTTTAAAATAAAGAAAAAATGCCCAAAACTGAAGAGGAGTCTCCTGTGGGCTACCTGTGTAATAATGATGAATTTTCAGATAGGAGAAAAGGCGTTGTAAATCAACCAAAATGCAGCAACTACAACGATTTCTTACTCACCGTGCAACACTGTTCACAATCGAATTGGTTTTATTCTGGAAGCAACGTTATAAATGTTTGGAATTTTTAGGAATTTTCAGGTGTCCATTAGTAGCAACTTCCAGATCATGTAGCATTGAAAACCGTCACTGAAACCCTGAAGTTTCGACGAAATTAAAACGCTGTGCATTGAATGGACAATGCATTCACGAGATAAAGCGTTGCATGGTGAGTAAGAAATCGTTGTAGTTGCTGCATTTTCCTTGATTTACAACGCCTTTTCTCCTATCTGAAAATTCATCATTATTACACAGGTAGCCCACAGGAGACTCCTCTTCAGTTTTGGGCATTTTTTCTTTATTTTAAAAGCACTTTTGAAATCCAAACCACACGTTTTAGACACTTTGGAAGAAGCTTTAAATCTGTGGCTAGAAAGAATTGCCATTGTTTGCTTATTTGAGGAAAGCCAGGGGAGGTACTTTCAAAATCCTCTAGAAAATCGTTTTTGGCGAAGTGCAAAAATTTGGGAAATTTTCAAATTCGTTTGTTCTTGACAAATCGTATATCTCTAGAAAGCTTGTATGAATAGCTGCAAGGTTCTGAGGTTTGTTTTTCGTTCCATTGAAAATTGCGGATTTTATAAGCAAAAATATGTTGTTGGCGAGGAAGGGCTGACTAAAGCGCCCCAAAATCGCGTTTTTGACCATTTTTTGCAACTTTTATTTGGCCAATCGTCACCAAACGTCGCCTACACGTGGTTGTATGTCAGCAAAACCTTATGTTGACAAAATATTTTCAATATGTAATATAGAGCTTGAGAAAAACAGGGGGGTTATTTTGCCTAAAATATCAACACAGGGTACCCGTGAAAAGACGTATTCCACGGCTGCACAAAATAAACCCATTGTTTTTCTCAGGCTCTATATTACATATTGAAAATATTTTGACAACATGAGGTATTGCTTACATCGAACTATATGTAGGCCACGTTTCGTGACGATTGGCCAAATAAAAGTTGCAAAAAATCGGTCAAAAACGCGATTTTGGGGGACTTCAGTCAGCCCTTCCTCGCCAACAACATATTTTTGCTTATAAAATCCGCAATTTTCAATGGAACGAAAAACAAACCTCAGAACCTTGCAGCTATTCATACAAGCTTTCTAGAGATATACGATTTGTCAAGAACAAACGAATTTGAAAATTTCCCAAATTTTTGCGCTTCGCCAAAAACGATTTTCTAGAGGATTTTGAAAGTACCTCCCCTGGCTTTCCTCAAATAAGCAAACAATGGCAATTTTTTCTAGCCAAAGATTTAAAGCTTCTTCCAAAGTGTCTAAAACGTGTGGTTGGGATTTCAAAAGTGCTTTTAAAATAAAGAAAAAATGCCCAAAACTGAAGAGGAGTCTCCTGTGGGCTACCTGTGTAATAATGATGAATTTTCAGATAGGAGAAAAGGCGTTGTAAATCAACCAAAATGCAGCAACTACAACGATTTCTTACTCACCATGCAACGCTTTATCTCGTGAATGCGTTTTCCATTCAATGCACAGCGTTTTAATTTCGTCGAAACTTCAGGGTTTCAGTGACGGTTTTCTATACTACATGGTCTGGAAGTGCTAATGGACACAAATTCCTAAAAATTCCAAACATTTATAACGTTGCTTCCAGAATAAAACCAATTCGATTGTGAACAGTGTTGCACGGTGAGTAAGAAATCGTTGTAGTTGCTGCATTTTCGTTGATTTACAACGCCTTTTCTCCTTCTTCAGCATTACACAGGTAGCCCACAGGAGATTCCTCTTCAGTTTTGGGCATTTTTTCGATATTTCCAAACCTCTTTTGAAATCCAAACCACACGTTTTAGACACTTTGGAAGAAGCTTTAAATCTTTGGCTAGAAAAAATTGCCATTGTTTGCTTATTTGAGGAAAGCCAGGGGAGGTACTTTCAAAATCCTCTAGAAAATCGTTTTTGGCGAAGTGCAAAAATTTGGGAAATTTTCAAATTCGTTTGTTCTTGACAAATCGTATATGTCTAGAAAGCTTGTATGAATAGCTGCAAGGTTCTGAGGTTTGTTTTTCGTTCCATTGAAAATTGTGGATTTTATTAGCAAAAACATGTTGTTGGCGAGGAACGCCTGACTGAAGCACCAAAAAATCGCGTTTTTGACCGTTTTTTGCAACTTTTATTTGGCCAATCGTCACGAAACGTGGCCTACATGTAGTTCGATGTAAGCAATACCTCATGTTGTCAAAATATTTTCAATAAGTAATATAGAGCCTGAGAAAAACAATGGGTTTATTTTGTGCAGCCGTGGAATACGTCTTTTCACGGGTACCCTGTGTTGATATTTTAGGCAAAATAACCCCCCTGTTTTTCTCAAGCTCTATATTACATATTGAAAATATTTTGTCAACATAAGGTTTTGCTGACATACAACCACGTGTAGGCGACGTTTGGTGACGATTGGCCAAATAAAAGTTGCAAAAAACGGTCAAAAACGCGATTTTGGGGGCTTCAGTCAGCCCTTCCTCGCCAACAACATATTTTTGCTTATAAAATCCGCAATTTTCAATGGAACGAAAAACAAACCTCAGAACCTTGCAGCTATTCATACAAGCTTTCTAGAGATATACGATTTGTCAAGAACAAACGAATTTGAAAATTTCCCAAATTTTTGCACTTCGCCAAAAACGATTTTCTAGAGGATTTTGAAAGTACCTCCCCTGGCTTTCCTCAAATAAGCAAACAATGGCAATTCTTTCTAGCCAAAGATTTAAAGCTTCTTCCAAAGTGTCTAAAACGTGTGGTTGGGATTTCAAAAGTGCTTTTAAAATAAAGAAAAAATGCCCAAAACTGAAGAGGAGTCTCCTGTGGGCTACCTGTGTAATAATGATGAATTTTCAGATAGGAGAAAAGGCGTTGTAAATCAAGGAAAATGCAGCAACTACAACGATTTCTTACTCACCATGCAACGCTTTATCTCGTGAATGCGTTTTCCATTCAATGCACAGCGTTTTAATTTCGTCGAAACTTCAGGGTTTCAGTGACGGTTTTCTATACTACATGGTCTGGAAGTGCTAATGGACACAAATTCCTAAAAATTCCAAACATTTATAACGTTGCTTCCAGAATAAAACCAATTCGATTGTGAACAGTGTTGCACGGTGAGTAAGAAATCGTTGTAGTTGCTGCATTTTCGTTGATTTACAACGCCTTTTCTCCTTCTTCAGCATTACACAGGTAGCCCACAGGAGATTCCTCTTCAGTTTTGGGCATTTTTTCGATATTTCCAAACCTCTTTTGAAATCCAAACCACACGTTTTAGACACTTTGGAAGAAGCTTTAAATCTTTGGCTAGAAAAAATTGCCATTGTTTGCTTATTTGAGGAAAGCCAGGGGAGGTACTTTCAAAATCCTCTAGAAAATCGTTTTTGGCGAAGTGCAAAAATTTGGGAAATTTTCAAATTCGTTTGTTCTTGACAAATCGTATATGTCTAGAAAGCTTGTATGAATAGCTGCAAGGTTCTGAGGTTTGTTTTTCGTTCCATTGAAAATTGTGGATTTTATTAGCAAAAACATGTTGTTGGCGAGGAACGCCTGACTGAAGCACCAAAAAATCGCGTTTTTGACCATGTTTTGCAACTTTTATTTGGCCAATCGTCACCAAACGTGGCCTACACGTAAATGTATGTCAGCAAAACGTCATGTTGTCAAAATATTTTCAATATGTAATATAGATGCTGAGAAAAACAGGGGGTTTATTTTGGGCCTAAAATGGCAACACAGGGTACCCGTGAAAAGACGTATTCCACGGCTGCACAAAATAAACCCATTGTTTTTCTCAGGCTCTATATTACTTATTGAAAATATTTTGACAACATGAGGTATTGCTTACATCGAACTATATGTAGGCCACGTTTCGTGACGATTGGCCAAATAAAAGTTGCAAAAATCGGTCAAAAACGCAATTTTTGGGGGCTTTAGTCAGGCCTTCCTCGCCAACAACATATTTTTGCTTATAAAATCCGCAATTTTCAATGGAACGAAAAACGAACCTCAGAACCTTGCAGCTATTCATACAAGCTTTCTAGAGATATACGATTTGTCAAGAACAAACGAATTTGAAAATTTCCCAAATTTTTGCGCTTCGCCAAAAACGATTTTCTAGAGGATTTTGAAAGTACCTCCCCTGGCTTTCCTCAAATAAGCAAACAATGGCAATTTTTTCTAGCCAAAGATTTAAAGCTTCTTCCAAAGTGTCTAAAACGTGTGGTTGGGATTTCAAAAGTGCTTTTAAAATAAAGAAAAAATGCCCAAAACTGAAGAGGAGTCTCCTGTGGGCTACCTGTGTAATAATGATGAATTTTCAGATAGGAGAAAAGGCGTTGTAAATCAACCAAAATGCAGCAACTACAACGATTTCTTACTCACCATGCAACGCTTTATCTCGTGAATGCGTTTTCCATTCAATGCACAGCGTTTTAATTTCGTCGAAACTTCAGGGTTTCAGTGACGGTTTTCTATACTACATGGTCTGGAAGTACTAATGGACACAAATTCCTAAAAATTCCAAACATTTATAACGTTGCTTCCAGAATAAAACCAATTCGATTGTGAACAGTGTTGCACGGTGAGTAAGAAATCGTTGTAGTTGCTGCATTTTGGTTGATTTACAACGCCTTTTCCCCTATCGGAAATATTCAGCATTACACAGGTAGCCCACAGGAGATTCCTCTTCAGTTTTGGGCATTTTTCCGATATTTGCACACCACTTTTGAAATCCAAACCACACGTTTTAGACACTTTGGAAGAAGCTTTAAATCTTTGGCTAGAAAGAATTGCCATTATTTGCTTATTTGAGGAAAGCCAGGGGAGGTACTTTCAAAATCCTCTAGAAAATCGTTTTTGGCGAAGTGCAATAATTTGGGAAATTTTCAAATTCGTTTGTTCTTGACAAATCGTATATTTCTAGAAAGCTTGCATGAATAGCTGCAAGGTTCTGAGGTTTGTTTTTCGTTCCATTGAAAATTGCGGATTTTATAAGCAAAAAATATGTTGTTGGCGAGGAAGGCCTGACTAAAGCCCCAAAAATCGCGTTTTTGACCGTTTTTTGCAACTTTTATTTGGCCAATCGTCACCAAACGTCGCCTACACGTAGTTGTATGTCAACAAAACGTCATGTTGACATAATAATATAGATGCTGAGAAAAACAGGGGGTTTATTTTGGGCCTAAAACTGTCAACACAGGGTACCCGTGAAAAGAAGTAACACAGCGGCACAAAATAAACCTATTGTTTTTCTCATTATAGATACCTTTATAATGCTGATGAGTCAACGCGTGGTTTGTTGTGCTTGACTGGATTATTTGCATCTGACTTCAACTTGCACATGTTAATATAACCATGCCATTGATCCTTTGATAATATGTAGGTTCGATTTCCAGCTGTTGAGTGTTTCCGATAAAATCCTTACCTTAGCTCTATTACGGCTGCAGCCATATAATAACAATGTGGCTTCTTGAGCTGATAGCATATACATTTCTCCTACTCATTTGTCTACTGATGCTAGCTTTCTTAATTTTCGTGGTATATTTGATGCATATTCGTAGAAAATACAGCCATATTCCAAGTCCACCTTTGGATAACTGGATATTAGGGCATATTTCTTACATCACAAAGAGACGAGATGCTGGAAAGGTATTCGGTCAAATTTTGCATGATTTGTCCTTGACATACGGAAATGTATTTGTTCTGTGGTTTCTTCACGAACCAATCGTGTCCATAAATGGACTTGATCTGGTAAAAAAAGCTGTCGTAGAACTCAATTTACCCAAGCCAAAACATCTTTACAAGTTCATGCAAACCGTTTTCAGTGCAAGGGCTGCAGGGAAAGGAATTCTTACAGAATGCGACCATCAAACATGGCTCCGTAAGAGAATGTTGTTAAACCCAGCATTTCACAGGAAATACTTGATGAACTTGATCCCTGAGTTTAATTCAGTTTGTGATGAATTCATTGCGAGAATTGGTCGATTTGCAGATCAAGATGTTGTAGTTAATTTTGTTGATGAGTTTCCTAGAGTTACTATGGATATTATTGGCAAGGTTAGTTTATCCATGAGTGCTGATGCACTTCAACCATGTGTGTTTCTTTTGGTTGGTTGGAGAGGGGGAGGGGAGGTTGGGGGAAGTAATTCTAATGGTTATTGTATAATCTTAGGTTGCATTCAATGTGGATTTAAATGCAGTACAAGATGACAATTGCCCATTTAAGCTGGCCAACTACCTAGTTATCAAGGGCATGCAAGAACTTTTGCAAGATACATATTTTTGGAAGATGAACATCTTTATGTATCCATTTCAACGGAGGGTGATAAAAGCTATCAAATTTGTCAGGGATTATGGAAGAAAGGTTATTACAGAGAGAATTGCTGCCATCAAAGATGGAAAGGACACACCTAATGACATTTTACAACATATTGTCCTGATGTCAACAGGCAACACCTCTGTTACTCTTGAAGACTTGGTAGATGAGTTCCTGACTTTTTTCATCGCAGGTATGGTATAGGATAATTTCATCAATAAGTAAGCTTTAAATAAGTCTTTCAATCAGCAATTGTCTCCTTCACACAAAATTTCATTCACTGTCATTCTGGAACCTGAATTGAAACGATTTGTTGCTTGGAAATAGGCGATTTTGTCGCGCGACAAGAGCGACGATTTGAACGGCGATTTTGCAGCGACAACAAATCGTGCGTGTGAACGGGCGACGATTTTACAACGATTTTTACCGCAATTTTAGCGCGACATCGGAGCGATTTTATAAAAGAGGCATTTTCGACGAGCGTTCGAAACTAAGAGCATGCATATCTTGAAAACAAGTATCGCGGATGAAAATTTGGTTACAAACAGCGGTCAAAAATGCCTCTTATAAAATCGCTCAGATGTCGCGCTAAAATCGCCGCCAATTATATAACAATTATACATTTATATGGCAAGTATTTTGCATGTACTTACTGACACAGGTGAAGAAACCACATCAAGTCAACTGGCCTTCACTTTGTTTGAGATTGAGAAAAATACTGAAGTTGAGCAAAGGTATAAAGATCAGAAAATCACCCAATAGTATGCTTACATTGATGACATAACTGAAGTCCTTTAATGGTCTTTCGTATGTGTCAACCGGAGCAGGTTGACTGTGTAATTGTGATATCTTCTGAAACGTTGTTGTGAAAATGGTAATTATTGGCACATTAAATGTTTGTTAGTATAAATATAACAAAAAGCACTTTATGGTCAGACAACACATTCAATTAATGACTTTGGTTTATTCTACCCTTTCAACCAATGATGGCACCATGTCATTTCCATTCCAGACTTGTCCAAGAGGTCAACACTGTGTTACAGGGGAACCAATATGTCAGTTATGAAGACCTGGGAAACCTTGAATACCTGGATAGGACACTCAAGGAGAGTTTACGACTCCATCCTCCTGTTGCAGGTTTTTTCCGCTATACCCATGAAGAAATTGAGCTTGATGGCTACAAGATCCCTGCTGAAACAGCAATTGGAGTGAGCCAAATTGGTGAACACTGGTCTGAAAATAACTGGAGAAATCCCAAAGTATTTGATCCTGAGAGATTTTTGGACAAAATACCTGGTGAAATATATTTTCCATTTTCTCTTGGTGCAAGATCATGTATAGGGAAGAATCTTGCACAATTTGAGTCTAAAGTGATCATGGCTCGACTGTATCAAGAGTTTGAATTTGAGTTGGTCTCACCTGATGGTCCCATGGTTTATGAACCGGCAATAACTGTTAGGCCTAGGAATGGGGTGTGGTGTAAAGTGCGGCGAAGGCAACAAAGTCATTAGAACTCTCTACTGGTCGGATTAAATAAATAGAGTGGTTTTCGTATGAGTGTGAAACTTGCCGTACCGTATCGTAACTGTACTGTACCAGTATCGTAGTTTCTATAAAAACATTCGGAATTCCTGCTGTAACGTTAACCGTATCGTATCGTAGCCGTACAGTGTTCCCACTCATACGAAAACCACTCTGCTAAATTGTTAAGTGTCGTTCTCTAAGAAAATGAGAACTTATATCACCTAGTGCCCCACCCAGCCACGAAATGAACCTTGGACACAGAGGTGACAGCCAGCCAGGTGCTCTCACCCCATAGAGAGGTGGTAGACTGGCCGGTGCTCTCACCCCTGGACCACCCATGCTTCCCATGCATTTACACAGTAGAATAACACAATGCTGCTTAATGTTACTGGGATCTCTTGATGTGATTTATTATGAAAACTCTGCAAAACAACTACACTTTTCAAAACAAGTTAATAAGTTAATGTTTCTTGAAAAAGATGTTGAATAAAATCTCTTATAAATTATTATTCCACACTTGGAAAGCTTATAACCTTCAAAACTACAAACTATTCCTTCCAAATAAATATTGACACATTTCGATAATCTTTCTGTAATTTAAAATTCATGGAACTCGATCACTATTTCTAACTCCAAAGGAAAACAAGAAATTTTCCTTGAAATACAATCATGTAACTTTAATACACCGAATGGAAATATGGCGGCAAATTTGAATAACTATTGTTTTATACTGACTAGCCTCCCATTCATGTGAAAACGCTTTTGTTTCCACGTGAACACGAGGCTAGTCAGTCCAGAACAAAAGTTATTCAAATTTGCCGCCATATTTGCATTCGGTGTATAGCAAATGGCCATACTTTCGACCTTAACTACTGCCACTGACGAGGAAATTAACCTCTTTATAACTTCATAGTTTGTTGTCCAATTTCAGACTATTTGATACCACCCTTTGGGAGTTTATTCTTTCATACGTACTAAATAGTTTAAAATTCATCATAAATCAATTAACAATCAAAAGGTCTGAGGCCAGCCATTTGCATAATATGAATCAATTACTGCAAAAACCCTTGTATACCTTCATGACCTACAGCTTAAAACTTTCAGTTGGATTTTGGGTTTTTCTGATCTGCCAATCATGTGAAGGAGGCAGACCCTATGCAAATGCCTTCTATCTGACCCCAGGTTCCATGTTTGTCATCTGCTTCATTGAGGCCCCTTGAGGGTATTTGCCTAAGCTCTGTCCTTACACATGATTGGTCGATCAGAAAGAGAGAGCTAATGTCCACTGGGACATTATACTGACTTCATATAAACAATTGAAGGGTTCAATGTGAAAATGGCCTAAGTGACTTTTTGATGATATTTTTTCAATGGTATAAAATGGTACAATTAACTTTCCTATGTTGGAAAAATTAGTCTCAGGACATCCATCAAAAAGTCACTTAGGTCATTTTCACAGCGAACCCTTCAATTACCCACCTGATACCTGTTGAGAGAGGGCTTTAAAATATGCTACTTCTTTGAAATATAAATAATAAAATCGAACTAAAAAGGTGAGCTTTTGAATAAAAGAGATGTTTGATATTCATCAAACAACAAATAAATTGATTTTTTTTGAAATAAACTTTCAATGAATTCAATGAAACCAGAGGCTTTTTTCCATTATTTGTCATAGCATCAGGATAACCTGTAGAACACTAATTAATGCTTTTTGTCGAGTCATAGGCTTGATTTGCTGCAAAGGGTTCCAGTTAAAATCCTCACCCAAATTGAATTTGGGTGAGGAATTTGACCGGAACCTTTTGTGGCTGGAAATCAAGCCTACTTTAGAATAATTCTAAAGTTCAATTATTGAGGCAAACTGTATTGATTTCATTGTGGGCTGAAGCTAATGTGAAGTCATATTTCTGAGCTATTTTGTTTTAAGCCACCAGGAAATGCTCAATTCAGCAATATCTAAAATGCCCATCTTATCAATAGCTTTATCTAAGTCTCTAAAGATAATATTTATGTATTTTCAAATCTTTAGTGTCAAAAGTGACAAGCAGAAAAAATGTAAAAATTGTTTCATTAATCTTTGTCATTATTTGATTACAAGGTTTAAGTCTCCTAGCTATAGTGTCTTGTTTAGTTCTGGTCACATGACAACACTCCTGAACACAGTTCAGGGATGTTGTGTGACCAGAAATAAACACTGCTGCATATGAGACTAACTGCATATGTCAATCCTTACAAATTCCATGGCAGAAGGAATTTGGACATTTTGTAACAGTTAAATATATTTTGTACAAAAAATTGCCAAATAAGAAACTGAGGATCTTCTATATCTCTTTCATGAATTATGAACTGGGACATTTACTTTTTCATGAAACATAATTTACGTTTTTTCATAGTCATGATTCATGATTCCTATGCCAATGTTCTTTACGTTGATGAAAGCAATTTTGCAAAAGGTTACAGGGGTCCCTGAGACAGGTGAACCCATGAAATGCATAAAGGCTTTCGATCTTCAGCTGGGCCCCCAGAATTTTCAATAGCGCACTGCAACTGATGTTATAAAGCATGACACAATCTTAATGATGCCATCTGGATGACATCTGGGTGTCACATGATACCAGCAGGTGCCACATGCTCAAAAATGTCCACAATATTGACACTTAGTGTCACGTGATCATTTCCTCTCAACTAGAAAATTGTGATTTCAGTTCTTCATTAGAGTGAGCCAGCACAAATACTAGGTCAGTGGGCTGCAGCACAAAGTTATAAGGAGGAGCAGCGATGACATAGCGCTTGGATGATGGTGAGGTCACTGTTGACTTGTGGGAGTCACGGAATCGATATACACCCAGACATATCATGGAAAAGACTCGAAGAGAATGAAGGAACATGCTTCCGTACGACCCACCATTCTGAATTCAAGATAGGAATGTTTTATTAGCTAGGGCATGCAAGGAACAACTTTTATGAGAGTGCAAGTCTGATTTTATTTCAAAAATAATGCTCATTGTTCAGATTGAAAAAATAGATAATTCAGCTTCGAAAATGCAGTTCAGTTTACATTTCTTACACTTTAGAATACAATGAACAACCTCAAAGTGGACACCTTTCTAAGGCGGACACCTCTCGATGGTCGACACCTTTGCTTGTTCACGGTGGAATATTTATGATACTCTTTGTAACAAAACACCCTCTAAGGCAAACACCTCTCTAAAGTGGACACTTAAAACTGGTTTGGAAGGTGTCTGCCTTGGAATTCACTGTAGTATTTATTTTGCTATGGTTTGGTTTTAACGCACCACACATACAAACTGTTTTGTGCCTCTTACCCCAAATTCAGCCAGTGGACCATCGTACAATGATACTTGGGTAATTTTACATCTGCAGCGTATTTCTGAAGTCTCTGGTACTACATAGCCTCCTTTCAATCCTTCCCCCTCAGCAAGCTGTTCCTCTAACACAGGGTTGACTCCCCCTGTTACTAGGTTACGGACTAACGTTAAGATGTCTCCATTGAAGTACGTCTGAAATACAAATAAAAATGGTTTATTGTATTACGTGGTTTTATCTTGGAGATTTTGTAGTATAGAGCAGAGCTCAAATGAGTGTTAAACGGCGAAGCGCACTGTGTCGTGATCGTGTCTAAAAACATTGTAAATTCCTGCCATAATTGTGCCGTGCGATGACCCTGCCGTTTTCACAAACATGCAAACTTGTCTTGTGAGAAAAAATTGCCTGCCCTGCGTCACACGTACCGTGACGTCATTACCGCACAACCTTGCGTACCTTTCCGTAACCTTGTCGTACCTTTCCGTAACCTTACCGTGCCATTCCGTAACCTTGCCGTACTTTTCCGTCAACTTTGCCCTGCTTTTCCGTAACCTTGCCGTGCCTTTCCGTAACCTTCCGTGCGTTTCCGTAATCTTGCCGTGAGTCTTGCAGCCGTTATAGTGAAAACTGCACGTCGAGGACTGTGCTGCAAACCTTTACAGCGTGTTATATACCCTACATCACGCAAGGTCATTGCGTGACAACTCGGTTCTACTTTTCGCAACATTTGCAGTAACTTATCTCGCAACTCCATTGCATTACTTACTGAGCTAACGAGCGAATCCAGCACGGATGCGGTAAACGTTGTTCCGCAAGCGAACGGTTGACTGAGGTATAACTCCATGTCATCTTCATCATCGTCATCGATGTCGAGGTACTGTACATTATGGTCAAATACTAACGAAAAGAAATGAAAATATCAAATCGTGGAAAAAGGAACAAGACGGCGTTAAGTTTAATAGTAGATCGTAATCGGAACTTTTTACCATTTGCGCGCTTGATGAATACCCCTTTCTCCAGCATTCACTGTCATTGCAAGTCACTTCACTCGATCTAACTACTATCATCCCGGCCCAATACAAAACTAGTTGTATTCACTTCCCTCTCTTCCTCGTTAAGACTCTTGGGCGCATAAGCACAAGCAATATACACAGACTAAATAATGTATTGTTCATCAGCAGCGGTTGTCTTTTCACTAAGCAACATACGCAAACTCAGTAGTGTACTTCTCATTAGCAGTACTTGTAATACGGCTTTGTAATAAATGCGATATTGAATCTGCGTATTTCGCTTGTTATAGCTAATGCGAATCATTTGTGCAATGTACTCTACCTATTTCTGTTATCATTGGAATATTACAACCAAATGCTGATCCTCGTCGTTGAATTCCAGGACCTCCTCCTCCACCTCCTAGAGAGACATCAGGTAACCCAACAAACGCTTCTCGAGTTGATTCTTTAAGAAGACCAACTGCATCGTCAAACGACATGGCCTAAAACATAAGTTACGATACGAAACGATGATGGTGATAATTACTCAAGAATGTGGCACAGTAATGGTGCGTGTACCGGTGATGATTATGATGCATGTTGATGGTGATGGTGATGGTGCTGTTGATGTTGTTATTGGTAGTGTTGTTGGTGTTGTTGTTGGTAATGTTGTTGGTAGTGATGGTGGTAGTGGGTAGTGTTTGTGGTGGTTTTGTTGTTGTTGTTGTTGGTGGTGGTGGTGATGGTGGTTTTGTTGTTGTTGATATTGTTGGTAGTGATGATGGTGGTGTTGTTGGTAATGTTGTTGGAAGTGATGGTGGTAGTGGGTGGTGGTTGTGGTTGTTTTGTTGTTGTTGTTGGTGGTGGTGGCGATAGAGATGGTGGTGGTAGTGATGATAGTGTTGTTGTTAGTGTTGCTGGTAGTGTTGTTGGTAATGATGGTGATGGTGGGTGGTGGTTGTGTTGTTGTTGGTAGCGATGGTGTTGTTGTTGTCGGTAGTGATGGTAGGTGGTGGTGGTGGTGGTGAACTCCTGGTTGTGGGTAGTGTTGTTGTCGGTAGTGATGGTAGAGGTGGGTGGTTGTGGTGTTGATGTAGTGGTAGCTGGTGGTGGCGATGATGTTGTTCCTGTTGTTGTTGGTGGTGATGGTGATGTTCCTGTTGTTGTTGTTGGTGGTGGTGATGATGGTGTTGTTGGCCTTACCTTGAGATTTAACGAAGCAAGAACAGACTGTTTGTCAGCTAGTTTAGGGTCCGTGGTGTTTCCCGCGGTGGTTGACGATAGAAATACAACCATGTCGGCAAGATTAGCGTTAACTGCACGGAGATCAGCCCGACAGAACGGTGAACCCTGAAAAACACAGCAAAAACAATATATTCCTTTCGATATAATGAGATCACGCACAACGCAATTCAAAACGAGGCTCCGTTCTTACAATGGAGAAATGATAACTAGCATTATATTTTCCCTGATCCTCGTCTTGACCCCACCGTTTACTAATCACTCTTCCAATATATCAAAAGTGGGCTATTGGATCACCAAAAATGTACTCGCACTGCCGACGGTTTAAGCCCTTGGCCTTTGTGGGAATAAAACGCACTTGTCACTTTTCTTTAAGCTCTAACAAAGGGAAAAGGCTCAAAACGTCAGTATTGTAAGTACTCTTTTTATACGGTGTTACAGACTTCCATTTACGTGTTGACGCAGCAAATGACTTGCTGACTCGCTAGATTTCGCGCGTTTGTATTTAGGTTCGTCTGCAATTCGGAGGAGCAGACACAGCAGGGATGCGCGGGGATGTTATCGTTTGTCAGGTCAAAATATGACGTACCGGTAAAATGTGGATGTTGTCAAAACTTCCAACGTTATGCCACTGTAAAATAAGAATAAACATATATTAGAGCAATAAGACAACCAATCAAATCCAAAATTCCAAACAGTCATTACTGTGGTTTCCTACAAATGTGAATCAAAAGGTTGAGTTTGTGATTTCTTGACGTAGTTTTTTGTACATTTTGACGTCATCTGTGTATCTATTAGAGTACAGAAGCACGGAAAAATGGAATCTGTTTGTATAATATTCATCAAAACATTTCAACTAATCAGAGCGCGCGTAAGATTCAATGACGTCATCTATGAGTATGTACTGTAATAACACATGCTTCTCGACCAATCAGAGCGCGCGTAATACACTAATTATTATGCAATAAAAATACATTAACTACATTACCTCTCTTTCTAAGTAGTCTTTGTCGCCAAGGAAAACTATTTGTTTGAGATCAGTTTGCTGTAGGTTGCTGGCTCGTAAAGGCATAACCTAGAGAAGAAGATGTAGCTGCATGAATTCTGATCACGCTTCACGGAACAGTGTTTTAGTCTGAGAACCATTATTGCACTAATTAATCTGGCCACAAGGTCATTAGTTGAGATTACCAATTTCTACCTTCCCATGATTGCAAAGAAAAGCGGTGAAGATAGCAAGAAGTAGATAAGGCGCCATTAAATGTTGCTCTTTTTCTGCAGCTTTTATCGCAGTGGCGTTGCGAGACAGACGAGACAAGCTGCAACAAACTTGTATGTATTAAAATACATACACACTAGTGATTTTGCTCGGTGCATGGTGTGTTGTATGCTGCAGTGGTTCGTGAAACTTGTTTTACTACGTCACTACAAGACTATTTTGCAGACAAAAAATTGCAGCGTGTAACGGCGCCTTCAGCACGAAGTTCAACAAATCGTTTACCAGCTGTCGTAAACCAAGTAATGGATCATTCTTCTTGTTAAATACACAGACCAAAATATGATGAGTAAACACGATGTCATAGGCTTTCTCTCGAGTCTAGGAATCAAAGAATAGACAAATCACATTTGGTTACAAACACAGGGAGATCGAAAATGTAAATTCCCAGTTTGGGTCAAACATGGTGCTTCCCTGGGTCTAACCAGGAAATCCCTGGGAATCTGTTCTATTTTTACAAGTTTGGGTATTACAGATTTCCCAAGTAAAATAGAGCAGGTTCCCAGTTTAGACTCAGGGAAACCCCAAGTTGGGAATTGACTTTTTTCCCTGCTCAATCACTACCAAAACTACGGAAAATATTTCAGTGATATCTGAGGGATTTCCACGTTTTTGCTTTCTGTGGAATAAGGGAGAGCAAGAACAAGGCCTTATCTCTTTTCCAAACTAAAAGAGGATTTCCATAATTTTCTTGTGAAGGAAGTAGGCATCGCCCAGCCCTATTTAGCATATTGACCAGTGTGCTTACCAGAAGTGCATCTTCGTAAGGCTTGGTAACACACCAGTAAAACGTCCCTGTGACATCAAAGAGAGGCTTGCTGGTGTCTCCACTTTCTACGGGTTTGTTTTCTTTCAGACTGAAAAAAATCACAATCAAATAACATTAAAATCATCATCAACATAATTACCTCCATCATCATCATCATCATCATCATCATTCTTCCGCAGCACCGATGTCACATCATAATCGACGCTCCAGACATGAAGGTACATATTCTCTTTGACTCTTCTTCGTTTCCTCTTCGTTTTTTGTCCCTTCCTGTTTTTTTTTTTTCGTTGTCATTTTTGATTGAAACTGTCATCACCTCCACCATAACAATAATCACTGCTCATCATCGTCGTCGTCATCACCATTCATCATCATCATCATCATCATCATAATCAACACTTGAAGGGATGTCCATGAAACGACCTAAGTTATATCAACTAAAATGACCAGACATAGATATTTGGTTTACAAAGAAAGGGCTATTGATAACAATTTGAATCATTTGAGAAAACGTCATCCGAACAGTACTTAGGCCATTTTCATGAGAATCCCTTCAGTTATCGTCATCGAGGATCATCTATCTTGCTATATCATCGCTCGATTATAAGGTTTGTAGGTGAACAGATTGGTTTTAGAAGTCTCACTGACCCCCATCGTGGAAAACCAGATCAATACTATGTACTTATTGACTGAGTTGGAGGGTCGGACAGGAATATATTCGACTCGAGGTCCGAACAGAATGAACGAGAGTAAAATATTTTCCCGTCCAGCCCGACCCAACTCTGTCCATGAGCATTTTATCATATGACTCTCTCGGACTAAATATGGGTCATATGATAATGAAGTTAATTTTTTAAATGTTCAAGAAAGTCAATAGTATTTGAAGGGAAATTTCTTTTTAATTAATGAGATCACTTATAAGTAATCGTTAGTGAAATCGGATTATGCAGCAAATCAATAGATATTACATTTTAAAGAAAGTTTAAAGAAATACATACTCGTAAAGTACAATCCCACTTCTAGTCGCGACGCTAGAGCTGAAAGAATCATGCACTTATAGTTATCATTATCTGAATTAATGATGAACGTTTTACGAGTGTGAATGAACAGATTGAACAGAAAAAAGCGTAGTTTATTCTCGCGTTTTCCGAGTGAGAAGAAACGCATTTTATGAATGATAACTCACAAATGTAAATTTGTGTTATTGATTTTTGACGAATTGTTATGTGCTAGTGTACTAGGATATTTTGTTATTTTGAAGAATTTGAGCGAATTAATGGGTATATAGGAGAAAGACCGGACGTCATTGACGATGATTTTTGTTGTTGGTGTTTTCTAATACGCATGCGTACTCAATAAGGCAATAGCTCACAATGTATGGGAGCAATGAAAAGTCTACAAAGTGGTAATTCTAAACCATGTGGGATTGATTTTTGAAATGTATCACACATGCGCAAAGAAAAAGTGAGATAAAATAATTGTCCAATGGGGCAGTCATGATGTCTTTCAGTATTAGATTGTAATAAACGAATATAGGAAAGATAAAGATGACAACCATGTTGAATGGAGCGTAATCACTTTACGATAAGATAAATCATCACAATCACTTGAAGCAAAAGTGAGAATGATGTCACGTGACTTCAAGGTGCATAAATAAGCAGACTATGAAAGAAGGTGAAATGAGTGACTTTAGTACCAATTCAAGGCGTCATTGATCTCGACTTCCCCTCATGAGAATGTTATGAAAGTCGTGAGAACCAAGCATAAGATGAGTCTTGGAGTTAGTAAAGATAAAAGTTTGTAGATTATTAGTTGGTAAATGCAGTTCATGTAAGTCAATGTAGCAGTTATTAACCAACAAGCCATGAAGTTCGTCTGTCTTTCTGCAGTCTTTGAGTTCGTCTTCATAATATGTGTCATATGATGAACACTGGTTATGTCCTGTCAGCCGAAAACTTGCACGGCTGAAGTTAGTGCATAAGTCGTGAAATTCCTTTCCCATTTCTGTTACAGAGAAAGTAAAGTTGAGGTGCACAGTAGGAAAGGTTGAAACGTAAAATTCCAATGAATGGCATGGCATTTATGGATTTGTTTTCAGACATGAAAACGTAAGATCAAGACGATGAAGTAGTATAGAATGGAACCAAATGGTGCAAAAAGTGCAAACAATACAGATAAAACACGTAAGCCAAAGATGACAAGAAAGACAACCAGTAAACTGACCTTGCTTGAGAAGTGCTCGTTGCCTGATGCAACAAACAAGCTTGACTTTCATCCTTGACAGAATCCTCAACAGCACTGAGAATTGCGTAACAATTAACACAAACATCTTACAAGAAAAGACTACGGGGACCAAGAATAGATCCTTGTGGTACCCCTCAATAGATAAACCCAAGAAAAAGAAAGATCAAGAATTAGAAATACAAGATTCTAGTTATTACTCATTCCAATAGATGACGTTGTTTCCGAAAGCCTGCAATTTGTTAAAACAAGCAATAATTACAATAATATATCAAAATAGAAATTTACGTACGCCTTGAGCTTGTTGAGAACTTTATAGCTTCCCTGCTTTTTAGAGAGGGCAGTCATCTTTAAAGGCAATGCAGAGCCTCTTGATGCTGAAAAGACAAAATGTTAGAAGTCAGAAATGGGTAGCTCCACCTGCCTTCTAGAAATAAGCTCCTAATCTCAACAAAATTTTCAGAAATTCAACGAATGAGTTTAACAGCGTTTTTTGGCGATCGAATTTTAACGTGTAAGGATTTCTTGGATTCGCGGGCTTGTCTGAAAGACTGCTTCCCATGTGGGAAAAGATGGGAACGAAGAGAACATGTTGAGATTAGGATACTTATAGTAAGGATAACATATAATACACTTTCATTAAATGACTGAAGAGTATGATGAATTAGCATGCGGTAAGTTGAAGTCAGAGAATTAGTCGGATATTGAGTAGAATAGAAATATATATTCATGTTAGATGACATGCAAACCCCAGGAAACGTCATGCAAGTCTTCAGATAAAGCTAAAATATCTTGTCTTTCCTGCAGCTTCTCGGCTAAAGCGCTGTTGCCCACGTCGCGATATTTTCAGAACAGCTGGATAAAGCGCTTTTGCTAATTTGAATATGGATAGAGAAGACAGTTAAATGAACTTGACACTGAAAAATAATATTAGTATGGGATCCAAAACAAACAGTCAATATCTAGTTGTAGCTTATTGTAAACACCATGTGAAACCATTAGTAGACCATCAAGATAAAAATTTGGCTTGGATTCTTTGAATTGTGCACCCAAAGCTACTGCATGCAAAAGTACAATATAGCCTTTTTAAAGAAAAAGAGCCTCTTGGTTATACTCCAAGTTAGTGGCTACTGATAATTTAGTTGTCACACAACCTAAAAGTGGATTCCCGCCTGCGAAGGCATAGTGCATTAATTTACACCCAGACGTGACAGGATTGAAAATAACCAGTCACGCTATATCCCATTTAGTTGCGGTTATTGTTTAGAATGCCGGCACCAAATTTCATGCGGAGTAGTATCACCTCCATTAGCCACTTTCATACCGTGAAGACTGGGTACGAGTCCCTCAAATTTTGATAATGTCAACACAAGACTCACCTAGAAAGAAAGAGCATATCGAGCTTTGCAAAATCCCGAAGTTTGGTGTTAATTGGTTCAATATTGAACGTTTTACAGCCGTTCTAATATGGTAGAATTTACAAAGAAATGTATGGTTGTAGGGACAAATGTCGAACAAATGTCCCTACAACCATACATTTCTTTGTAAAATCTAGCATGTTTGAACTGCTGTATCTCGTTCAATGTATATCCGATTAACATCAAACCTTGGATTATATACAGCTCGATGTGCTCTTTCTGACTACATAACAGAAGTTTTGTGTTGCCATCATCAAAGTTGAAGGAACTCGTACCCAGTCTTCACGGTATGAAAGTGGCTAATCAACCAGTGCCCAATTGTTAGGTGGTTAGTGAAGGTCAAAATGACTACTCAATTAGCCTTGCAGCCCAAAGTTCAGAGAAGCTGGCTGGGTTATAAGAATCATCTTCCTAAATTAAAGTGCAGAAACCGATTAATGCACGTAAGTGAGAATGTCACGAGAAATTAGCATGCCAAATCTCGCATGTACATCAGTACAAAACCGAGAAGGAAAAACCTGGGTTCAGTGATTGACTCGACAAACTTTTTATCTTAATATCAAACAATCACTCGGTTAAACTCAAAATCGTTTTCAACTACGAAGAAAAACTTTATTTAAAAACTAAGACCAAGAGTTCGTGAAATGTGAAAAATCCTAGACATTTTTCTGAAATACATCATTGAGCTCTCTACCCTTTGGAAAGGTCAAACAAATCAGCTAAAAGATTAAGTATATTACTCGAAGTGGTCAGAGCTTAGCTAAATATCACTAATTTTGTAGAATACCCGCAATTCGTCTAACCTAAAATTTTTTGGAAGAATCAGGATCCTTCTCCCATCAGTACTCATCTCCCACCATCAGCACTCCTCTCTCATCAATGGGAAAACGACAAACATTTTTATTTGCTCCCGTCTTTCAGTTATACATTGCCAAATCAATATTCAATCACTGAACCCAGGTACATTTGGCATTATTCTTACTATCGTCCAGAACTACTTGTAGGTCACGATCACTTCGAAAGGCTGTTTGCCAGATGATAAGGTCAGTGGCATAAGATATGCCTGGTAAAGCTTCAGCAACGACATTTCTGAAAGTCTTTTTCTTTCTTTTTTGGCCTGAAGACAGAAATCTCCACATGAAATGCGTGACAACAGATGCGTGATAGATGACTTGTGTAACGATGTTTAAGTAGATCGAGTTAAGTCATGTCTAGAGCATTTATCGTAAGGTTTACTCTGGGTTCTAAATGTCGCCTCAAGTCGCACAAAGTCGCCTTAAAACGAACAAAGTCGCTTTAAATCGAACAAAGTCGACTTCAGTTCCATCGATTGTTTTGGGCAATTTTTGCTTAAATCGCCTAAAGTCGCCCTAAGTCGCCTTAAGTTGCCAAAAGTTACGTCGTCTTTAGGGCCCAGAGTAGGCTTTGTCGTATGAGTGTGAAACGGACCGCGCAGTGCTGTGACCGTGCCAGTGCCGTGATGATTTATAAAAACACTCGAGATTCCTGCCGTAACCGTGCCGGTACCGTTTTCACAGTCATACGAATACTGCTCTAAATGGATACGTGTTTTCAAACGTTTGCGTTGCTTCAAATGAAAACGTATCCACTTTGACGTGGCATTGGTCTGCGACAATATTGTCCTATGTCAAATTTTAGGGGGGTCAAATAAGGGAATATTTTTACATAAATTAAGAAATAAAAAACTGTTTTCCGTGTTTGATAGCCTGATAAAAACACGCGTGATGTTGGGAGAACACGAGAGAGCGTAGTGGAAGTAAAGCTGCCACAGCTCTCGAGTGTTCTCCCAACATCACAAGTGTTTTGATCAGGCTATCAAATACAGAAAAACAGATTTTACCTCTTTTATAAAATAACAAGCGCACAAATTTACGAAAAATTCGAAAAAAGTGACGTTAGCGTGTTTGATACTTTCATCAAACATATTGTTTTTGGCCATAGCGCGCGTAGTATCCCAATTATTTTATAAAATGTCTTCGACGTATAGTAATAGCACCCAAGTCTGGGACAGATTCATCATACTGGTAAATAATTTTCTACAACATACGTATTAGGCCCAGTTCAAACATCGAACTATTGCCGCGTCGAATGCATTGAAAACAGTGGATAATTAGTCGGCCTTCTTTGATGCGATTAGATTCGACGCGGCAAAAGTTCGACGTCTGAACTGGGCCTTATAATACAGAGTGCTAAATGGAATCATATAACAAACAGGTTGATTGTTATATGTCCTGCGTGTAACAGATGCCAAATAATGGATGGTCTGTGGGTGAGTGAGTGAGTGAATGTGTTGAATAAATGGATGATGCATACGGGATCAAAAGAGATGGATAAAACTGAATGAATGGATGAAACAGATAAGTTGAAAGATAAATGGATAGATAAAAGAGGTAAAAAAGGACAATATTTAGCGTAGGTAGTTCCTTTAGCACAAGCTAATCTTCCATAGATAAGTTTAGAGATTGGTCTAACAGAAAGATGAACTGGTGTTTTGACCGCCTGAGATAAATATCGCACTGCCTCACACCCATCAAAGAGAAATCGGCGCGAAAATTTTGGGTTCGCCGCCATGTTGTGACGTCATAAATAATGCATAAATAAACAAACACTTTAGCTGCATTCTAAAAGGTTGTTAAACATTCGATTTGTAAAATACTTTTTACACTAAATAAAACTCAATAATTTCCATTGTTGTGATGGCATGCTAGTCTCACTATTAAGTTTTGTCGTCCACAAAAGTATCTACAATTGTTTTAATGCTGTCAATTGTTGTTGACTAAAATTAAGAAGTTATTTGGGGTTTAGGTTTTTACGTTTAACACAATTAAGATTATGAAATAGTGTTTTAATTTTAAAGTAAGATATTCATTATCCTGAAACTAAAAGATTAGATATCACAGTTATATATGGAAATGTATCATATTTATATATGGAAATGTATACTAACACTGACTATCCTTCCAGATAATACCAATAAGGACTTTTAATGTCTTTAATTTACAAATTGCTTAAGTAACAAGTTTTTATTCTTTTAACAGCATTTATCATTACTTTAGGATTATTGCGTATAAAGCTTTAATGTCATTTTATTTTACAACTTAAAAGTTGTATTATGCTTCTAAATCACTTGCGTGGTTGTCATAGTAACAATCATCAACTGTGCTGACGATCATAGGTTGCTATGGTTACTCCCTTAACGTGTCATTACAGTACGATGACCAAACACAAGCGGTTGTTAATAGCAACCCTCTGGAAATCTCCAGTTGTTATAGCAACAAGATTAAAATTGCCAATTGCAGCTCTCACGGTTGATTTGCCAGTGGATAACAAGCTCTTAATCACACTGCCATGCATTTAGCACAGTGGTTAGCTTCTCAAGCACATGCGTGATTGTCATTAACAACTTGCACAATGACGAAACGTGGTTACTATAGTGACAAACACTTGCCTGTGTGCCCATTGGGTGAATCTTCTGCAGTCTTGTTGATGACGTTGAGAGGACCAACTTTGTCAGCCTTTCGGTACACTTTAGTGATTGAGATAAACAGTGTATTGACTTAGTGAAATTGTTAATTGACGAGCGAAAATATTGCCATGCAGTTGGTTTGTCATGCTTGTGGTACGTGCATACTCGACTTAGATCGCCAACAGTTTCTAACTTTTATAGTAAAATGGTCACTATAGCCTTATATGGGTCTTTTGGTCATCGCGTTATTTTTCACATTAATATTGACACCAGGCAATGATGTTTTTCATCAAGAGCTTTATCTTATAGAGATGCGTAGGATTTTTTTAATTAACATTAAATATGTAGGTTATATATGTCGTGTATATGACATTATTGGGTTTATGATGGCAAAACAAGTTGCTATTTTATATCTTGACGATAATCTTGACAGATAAAATTGCCTAAAATCTCATTTCATTTTCACTCTACTATTTTCTGTCTAGATTTTAGAAAATCCTCGTGTTTTAAATCATTGAAATATTGTTTTCTTATTAACTTACGGACATATGGTGGTTTGAAATCCTTTTGATCTTCGAATCTGTTGTTTGTATGAGCATCTTGTTTATCTAGATAATGATCGTTGATGGAGCAACAACACTTTTAGTGGTCACTTTAATGTTTAAGGTGATTGAACATGTTTCCTTGTTAGCAGTTAACTTTTTGACAACATTTTAGACGACAAGAGAAAGTACATTTTACGAGAAAATTTTGATTACAAGAAAGATTCTTCTGCAATTTTCGACTAGTAGAGTTGAGCAATGACCTTAGACGACAATAGAAAGTACATTTTACGAGAAAATTTTGATTACAAGAAAGATTCTTCTGCAATTTTCGACTAGTAGAGTTGAGCAAAGACAAGCATAAAGTGTTGCTTTCAACATATATTTCCTCAGCAGTTTACTTTTTGACGACATTTCAGACGATAGGAGAAAATACAATTTACGAGAAACATTTGTTCAAAGAGAGATTCGACTAGTAGAGTTGAGCAAATAGAGACTTTTTGAACAGAACCAAGTAACACGGCACAATTAGTACAAGTACTTATTCAGTTGAGTGAGTAGGAATTCAGTTACTTAGCTAAACGTAGAAATAAGTTCATTGAACTGACGAAGAAAACAGCATAGAAATTTAAGTTTCGGGGAAATTTTTACAAGACGGTTAGTTGTAAAAAAACCCAAAGGTTTTATTTACGACACGAAAAGAAATTCTTAAAAAGCGGTTCGTCGGAGCAAAACGTGAAAAAAGCATAAGAGTAAAGGAAATCAGTATATGGATTAAGGGTTAACTTTCAATTCAGTGTCCATTAGTTTTATCAATTCTATTTTGGGCTTCGTATAACTGATCACTCAAAAAGTAATCAGTCAACAATATTATACATGAAGAAAAAGCTTGAACCAAAGTTAAGTTTTTAGTCAAAGATACATCATATATAAATGGAAAAAATAAAGAATGTCTATAACTTTGTATTCGGCGATCATTGGTTAGCATGCAAATCCCTTGCGGTTCCCATGCAAAATAATTAAAATCAAAGATTTTCATGCAAAGTTTTGAATCAGCTGAACAGAAACACGGACTCTGATTATGACTACAATGAATTTTATTGGAATTAAAAGAAACGAAGTGAGAGGTATGAGAAGAAGATGAGAGGAAACGAGAACAGAAGAGGAAAGAAGAGGAAAGCAAAGCAAAGAAAAGGAAAAATGAAGAACTGTGCAGAGAGGAGGAGAGAGAGAGAGGAAAGGGAGAAGAGAAAAGAAGAGAGGAGAGGAGAGGAGAAGAGAAGAGAAGAGAAGAGAAGAGAAGAGAAGAGAACAGAACAGAACAGAGAAGAGGATAAGAGAGTAGAGGAAAGGAGGGGAGAGGGCAGCAGAAGTGAGGAGAGGAGAGGAAAGAAAAGAAGAAAAGGAAAGGGAGAGAAGGGAGGAGGAAGGCAAGGGAAAAGGAAGGAAACAAAAGGAAGGAAGAGAAGGCAACGAGGAGGAGGAAAACGAATTGGAGAGGCAAGACAAGGCAAGGAAGGAGTCGAGAAGAGTAAAGATATTTGTCGCCATAAACAAAGGTACCCATAAAGCATTGTTTAACTCGAGTCCTCTGTGAATTTGTTCATTGATCCAAATCTGAAATACTAACTGTGTGAGGCTACAACTGCAGCCCTTAAATTTCTCAGGAGTGTCAATCGTCCTGAAGACAAACCAATCACAAACAACTCAATTACATCACAGAATTATTTAGCGAGCTATTCATCCACATTCCAGCCTAAGGGCTGAATTAATTACGAGGAAGCAATTAGTTTAGTTTAGTTTATAAGTTTATATGGACACCACAACAGTTTTCGACAATTACCGTGGGTCCTGTAGTGTAGTAGGACAGACCACACACACACCGGCAACTTCATGACCTACTCTCCCCGAATAGTGGTGTGGGTTCTAACGTCCCTCCAATGCAAATAATGAAGTGTGGAGAGACGGGGCCTACGGTTTAACGTCCTTATCCGAGAAGACGTGAAGGTCTAACCATTTGCAGATGTAAATACAAAGGCAGCACCTTCTCAATTATATAAAGACCCTGTTTTAATTGAGGGAGGGAAACCGGAGTACCCGGAGAAGAACTCTCGTGGCAGGGAAAGACCGACTAACTCGGCTCTGATATCTTCCAGCGCCCGAGCCGGGACTCGAACTCGGACCATAGTGGTGAGAGGCGAACAGTGAACCACTGCACCACTCTTGCCACCCAATTACTGTCAAACAATACAGAGAACTGAGGTGAAAGGTACAACAACTTCCCATACAAAGAAGACAATAACTGGGCTAGGAAATTACCGAAAGAAAAAATATTAAGCTGCTATCTTAAGCTATCTGTAAGAGAACAGCGAGCGTCTGTTGAAACACAATGGAAAGATTGGAAAACAAAAGAAAAAGTAAAAGTGAAATAAAATTCATTTCAGAACAAAATTAAAGGATGAAAAATCTTCATCCCTAAGGTTGAAATTTTTATATAAAAAGCATGAGAATGCAACTGTAGGCTCTGTTAAATTAATTCTTGATTTTCAAAGAAAAATAAATGAAAACCTTTGTTCGAATTTTTAGCAAGATTTTCAGTTTGCTTCCTAGTTTGTTTGATATCAAGTTTTGTTAGCATGATAAAATGCTGTAAAGTTCTGCCTGAGATTATGAAAAACAACAGTGTGAACTATGTTTGAAGTGGAAGAGAATCTGTTCAGGGATAAGGAGACGTACGATGTGAATTAGCAAAGACAACAGAAAACAAAAAACGTTTCTCTCGGAGAAAAGACTAGAAATATCTACAAAAACGAGAACATTTGTTGTGAAACAACGAATACAGTGCAACAGTGAGAGTTACCTTCAGCTAGAAGTAAAAAGCAAGTGAACGAGTGAACAAATAAAACATGAAATGAATAAATGAATAAAATGATAAAAAAAGAGAAAGAAAATAACAACAGATAAGAATAGTGTATTCATAAAGAGGTAAATATAAATCAAAACGCAATCACAACAAAACAATACCCACCCAACTAAAAAAAGAAAGAAAAGAAAGTAAAACAAAATAAAATAGAGAATGAAAAACATAAAAGCGCAAAGTTGTCGTAGCTGCCAGTACGCTAACGTCTTGCTTTACGTTTGTCGTGTCTGATCATCTCTGCGTAAAAACGCAGGAATCTGCATGAGGAAGATGACTAATATGCTTGTTGTTTTGCTTCTAAACCTGGCGCAACTATACGCACACCAATACAGAAATACATTTCACGCAATGTTTTCTGATACGCAACTTTGCCGTTTCACACCTACTAACAGATACGTAGACGCAGATACCTGCGTTACGTTTCCAGCGCTATTTTCAAGTACTACGAGACCCAGTCCACCCTGTGAATCTAAGGTTCTTCGGATGAGCGCCATAATATTTTTAACACGTATCAGCAAAGTATGGATACGTAAACCGTACGTAAGCCAAAAACGTATGTCGAGGTTTTTCGAGATGGAATTATTTGAATGATACGGATGAACTAAAGACCGATTTACGCGATGCAACTTTTGCCTACAACTGTTGCATGTAACTTGCTTACGACATACATACAACACGAATTGCGTCGTGTGAATCAAGTCTGCAACTCGACTGCAACTATTGCATGCAAAGTTACGCGCGTGTAAATAGCCGCTAAAATATGTCGTAAGCAAGTTGTATGCAACAGTTGTAGGTAAAATTTGCACTGTGTAAATCGACCTCAATGCTTTTGTCGAGTGTTTGCCAGTTACCAACATTTGCATAATTACGCGTCCCGCCATACTAAAGTTGCACTGGGAATTGATCGGTAGGCTACCAAAAATCCAACTCAATATTAATTTTCGGACAGACTTTTCACTATTGATGAAACTCTGTCTGAAAACTGAGAGAGACGGACAGACGGACGGACGGACAGACAGATAGACAGACAGATGGACGGACGGACGGACGGACGGACTCACAGTATCCTATCATCCAATTCCCAGTCCAAGGCTAGCCTGTGTCACAACCGGAAAAAAACTCTCGTCCATCTATGTAACATCGACACAAATCCGTGTTTTGGACCCCCAATAGTCTTTCTGGATTTAAAAACATGCTTGTGATTGGCTAAATAGGTCATTCTAACGCCGTTTCTTATTGGATGCTCTTTCGCATGTGAACGACTGTTTCTATGGAAGTATCCAATGGCAAGCAGTGTTATTTTAGCCAATCACAAACTTCTTTTCAAACCAGAAAGAAGTTTGAATACGATTCGTGTCGCTGTGACGTAGATAGACTAAACGAGTGTTTTTGCGGATAAGTCGAAACTTAAAACAATCACGCTTGTCTGACGATACGCGTAAATATGCAAACGGTGACAAAAAGTGATAAGGAGAGAAGGAAAAAAGAGAAGGGGCGACTTGAGAATGAGGTTTCATTGGTTTCTACTCACGTTTAGAACATTCACATTCTTTGATTTGGTCAGCGTCTTTTATATCAGCATGGCAAGACGTACAATAGTGCAATGCTCTATGAAAATAAGAATTATGCACTTCAAAAACCATGTTAAATGGAGACGATCTCAACCCATGCGACTGGCTGTAAACTGCCTTAGGGCGGATACTCTCTCTATACCAGCCCTTCGCACACACAATTAATGCAACTTGTCTTGCAACATGACGTGCAACAAGTTACAGTGTGTACATCCCTGCAACAGGTTGCACGACGTTGCACGCAGAAAGTTACACAGAAGTAGAACTCGATCCTACTTCTCCTGCAAATGTTGCGCGCAACTGGGGTTGACACATGGTATAACTTTATATTGCGCGCAATGTTACAAGAAATGTTGCATCGAGTTTCCAGGCCTAAGTCAGGTTTCCGAAACGAATTTGTTACTGAGCGGATTTCTCCTAAAATGACATCCATATCATGGAATACAATGCAAGATAGCCAACAAATATAACTCCAACAAACCTTTTAACTTCATGAGATGACTCGGCCAGAAAGTAACCCAACGTGTTAGCTTGGACAGCCATTGACTTGTCTTTAGGATTGATAGCAAACCTACAACACCAAATCAACAGTTTAAGATGAACATTTACGATTTGAAGAAGAACGACTGTTAGTGACTGTGGTGGTGATGATGATGTTGATGAGGGGGTTGTGGGTGTGCGTCCCACTAAAGTTGGGGGATTTTTTCGCAGATGTCTCGCAGAATAGCACTCAGACGCTTCAACTTTCCTGAGTTTAGCCGAGTGCTAACGTAGCTTTCTTCATGATAAGTAGAATGCGGTGGGCTCCTGAATGGCGCATTTGAAAACGCTAAGTTGAATTTGCGCGGCATAAATAAACGTTATTCTCTACTTTCACATTCCCCATAATGCCTCTGTTTTTTGGGGGGTAGTTATTGTAATGCTAATCAAATCAGTTGTTATTAAAATCAAATACATTTGAATTACAATAACTACCCCCCAAAAACAGAGGGCATTATGGGGAATGTGAAAGTAGAGAATATCAAAAAATGCGGTCGTGCGGGTTGAACCTCTGGCAGTGAAGGCAATGGTATATTTGTTGGTAATAATTACTAGTTATGCAAATGACATCAATAATCAAGAGTACACTGTTACTCACGTTTTCTCTCCATCTAATTTTGTAATTTCAATTGCGATTAGTAGAAGATTCAATTTCTCGAAGCAGATCCTAAAGTAAAAGTAATAACATAATTGTGAATGTCTTCTTGCAAAATAGCATGAAAAAACAACCGTTCTTTCACGCCCCCCTCCCTCCTCCCCTAAGGCTGTTTTCTCCGGCTTCTAGCAAATTCATTGAGGGCACCCAATGAAGTTGAGAAGTTGATACGTACTCAGCAACTTGTTGGAATGTCATACTCTTGAAAGAAGAAGCCAGCTTCTCTGTGTACAATTCACAGTTTGTACCTCTGACGTACCACTTTTTCCAATCATCGTCGTCTTCGGTTTGCTACAGTAGAACAATACTTACCATCAATGATGAATTGTTAATGTTGGTGAGTAATGGAGTAGGATGCACCCCTTTCCCAAATGGGTGCACGCCACGCCCTAATAATGCACTGCCTTACCGAGTCGTTTGGACGCATATAGAAGATGAGTTGCTAATGTTGGTAACGGAGTAGCATGCACCCCTTTCTCAAATGGGTACACGCCACGCCCTTATAATGCACACTGCCTTACCGAGTCGTTTGAACGCATAGAGAAGATGAATCGTTAATGTTGGTAACGGAGTAGCATGCACCCCTGTCCCAAATGGGTACACGTCACGCCCTTATAATGCACACTGCCTTACCGAGTCGTTTGAACGCATAGAAAAGATGTTGGCCAACAGCGTAGAGAATCCAGGCGATAGGCAGCTTTGAGCAATGAAGCCTAACTTCAGCTAGAAGACACAAAATGCAGACATTATTAGTACATGATCTGTCATGGCAGCAAAACTCGTATATTCGTAAGTTGGGATTGGCTAACTATCTAAACAAAAGGCTTCGGTGTGACTTGTCAACTGTTCGTTATTTGAGATAAAAAATAAGGTTTGTGTTTATTGGCGCGTTTTCGACGTGAGGTCGTTTTTTCTTTGTTCATTTGTTGTCATATTTACTCGACGATCTTCGTAAAGTGCGCGACAGCCTGGTTGCATGAGTGTATGTAAATATCAGGGGTCGTTCCTGAAAATAAGGCCGATTAGTTTTGATTAAAACCAGTGGTTTTCTTAAGAGTTAACTCCTGGATAAGCACTAATCGGACTTTCAGGTACTCGGGCCAGCATATGAATGTGCGCGCGCCCATTTAACGCGTTTCTCCTCTCTTCCCCATTTTGTCTTCAATAAAAAAAAAAAAAAGAAAATGCGTCCATCAGACTATACCTCATTAACGCAGACGACATCATCTCCTAGCTTAGCATCCCATGATGGTATGTTCAGCAGATAAGACTACATCAAAAAATGAAAGCAAAATTTAAATGATTGCGTTTTCTATGAGGACTAGAGTGGATGAAATACTTGAAAACGTACCTTATTGTGGTATTGGAGTAGCTGTATGATGATGCGCATCTTAGGGAAGAAATTCTTGATTGCTACAACCCTAAAGTTTCACAAGAAAAAATCTTAGTGACTTGAAAGAAATATGAGGGAAACAATTACAAAGTGGATGCTCCAAGCGTTTTCTCCGCTATACACTGCACATAATATTGAAGTATACACCTATTTCAAAAAAGGTTGTCATCGCTAAGAGCGATAGGCGATAGGTAATAGGTCATTCCAAGACCGCAAAGCACTATTGATTTCTAATTGATTTATATATGAATAGCCAAATATTTGATGGAAGAGTGTAAAGAAAGATTTAGGATGGCTTAATTAAGAAATCAATAGTGCTTTGCGGTCTTGGAATGACCTATTACCTATCGCCTATCGCTCTTAGCGGTGACAACCTTTTTTGAAATAGGTGTATATATCGATATGCTTACACAACACAACGTCTAGCGTAACATCGTTGAGTTAAAAGTTGACGTAGTATAACATGGCACGCGCAGGGCAAGAAATTGTTGTTAGTTTTAAATTTCGTTCAGAAATGTGTAACATGTTGCCGCAACAAATCAGCGCGTTACATTACGACAACGTGTAACGCAACAATGTCACCCGAGTAACACAACCTAAAATTGAGTTTTGTGACTCGTTATTAGTCTCCTTCGCAGTCCTTTTAAGGCTCGTCACGCAACGTTCCCTCGCCCGCATTGCGTGACGATCCTTAAAAGGACTGCGAAAGAGACTAACTCGTTATTTACTGTTGTTCCTTCACCTCATAATGTTTTCTTCATCTTCATTGTCAGGGACAGAACAATTCTTGTTGCATAACACCAAACATGCGTCTGCTTTTACCATCTATAAAAACAAAACAAGTGAGGTGAGCAGTTTAGTTTGTATGCCGTCCAATATCTCCTTAAGTGACCATCCTCTATATAATGAACACGATCTAGGATCACCGTCAATTGGAATAACCCAAGAGATCATATTTATGCTCTCTTGAATAACCATAACCGACCACAAGTATAAGATGACCGCACTTATTTGGCGACTATTTTCCATTGAACGACCACTTATTCAACATCGATTTTGACGGTCAGTCAGTAAAAGTCCGCAAATGACTTTTTTATGATTAAGCAACCACAAATTAAAATGACTTCATTTTCTATGCACCAGAGATGGTCGCTTAAAGTAGGTCCGACAGTACGTGGTATAAAGGGAAATTGATCTGTGCAAAATGTACGGCAGTGACGTCCAATGGAAGTGCATAGAACACTTGCCTTAGTCAAGGAGCTCAGCCCCTGGACTATTACGAGCAGCGCGCTGTAGACATACCTTGACACGACGACAGTCCTCAGATGACAGTACTGTTCCCATGAAGTACGATACATGGACATAGTGCTTCTTAATGACACCCTGAAGATTTGGGTCGGGAAATTTGCTGCAACCACAAAAAATTCTAATTAAAAATATTCGGGTTTAAAACAGAAGAAGTACTAGAAACGCAAGACGAGATTACGAGAAGGAGGAGGGTAAGGAGGTGAAGGAGAAGGTGGAGGAAGAGAGGATGAGATGAAAGAAAGAGGAAGAGGAAGAGAGGAAGGAAGGAGGAGAAGGAGGAGAAGGAGGAGAAGGAAGAGAAGGAGGAGAAGGAGGGGGAGAAGGAGGAGAAAGATAAGATGGAAGAAAGAGGAAGAGAGGGAAGAAGGAGAAAGGGGGAGAACACCAACAGCAGATGAAAACACATAAAAACAGCCGTAAAGAAATGTAAGTAAATAAAAACAGTTCACTTTAAAGGTAAACGCACTTACTTTCCAAGTATCACAACGTTCACACCAACATCTGACCGATCTTTGTGTAGAAAATCACGCAGGAAATTCTCGACTGTATCGTGAGTGATGTAACCACACAGTACGATATGTCTGAAAACAAACATCTTGTTAATATTTCAAAGGACTTGCTGGATTCTACAATTCGCGTCATTATCGATACACGTATCTAAATTCTGACACATTTACTAAAAGGACACTTAGTTGCATATTAACAGCATCTTATTCACGCCACACCCCTCCCCCCACCCCTTTATCAATGTTGAGGGTCGCAGCGATCACCGTGTTGATCTAGCACCACCAGTCAACATTCACATGGGGAGGGGGGCGAAACATGAACACATACCAATATCTATTGATATGCGATGTATTAATGTTTCAAAGAAAATTGGCGCTTGTTGTAGCTTATAATGACATAATTTTCTTACTTCCTTCCTTGCGCAATTTTGTAGGATCCATGATACTCAGAGTGAGAAGCAAAGTACTCCATTATAAGTGGAATATGAGTAGCAAATATACCCTGAAATGAACAATATTAGACGGGTTAATAAGTCGTCTCTATGGAAACGGTTACCATGACTACGATACTCACCAGGCCGATGCAAATAAATATCATCATCACTAAACGGCCAAAGTACGTGACAGCCGAGAAGTCTCCATAACCAACGGTTGACATGGTAACCTGTGGGAAACAAATACAAAGCAAATGTCTAAACGTTTTCCGACACTAACCTGTGTGCCAGTAGCCTGCGTGCAGGCGTTCCTTGTTGGGGGACCGGGAGAAACTAAGGAACGCCTGCACTCAGGCTAGTGTGCCAGAGATTTGGCGCGAAATAATTTGTAAATAATTCACGAAACGTAGCACGAACCAAGTCTCTGACAACCAAGGTATTTGACAATACACACACTAAAGAAACTCGCAGGTATTTGACAATACACACACTAAAGAAACTCGCCGTCTCCTACTCACAAGTTTAAGACAATCAAATTGACAATACAGCTATAAAAAATGTTCCTAGCACTTTCACTACTTTTAATTATCATCATCATCATCATCATCATCATCATCATCATCATCATCATTATTATCATCTTCACAATTATCATCACTATTAATCTGCCATCATCTTCAACATAAGCATTGTTCATCATAGATATCATCAGTTTCCATAAGTCATAACCATCACTTCTATGAGCGGTCAGCTTTAAAATGGTTAGACCTTCACGTCTTCTTGGATAAGGGCGTTAAACCGTCCCCTAGGCCCCGTCTCTCCAAAACTTCTACACATATCCTTACATTGAAGGGACGTTAAAGAACCCACACCAAAATTCGGGGAGAGTAGGTCATGAAGTTGCCGGTGTGTGTGGTCTGGCCTACTACACCACAGGACCCACAGTAATTGGCGTCCCTGCCTTCATTGGAAAGAAAAGCGAATAAACTAAACTAAATCATAAGGCCCTCTGCCCTATCATGCAGTTGACATCATCATGATTATCATCATCATCATCATCATCATCATCATCATCAGCTTAACAAGTCATCATGTATCATCAACTTTCCAGCATTAATCACCTACCACAAGGAAGTAAATAGTCTCAAAGTAATTCATTTCTTGACTGTGTTTAAAATCCCATGGATCACCAGTGTTTTCAAGCTAATATAAAAAGAGAGAAAATTAAAATGCAAATAAAAAATCAAGAATGCCAAAGCAAGCGAGGCAAGTGAAAAGTTGCCCCAATAATTTGGTGTGGACTCCAATTAGAGTAAAGCCACAATTTGTCTTCAATCAAGTAGATAAACTTAACCAGGTATAACTTACCAAGTGAATTAATCCTCCAAAACAAAATAAAAGAGCAAAAAGATTTCCTGAGGTCTTGGCAAGGGTTACAGAACCACTGAAAAAAGGAATCCATCTCAATTGAGTTTGAATGTTTCAACACTTTAAAAGTACAGAACTGACAAAAAGCTGTGTCTTGCAACATTCAACCTTGTAACACTTTAATTATTCTTTATTATTATTCTTTATTCCCCTCCTCTCCCCTCTCCTTCTTTCTCCTCTCCCACTTTCCCTCTCTCCTTTCTGCTCCCTCTACTACTTCAAAACAGGTAATCTACTACACTACATCGAGAAATACTAAGGCATCCAGAAATAACGTAGTGTGAAGATACATCACTGATACTGCACAGACGTTCACCAGGCTCTAGGATGGAGGACGTGGGATTATGAAAGGATTTTTTTGGGGGGGAGGGGAAAAGGGAAGGCAAGGGAGAGGCTCAGACCTTTCCTCCTCCCCTCCCCTCCCTGCCCAAAAGAAGGTTCATGACGTACCTGGACCGAACAACTCCCAAGAATTGTAAAATATCAGCAAGTTTGATGAACTGCATTGCTCGCAAAAATCGAAGGCCTTAAAAATGAAACAGAAAAGTTAGTATTAAATATAGGTCCTTACTTGCGTGGGTCTTTTGTCCGAAAAAAAGACAAGTTAAAGAGAAAGACTGTCAATGGCCGTTACGTTAGCCTTAACTTTAGCCCCTCTCTCCATCAGTGCTCCATTCTTTATTTTTTACTCTAGGTTTTTCGAGTACACCTCTGCTAGCAAGGTACATTCTATGGATATCTAAAGCTATCACTAGTAACCCGCGGATTTCAGAAGTCAAAATATAGTGAGCTTAAGTGCCAGGAACGTAGAACGCCACAAACGTACGATAAGTGCGCGCGCCATCGATTGCCACGGGATACAATGTAGATCTCTAATTGATAGATCAGCTGTCGCAACCGATAGCGCGCGCACTTCTTCTACGTTCGTGGTGTTCTACGTTCTTGGTGCTTATAAGCTCGCTAATAAGTATGCAAGGATGTACGTACTGAGTATCGCATCAGGGACCTTTCGCTTTAAAGTACGGATTCTAAATAGTGGGGAACATGTTATGGATGGCATAATCAAATACCCACCTATCCAGTTCTGCTTAATAACAATTGATACAAAGACTTGAGGAATAGTAAAGAAATCGACAAGACTTAATGGATCAAGCCAAAAAAGAACCTTATCGTTGGCAGCAATAAACTAAACACAAAAAAGGGAAAGACTTTGTTAGCGCATTTTAGTTCATATAGGAGAACAATGGATGGAAAAAAGTCGCTTATTTGAGGATCACGTGACCTAAGCGCCTGGCGTTACGTGTTTGACACTCAAACGTGAGTGACTTTTCACGTTTACAGTATACGCGAAAATGGCTCACCCTCGCAATGGAAGGGCAAGACCAGACGCGAAAACAGCAGATCACGTAAACCTCTCTACCGTCTGCCATTTTCCGTGCGCGTGTTGCGTTATCTCTCCAATGCAACTGTAAACGTAATGTAAGCGTAACGCGAACGTAAAATATAAAGTTTTTGTTGAATTCAAAGGCCTAAGTATGTATAAAAGAAACCTTATATGTCGGAATGCTCAAAAAAGAACATATTGGTGACAGTGGCTTAGCGAGGGGTCAAGGGGGGAGGGCGGGCGATCGCCCCCTTAAAGTTTTGGGTTTGAGCCGTTATCTGAAGGATGATGTCAATGATATCACTTTAAAGTTTTACTTTTAATTTAATTCACCATACTTAAATGTTATCTCAAGTATAATCTGTACTTGGATGAAGTTTGTTTTTGTTTCTTTATGCTGGGCAAATTCCCACGTGTTTTTGTCCCAAATCGTTCTCCCCCCTCCCCTTTCGCTCAGCCCTCGCTACGCCCCTGACTGGTGATAGAAAAATGTCTGTAAAAGTCTGGTCTGAGATGCACAGTTTGTGAGGGATTTTAGAGGGGGAAAGGGCATGCAGAGAGTGGCTTACTGTTCCCTTTTCTTCACGCAAACAAAGATTTTCCCATCACAGAATAATCTTCCTACTCACCCGCAGAAAGAAATGCAGAATGAAAAACGTATTGAGGCCGATTTCAAAGAGCCATAGAATTTGATCATTCAAGTCAAGGCAGTGTTCAACTGGACTGAAAATGAAAACGAAAAAAACAAGTTTAAAAAAATATTACCCTCAAATATCAATGAGTTTGAACAAAGTTGAGTCGAGGTGTCTGGACAGCTGTATGTTTCTTGTACTTTTGGCTCAAATGCGATGTGAGTCCAGAATTCAAGCTGGCATCATTATCATCATCATTATCATATAGCCATCTGTATTATGATTCATTATTGATACAATGATAGCATAACATAATGCATCATTCACATACTGTCTGAATGAGTACATATAATCATCATTATAATTATCATCATCATCATCATCAAAAGATTTTAACTACACTCCAAAGACTTTGAAACACAAATGTTCAAGTCAACATGGTGAGACCAACAACTTGCCAAAATTGTCTTGAAGAGTCCAGTTCCGAAATATGCTTCACCTGCCACATAGAAAGGATTTAGAATGAGGCTATGTGCTAAAACTTCTGTCTTGTTACGAATGACTGAGCTTTATGCACACAGCCTTGTCTTGATTCTTTTGTATGTGGCAAGTGAAGTGTATCTTGGAAGTTGACTATATATTGAGATTAACCTTTTTTCAAAGTCATTGGACAGATGTAAGTTATCAATAAATACTACTTACTAAGATGCTTCAACTGCATATAGTACAACATATGAAATACTAAACAAAAATGAAATGACAACCTGAAAGAACAAAAGAGTAAAAATTAATGACATTACAGCCATTTTTCCGCCAAAATTATTGTATCGCAACCAGCAAATTAAAAATTTTGGTTTGAATTTGGGTTTTTCTGATCTGTCAAATCAAACAATCACTGAACGAGCTCATGTAAGCTCCGCCCCCAAGAAAGATGGATAGATCATTCATTCATTCATTTACTTATTTATTTATTTATTTATTACAATTTAATGGCAAATTTGAAGAAGATAAACAATTAAATATACATTTAAGCCATTAGGATAGTCTGCAAAAGAGTCTAAACCCCATTCATTTATTTATTACCTTCAGGATCTTGATATTAGTAGAAAAAGTCTAACATTAGAGTCAGCGCTTCTAGCTGGGCTCAAAACAAAATTGAATCATTCTCACATGATCCACAGTTTAATTAACTTACCGGAATTGTGATTGATTGAAAGCACTCTACTAAATTAGATATCTTGGCCAATCAGAATTGAGAAATACTGATTAAGTATTATAAATTTATACTTTGCTTGAAACTTCCTTGCATTTTGCAATATATCGTTTGTTATTGTGGTCTTCGGGAGTTCTGAAATGCTGTCTTTTTTGGCGAAAACAACTCTAAAGAAAATATTTGATCAGTAATATGCGAAGCCTGAAGAAGACGCACTAAGTGCGCCGAAACGTCGCCAAAAAGACAGCATTTCAGAACTACCGAAGACCACAATAACCAACGACATTATAAATTTATACCTTATCTTTATGGGTTAAAAAAATTACTTAAAATTTCACAATAACCAGTTATCAGATAATTTCCAAGATTCAATGACATTTACGAAACCACATTTACAATCAGTTTTTGTTGAAGGCTACAATATAACAGGATTCACTATTTCACATTAAAAAAGTGGTTGGTTTTTGAAACTTGAATAATTTTTACAACTATCATTAGTCCCAGACAAATAATTAGCCCAAAACAAAAGGTTGTTGGAAAAAGTAGATCAAGTTGAAGTCCTTGTCAAATGGTTTCCTTGATCATCAATTTTTGTTTATCATGATAATTCACTCTAGAACCACAATGTGTTTAAAGAAGATTTCCATTTCCCAAAACCTCTCAGTTTTCCCACATTATATCTTGTCTCCGATCTTAACAGTTGGAGCCTTATTGTTTAATTATCTCTCATTGTTCTGGAAGAATGATTATCTGGGTACCCTGCGACTTTAAGAAGTTGAGCCTACTCACAGATCACAAATATTCTCCTTTAAGTATGAAATGATTAAATATAGTATGTCACTTCCATTAATTCATTCTTAAAGGAGAATATGATGACAAACTTGCGCCATAGTTTTCTTATAACACTGAAAATTAAAGATCATTAAAATTATTTAGACTAAGTTTTTCAATGTGGTAACTATTTCACACTGTGAACAAATTCAAAACACTGATCTATATTTTAATTCCGAAAATATCCATAAGTGGAAATTTCATCCTGAAACTGAGTTAACATTAATCATTGCTTCAGGTTAACTATCTAGGTTGACTGGAAATTAAGTCATAACTTTGAAAATGGAAACTAAATTACATGGAAATTCATCTAAAAATCTAAAGTGTGTGTGTGAGTCGGAGAATCAGAAGATCGAGAGGTGAGATAGATAGGAGATAAGGAGTTGGGAGGTGGTAACTATTATTGTTATAATATGGCGCGCTCCTTATCAATAAGTTATGGTGAATGATAATAACAAGGATACTTTGCTAAATAGTAATTTGAAAAACTTGCACATGTGCACTCGATCATTATTACCCAAAAATTAACCCTGACAACCCTTAAAGTATCCTGATTTTGTTGATACTTGATTGGCACATATATGCAACCAAAAGCAAAAACTTACTGAAGTCACAAGAATTATTATACAGAATCCAATATATATGAACCAAAATTTCACTGATTAAGCAGAGTACAAACTTATGAGTAAGTATATTTTTGAAAAGTAACCAAGTAATCTGAGCATATATACTCCATGGAGAGAACTTCCAGACAGCTGGTTTTCATTTTAAGAAGTCACTTTCTCTATTCATTCATATTTGCCCAAAATAATCATTCTCATTATGTAGCTCTTACTGTGCAAATCCACTAAGGAAATGTAACATAGAATGAAAATATGTAGTTTAGTTTTGTTTACGAGTCACTATTATTTCTTTTTACGGCATATACAGAGACTAGTATATGGACTGAATCTAAGATTGAAAAAATGTTCACAAATACATTTTTGACCAATCTGGTTGAAAACCACTTCAATATTTCAAGCAAAATTACAAATTTTAATTTTCAATTCTTCAAATATTGAAGTTGACATCTATTTCATTATTTAAGGCATCACTATAGACTCAATACAAAACATCGAATTCAGGGTTTTTTTCATCGTGATAAATTAACTCTCATATTTCACCGACATTTCAAAAAAGTGATTTTCAAAATGTCAACACTTACAAATCATGACACTTTTGCTCTTCCTTGAAAATGTTTTATCCTTAAAAAATATTGAAAACACTCATCAAAAATTAAAAAAGGTTTTCAATGACCAATACTTTCATTTCGAAAGACTATTACTATTAGTTATTAGATTTTACTTGAAAGGTTTTAAGACTATGCAACTCCTTCATTTACATGAAACACATGACGGGAGGTTAACTGTGATTCTCGTCGACTGTGATTCTCGATAACGTTTTACAATTACAAAATCTCTGAAAATGTAACAAATCAGAGCATATTTTTTACCCTCGTTCACCACCAAACATAGACGAAAAAAACCTTCCATAATTATATCGTTTCTTCATGTAGAGTATCGAATTGAAAGTAATTTTACATGCAAATAAACATGAATTTAGCTTTTTCAATTTATGAATATTTCTTGTAGGGAATGTAAACTTCACTAAAAGAAATGAATTATATCAAATTGAATTTTAGTCATTTTACTTTAAGTCGTGCCTAACTGGAATTACTTTATCTGGGAATGAAAGAGAGAAATATGAATGCAAAAACTGCAAAATATTTTATTCCTTCACGGTTTTTTATCGTAAAAATACATGTTAACAATCATGATAAGTGATTTTTCGTGACACAAACTAAAGCAATACTATTAAAAAAATTAGAAGTATAGCCTGGCGCGTGCTATGCAAACATTATCAAATCTTGCGGAAGCGAAGACTTTATCGTAAGTGGCATTCGACTGGCTTCTATGCTCCACTAAGTGATAACATAAGTTCCTTCCCATTGTTTTTAGATAAATATTAATTTTCGTATTCAGATATTTTTGTTCAATTTTAATAAAGAGACATTTGTTTACCCGTTTAAATACAGCAAATCACCTTAGAATATTCATACATGTCCCGTCTTAAAGACGCTGGTGTATCAATGAGGCACTCAAAGGGCTTTCGCGCCGAGTGATTTCAAATTCGTTATTTCCAGTAAGCGAAATGTAGCAAAACAAAACACAACAATTAAATCAAGGCTTTTACTTACAAAACATTGTCCTTTGAATGTCTGTGCTGTGAGAAGGGTTCCTGCACTCTCTCGAATCCGAGTGTAACAGCTAGTTTCGTCTTCATCTTGTCCACGCGCTGAACCCGTCCGCTTTGCAACTCGCTCAGTAGGAACTAATTTCCCTCTCTTCGAATTACAATGTCGAATTATAAGTCTTGTAACATAAATCACTATAAGTCCAGATAAAAAAATCGTGAAGCTAGTTACTATAAAGTACCACCATTTGCGCTGATCCTTCGGAGGCAAGCATGTTTTGCTACAAACAGTCTGAAAGGAAGTTTCATTACAGACAGACCATGTCATTTTGAAGACTGGCGCAGAAATGTTACCGTAATGGGCGACTTAGCAATCTATATCTCTTGTGCCGCAGTGACATTTCAACTTTCCGGTCTGAAACCTTTTAAGTTCAGTTTCTTATGCTCTGAATTATATATCATATGTGAATATGTGTGTTTAATGCGGCTACGAACAAAACTCAATTCAATTACTATCTTAGAGGATCTTAATCTAAACAGCTCAAAACAAAACCTTAAAATCAAAGATTTCCTCCAAAAAATCCCTTTGAAACTCCCGAAAATACTCTAATAGAGTGTATCAATGGGTACTAATTTTATTTTTATTTGAATAAAGTTTTAGTTTTAAAATAAACCTGTTATTTGGTAACGCGAAGACTTGTACCGGTGTAAATTCTCCTTACCATGATCAGGAGAAATTTACACCGTTGGCATGGCAACGTTACAATATGTCCGACAATTCAACAACATTACCTGTGCTATCGTCCACCGCAATTTGACGTTTTTTTGCCGAAAACAGAAAAACAGGAGTTAGGATTAAACCTGGAATTATCATATATTTGTGAAAATTCTACAGAAAAGCTTATAATATAAGATTATTATAACACTCAAATCAAAAGTAATCAGTTGTCCGTCTGAGCCGATGCGCAAATAGAAATGCTCGAATTATTTTTAAACATCAGTTTTCGAAAATATTTTCAACAAGATTTTTGACAAATTTTGATGTGTTTTTATTTGCTTTTTCGTGGGGCTTTAATATCATATTCCAAAAACAAATCTTTCTTTTTGCCGAGTAATCGCAAAAAACAATAGCATCTGTAAAGATCAATCGTAAGAAAATTGCAAAAAGTGTTTTTTGTAACCACAGGGCATATTCATATCTGGTGATATCTGTATCTGTTCTTAAAAGAAAATGGATTCTCTAAGTTTTTAATTAAACAAATGAAAACGCGAGGGAGATTAATTGCAAATCCGACATGCAACCAAATAGCGCTATCGATGCTGTTAAAAATGCCCTTGGGAGCAATATAGTTCATTAAAAATATTTGTATAAGAGTTGTTGACGACGGATAAGTTGTAACACGTTGAATCAAGCGAACGGAAGGCTCTCATATCTTTCCAATCAAATCAGTTCGTAGCAGCTGCCCTAAAATTTTCCTTGCTTGTGGTTTAGAAGATGATAAATATAAATTCTTGGCTAATTGAATGCGACGGGAGGAGCCATTAAATCTGCGTACACAAATTAGTTTCCATGGCAACAATGGCAGGGATTGGCAAGCAAAATCTTGTTCTTGTTAAAAATAAATTCTCGAAAAACATTTTTAATAGTCAGTAATCGGCCTAATAGGTTTTTAAACTATAAAAAATGCAAGGCTTTCAGCTTTTTTTAGCTTAAGAAAAAAATCCATAAATGGCCATTTAAAGAGTATTTGACCAAGCAATTATTTGCAATATCATATGATAAAATATTAAATACCCATTACCAGTTTTAGGGGATATTGCAGAGGATACTATAAAGGATATTTGCTTGCACTGAAATTAAAAAGACACATATATATATGTAGATAAGGTGATGAAACCAGTATGGAGCCTTTTGACTGAATTTTAAAAGTCTAATTTATATAGGTTCCATTTAACTCTCATACTGAGGTGGTTGGAGTTACAAGCATGTCTATTAACAAGACACTATCAGCTGAATATCTTAGATTGCAGACAGCTTGGCACTGAGAAAAATTCATGTCAATTAGAGAGGAAAACAGAAAAAAAGAAACTTGAAAAAAGAAAGAAATAGGGGACAGGAAAGGTTGAAGTGAAAAAGGAAAAAAAGATCATTAAAGGTATTTGATAAGAAATTAAAGAAAGAAGGTATATGAGATAAGGGAGAAAGTTTATAGAGAAAGAAAATTAGAGAAATAGAAAAACAGAAATTGAAAAACAAAGGAATACAGGGAAAAGGGATAGGAGAAGTGAAAAAGAAAAAAAACTATTAAAGGTATTTGATAAGAGATTAGAGAATTAGAGAAAGAAAGAAAATCAGAGAAAGAAAAAAAGAAAAGGAACAGAGGGAAAAGGGAAAGGAGAAAGTAAAACACCAACAACACCATTTAAGGTATTTTATGTGAAAGTGTAAAGAGAACCTTTGCCAATGGATTAGAATGGATGTAGAGCAGTAAATAGAGGCATTTAGCACACTTGAAAATACTCAAATTGATATTTGCACTTTAAAAATGAATAAATTATTAAATTATTATTATTATGGACTCTCAAAAATTTCATGGGTTTAAAACCCTTTTACTAGACCTCTTGGAGTTGCAAATTTCCAAACCATAAAGGAAATCAGCAAAACATCTCAAGATCACAAGAAGTCTCCTTTTCATCTTTAGTAGTCCCTTTATATTCATGAAATGTAGGAATCATCATTAATGTATCCATGAAAAAGATGATTTTGACAAATCACAGAATAAAAATATTGTGTTACCAGTTAAGCAATTAATTGAAATGTTTGTGACATAATTATTAGTTCATATTTTTATTACAGGGCTATAGACATAAAGAATGTGAAAAAAATCAATTAAAAATTAAAATATTTAAGAGATTTTAGCAAGATTATAAAATTTGTTGATAAAATGACAGTGACATTCATTTTGCCAAAGGGTAGTTATAGGATAATATGATTTCAGACTTTTTGAAACAGGTGAAAGATAAAGAGCTTATCATTAATATTTACAACATATCATGTATTTATACTCATGAAAAACAACCTCAGCTTGTCATAGTCAGAATTTGCTCAAACACAACAGCATCTCCATGTACCACAGCAGTTTAGGTCGTATGACAGAGAATCATCGTTGTATGACAGAGACAAATCCATAGACTCAGCTAAACAATAACTGAGGGGAAGAATAGCTTGCAGTAGAGTAATTTTATTCAACCCTTGAAAGAAAGATGACTAGTTTGTACTAGTTGACAAAAAAACACAAGTAAACAATAGGTTTAGAATCTACTTCTAACTATTACACATACTATTTTTCATGGGTTTACAGATAAAATCACTATACAAAACAATTACCCACTTGAATTTTGAAAATCCATTTTTGTAAGCTCAGTTTTTGTCTTATGTTATGTTTACATAACCCCCTTAGCAGGGTAACACCCCCACACAATACAATACACAATTAGCAAAAACCATGGGAAGTCAAATCCAACAATGGAAAAAAATACCACACATGATTGTTAAAAATACTAAAAACAAATAGACTTGGACACAATTCTGTAAACCCACTCAAACTTAGCATGTCTTTATCTTGATCAACAAAAATTCTTTTCTTGTAGAAAACATCATCCAAGATTTTTTCCTGGCCATTCAATAACCTTTTTGAAAGCTTGAAAGTACTTCCCTGACTCTACTTTTCCTACTAGCAGTTGCGTAGCGAGGGGGTTAAAGGGGTTTGGCCATCATCTGAAGGAAGATGTCAATGATATCACTTAAATATTTAACAGAATGGGTTTTGAGCTATTTTTGTTGTGTTGAAAGGATCTCAAGAAAATTGCCCCCCTTTTGCTCAGGCCTCGGTACATCCTGCTTACTAGTACCATAAGTTGACAACAAGTGACCTCTAAAGGACTTAGGCTTATTACAAAATTACTACTTATAAACGAGTGCTCTGATTGGCCAAAAGGACATGTTTGATGAGAGTACACGCTCATGCCACTTTTTTTGTAAATTTGTGTGCTTATTTTAAATATAAAAGTAAAAACTGAGAGCTGTGAAAGCACTTGCCTATAACTCCTGCTTCTACTACAATCTCTCGTGTTCTTCCAGCATCACGTGTGTTTTGATCAGGCTATCAAACATGGAAAACAGTTTTTTATTGCTTGAGTGAAGCATTTTTCACATGACTATAAAAGTGGCACAGTCACAGCACAGTTGCGGCAGAAATTTTGAATGTTTTTATAGACATCATGGCAATACATGGCACTGTCTGTTTCACACTTATACAAAAACTGTACCATCCGGCCTAGGTTTCCCACATTCCAGGTAAAAAGAAAAACTCCCTGACTTTTCACTATCCAAATCCCACTTTTCACTAACTTTCCTGAAAACAAACTTAGAACAATAAAATCCCCAGACTTTTCACTGTTGTAACATTCTGACAATTTTCATGACCTTGAAAAATTTTAAAAATTCCCTGACTTTTCAAGGTCAGTGGGAACCCTGTTTATTATCACGTCACAGTCTCACATTGCCATCAGCCTTTGGAGATTTGCTAAATTTTCCTTTTCAAATGTTTCTGGATGTACATATATATTGAAATAAATTTCTCCATATCAAAAATCAAGAAAATCATGAGTTAATGTGTCAAAATATCACTTATAAAAGAAATGTCCAAAAATGGTGGCAGAAACACTGAATTTCGTCGAACAATGACAAGGTACTCTGTCACACTCTGCCAATGAAAGATATCCAGCTGTTAACTAAAGCTACATTGTTTTGATTGGTTACAATCAATCACCTTTTTCTATCCCCATCCCTCCCCCCTCAAAAAACCTCCAATCAACAGATTAGTCCCTTTTATGTACTGTAGCATTCCATATGCACATGGTACACACCAAACACACAAGAAACTGGCAAATTAGTTGTTTTCATTAACCCATGAAACAGTGTACTAGTTAGAATGTTAGTCATGGTAATGGACTAAGTCTAGTTATCCATTTCTGGGATAGTGATTTCAGTAAACCTGGGCAATACTAATTAGAGTAATTTTCATTTGACTGTGAAAGAAAAATGACTATTTAGTTTGTAGTAGTTGATAAGAAACAAAAGAAAACAATGGCTTTAGAGTCTACTACCAACTATTAGTTTGTCTATTCCTTCATGGTCAAATGAAAACCACTCTAGCCGTTAGTGCTTACTAGTCTAGATGCAAGTGAACAAAAGACAAAACATTTAGCACCTAATAATCTTCATTTGCTTAATTAGTAATGCCCAGATTTATCAAGATCACTCTATTGATGAGGATAGTGATTTTATTTAACCCTTGAAAGAAAAGATAGCTATATAGTTTGTACTAAGTTGATAAAGAACAAAAGTAAACAATAGGTTTAGAGTCTACTACTATAATGCATACTATCTTTTCACAGATGAAATAAAATCACTATCTCCGAGATCTTTATCCTCAAGGGCTTTGAAATGGGAAATCCGATAAGTGTTTTTCCACTCAGTAACTGTCAAATGTATGCCAAACTAGAACATGACAATCAAGAATGCAACAATTTTTTTAAATCAAACTTTATTTACACAACAAAATGATGCGTCTAAGAATGAAATATAATAAGACAGTTACAATATAGATAGCCTTATTGAAGGTAAGAAACTAAATCAACAACCTAAAAAATAACACTAAATTATCCAATACAGTTACACAATATACAACTGAATTGAATAACACTAACACTTAAGACAATCATGACTCGAGTATGCTTAAAAATGTTAGTTGGAGTACTGTACAAGGTGAATAGTTATAAGATAAAAATAAACAATGTATTAAAATCATGTTGGTTTGTTTGCGCCCTTCTTGCCAATTAAACTCTTGTGGATGTGTGGAATAACACCTGAAGGACAAAAGACAATTATTACTTAGGTTTACAAGCAAACTAACAATCTCAGGGTTCTCATGAAGTGACAACGATGAGTGAAAAATGCATACCTTGGATTTTGAGCTGCCCAAGTGTTCATTAAGAAAGCTCATTTCCAAGTGCTGCCTACTTTGCACAGTAGCTATCTACTCAAAATCTTATGAGAGCCCTGCAAATTCCTATGGTTGCAGTATCATTAACACGATACTATACAACTAGTCTGAACATTTGCTGTAGTTGCTCATTACAGCATTCACTGTTGGAGTACTATCTTCTTGAAATACAAAAATTAATTTTATCTTCTGGCATAAATGCACAAAAATTGCTACTTCTCCATAATCTATGCTACTCTATAGCAAATCAAAGGAACTCTCTGGAATCCAATCGTAAGCAAACTAAAAAGTTGTGGTTAACATTCAGAATACTGGGACTTACTACAAACAATGATTTCTTACCTCCACCAGCAATAGTGGCTTTGATTAAAGAGTCTAATTCTTCATCACCACGAATGGCAAGTTGAAGATGGCGAGGAGTGATACGCTTTACTTTCAAATCTTTAGAAGCATTGCCTGCCAACTCTAGTACCTATGGATAAAGTTGAATGAGTTTCTTAAGATTTGAGCATATTTTGATTTATATATAGTGAAACAGCTACTAAGAGACACCCTCTCGACAAGTGTCCCCTAAATGAAACAACATGTAAACTTTGTAACTTTAAACAAGGTGTAAGACATCCAATATGGTTTCACTGTAATTCAGATGCATTGAAACTTGTGAGAATGAAATCTGTACTTCTCTAAATAATGCATTATGCACTGGCATATTGGAATTTTGAAGTTACAATTACTTTTGTCCATCAAAAGGGCTTATCAGTTTGTCATTCTTATCATTTATAAAAAAGCTTGAGATACCTTCCAATACATTTCAGCAATTTTTAGAATGATGCATTGTAACATGACGAAATTTGGTCGTTTTTAAGTTTTTTTTTAGAACAGTATTGCCGATTTGATTTATAACAACGATCAACTTAATTTGCAAGTATAATTACCCACAGAGACGCCACAAATACGTTTTCAAAATTTTCGCTCAAACAAACTCAAATACAATGCGAGAAATTACAACTATAGGGCTAACAACACAAATAGTCCTTGAAATCAGTCACCAAAAAGCTTTTTTCGTCGAAATATTTGTTTAAAGTGACGATTTGTGGTCTCTAATCGACTAAACAGACTCGTTTGGATGAATTCAAATATGGCGGGAAATACAACAGAGGACTAACACTCTAACGGCAAAAAGCACAAAGCATAGTATTTATGGGACACAAAAATGTTCTTTTTTTAACAAATATCTCAAATTTTGGGTAACAACACAATTAAAATTTGAATTGGAGAGCATTTTCTTGAGTAGTCTTTTGATCGAGCTGAATTTGCCTAGAGAACGCAACTCGATAAACCAAAATAGCAAACAAAATAATGGCGCGCAATCCGAATGAGTAACATTCACGAAAAATACGATTTTTGTCACAAGACATACAAAAAATATCGCTAACGGGAGCATTTTTTATCAAAATCAGTTAAACTCACCTCAGCGGTGAGATATTCAAGGATTGCAGCGCTATAAACGGCCGCTGTAGCTCCAACTCGGCCATGACTCGTTGTTCGGCTCTTCAAATGTCTGTGAATACGACCGACTGGAAACTGCAAAGAACATAAAGACATGAGCTCATCTGCTCGAAAATGCGAAGCTTTACAAGACAAATAGTATAACTAGAGTTTGGTGCTTTTACTGACCTGTAATCCTGCACGAGCTGAACGCGAAACGGCCTTGGCCTTTGCCTTAGAATCTTTTCCTGCTTTGCCTCCCGCCTTAGAAAACAAACACGACAAGATGCGTAAATTTTTAGCAGAATTTACGTGGAAAAACGAACAAAATCATTCTCAAAGAGAAGATTAAATAGTCCCAAAGTCACTTTCGGTTCTGATGATAGGAAATTTTCGATAAATTCTGAGGATGGAAACGGATTGAAAACGTCCTTCACTCACCATCTTTAGTCTTCAATACAAGTGTAACGCCAACAAATGCTAAACTGTGGTGAGAGCGCCAAAAATCACTCTCTCTTATTTTGAACATCAAGCAGCCAATCAGAGAGAAGGATTTCAATTTTTTGACCAATCAAATTAGCACATTTTCGCGCGCTTCCTTATATGGATTTGAATAAATAACGATACCGAAAGGAATTGTGGATTATATTACCCATGAAACATTTCGATGCTTGGATAAGAGATCCATTCCGCTCTTTTTTTTGCGAATATTCTTTCAGTTAATATTTAGTTTTCCGAAAAGTTTATAAGGGAAGAGTTAAAATAGAAATGGTTGGTAAAGTGATTTTAAAAGTTGAACAAATTTTCTCAAGCAAATGAAATGGGAAAAATGATGAAAAAACAAAATTCGCACATTAAAGAATTCCAGTTCTACGACGTATTGTTTCTTCAAGTTTCTCAAATTATGAAAAAACAAACAAACAAAAAACAAAAAACGAAAGAAAGAAAGAAAGAATGTCCAAAGAGGAAACATGTTCAGCTAATTTACAAATCAACGTTATCTATCGCATTTTCTCTTCCACTTGGGGTTGGGTTTCCTGGTACCAACCAGCTGGCTAGGGAAGTGGGGGGGGGGGGGGGGGGGGAGGGGTTTATATATATGATGATAGAAATGGGGGAAGAGGGAGTCAAGTTTTTTCCTTCTTCTCACTCTGCTCTAAAGTATGCATTTACATGCATCTTCTATACCCACATTTTTTTTGGAATTTGAGGGTTTTCCTGTTTTTGGTTGCTGGTTTAAATTCTGCCAAAAGGGAAATTCTTAGTTTCCTTAGCCGTTTTTTGTGTTGTTTAAGCCTTGCATGACGACACAAAAAACGGCTGCAAAGGAGACTAGGAAATTCTCTTTCTCTATAGAAAATTATCAGGTAAATGTACAAACCTTCTTACATGAAAATTTTGCAATGTTTAATTTGTTTTGTGATTTTCAAGATCGTATATTTTGTGGCACTATAATTTCTCAGTTTTGGGAAATGTCGCTTTAATGATTAGTGACAGTTTTTTTTTTCACAATACTTCAATTTCACAAATGATTTCAAATCCCATAAATCACAAAATAAAAGTGTTGCAAATTTTTCATGTGATAAAACAGATATTGATGAGCACAGGACATAAATTTCTCTTTTCTTTATTTGATTTCATTTCAGTACTTTTTAAGCACAAAATCTTATACAAACATGTTCATCAGCTATTTATAGCAAAATCTTCATCATGCACAAATTCACTCATCTTTTTAGAGGAGTGGAGTGCATAACTCTAAATAGCCCCTTTTCTCATGTTGGTGTACTATCTAAGTTTTCACATGTATCTAAATTTTGGTGTATCTAAATTTTGACCCTGGCTTCAAAGTAAATGAGCTATCAGACACTGATAGGCAACAAATCCAAAATTTAAATACAGTGAACTCCCTCAGTGTAGGCACCCCTGTCAGGCAGATACCTCTCTAAGGAAGACACATTTGTCCCAACTTTTTGAATTGCCCAATATCATCTATAACAAGACTCCCTCTCAGGCAGATGTCTTGCTAAGGCAGACACTAAAAGTTGTTCCTCACAGTGTCTGTCTTGGAGAGTTTACTGTAATAGAAATATTTTAGCACAGACAATAACAAATTTCTAAAAGATTTTCAAGTTAAAAGATTTAATGAAATTAATTTTAATGGACATGAGAAAAAAGGCTATTACATTTGCAATAAATAAGAATACTTTGCTGTGCCTACAAAAATAGTTTGCACTCTTGAAATTCATATCCTAAAAATGAACAGGACACTTATTAATTTATTTACAACACATGAAGTAGAGAACTTCTGATAATATACCTCGTAAATTTGGTACCTAAATCTTCATGATATAGCTCATAAATACACAACTTTAAAATACTACATACTTTCTCATACACTCCTCCCCTTAAGGTTGTCTTCACTAATTTTTTTGTTTTTAATATAGAGGTCATATATGGGTCATATAGAGTCTAAAATTATTATATATTTGTGCAGAAAGATAATTTTTTAGAAATTATTTCACGGACTTGACTGAATTCTTCATCTTAGAAACCCATAACAACATGGTGTTGTAGGTCTCATAAAAACAGAATCAGTCAACTACTGGAATATAATTTCTTGTTCAGATCTGGTAACTGCAGTCAACAAATCCATGTCAGAAAGTGTATAATATTAATAATAACATGTCTAAGGAATAGAATGATTAATGCCAGTGCAAGTGTGCAAACACTAGAAACATGCAACATAAAATAGTCCTAAACAGTGCTACACATGCCAATAAATTATATGATTTTCTATTGCTGAATTAGTACTATTTAGTAATAAAGTATTACATGCTGTTAGTGTTTGGATTCTATCTTAGACATAAGCTCTGTATCGCTTCATTAATCAGCCCTAAAAATGTATAATGAACTCCCTCAATGCCAACCCCCCTGTAAGGGGGACAACTCTCAAAGGCACACACATTTGCCTGGTCCCGTCCTTTCAAATTGCCCCATATTGTCTGTAACAACACTCCTTCTAAGGTGGACACCTCTCTAAAGTGGACACTAAGAGCTGGTCTCAAAAGTGTCTGCCTTAGAGGGAGTTCATTGTACACAGTAATTTAGGTTTCTAGCTATACTTTTCTTCACTTAATAGACAGTACATTATAACTACTTGAGCTGTTTAATTTCATCTGCCCTTGAAAGCTTTACTAACTGCACTTCAGTGTTCAATTTTAAAGTAAGAAGTCTGACAATACCAATTAGCAAGTATGAAACTATTTCATAAGTGATGTCAAATCACTGTAAGAGGACAATTTGCCAAAATTATTCACATCAAAAATTGGCAGTGTCTCAATAATTAATTAATAAATTACCTTAAAGGTGTTAATTCTTAATAACTTGTGGTTGAATTCATGAAATACAAAAAAGTATGTGTAGGTTGCCAGTATCTATTCATATCTACTGCATAATAATCTATATGCAATTGACTCTCATGATGCTATTTTTAGTAACATTTCTTGCACCACAGAACTTCCTCCAAGCTCTGAGAGGTACAACTACCGAAGTGACATTGTCTTCTGCACCATACTGCAATGCACATGAAGTCAGTGAATTAGCAGCCTCCTCTGGATCAGTACATGTACGAATAATAAACCCTAGTTCATTCCCAGACATAACATGGGATACTCCATCAGTGTGTAATTCCAAGAATGCATCCACTGTGTGATCTATTTTTAGTAAAGTAGTTTCTGGAGTTGCAATAACACCATATGGTTTTACATCAAAGTCTCCTATAGATCTTGTCATTGCCAATTTACCATTGACTCTTGGATGTGCATTCTGGTCTATCCATCCATTGTGTTTTTCAATTCTTTCCCGTTCATCCCTTCTAGATGGATGATGATCATTGGTTAAGCAGATAGTTTTTCCATCACGGCACAGCAAAGCTCTACTGTCCCCTACACTTGCTACTGCTAATTCTGAACCATCTTTTAGCAAAGTGACAGTGGCAGTGGTTCCGCCCCTTTCTATTGCTGAATCATATCCTTGAATTATAAAAATATCAAAAAATAAAAAATTAGCAAAACATATAAATAAATAGCAAGAAATAGTCACATAGCAATAGTAAATAAATTACTAAAATAGAGAAATGTATAATTTTTCACGTGCACCAAAAAAAGCTTCGCACGTGAGTCAGTAAATTTTATTCACATTCCAGGGAGCCACACATAGACCTCGAATTGATGGCTATCACAAAGTATAAAGGCAATCATTTATAACCTCCAAAATATGCAAAAAGTTATTCTAACAATTGTGAAGTACCAGAGAGAGAATGACTCGAGAAGAAGTTGATGCAACATTTACGTAGGCCCGACGGGGAATGTAATTTCCCGTTACTGGCCATGGACTTGATCTGTTACTATTAAAGGTAAGCTTAAGTTTACCTTGTTCGTTTACTAGCCATTTCAAATGCTTATGAAGCTCGAAATCACATTCCTCAAATGCCTCAACCAACACCTTTTCTAGATCCTTGTTTTTACGATGCAATCGTTGAACGATATGATGCAACTGCATTTGAACAAAGTCCACAGGCTCTGACCCGCCATGACCATCAAACACGGCAAAGTAATAGAAGTCCGGATCAAGTTCCAGTATTTGGAATCGATCCTCATTGTATTCTCGTTTTCCTTCATTAGTGCTAGCTCCTACAGAGTCCACAGATACATTGTGAAGGAAGGACTTAGCCTCTGCTTGATGCCAGGCTCCTAGATCATCAAAAGGACTAGAAGCGGTATCATCACCTCCACCATCACTCCATAGGCGAGGAGTGTTTGGCTTTTCACTGTTGGTCAAATTCGCTTGTGTTGCACTAGAACGCACTAAAATCCTACTCCGATACAAAAGAATCCTTCTGAGATTATTGAGGTTCTGTGTAGAGCAATTTCGTAGAGTTCTTGGATTTAAAATGCCCAAACTTCGACACCACATTTTGTTTACTGGTTTTGCTATCTTTTCTTGTCGTGTCGCATTAGTAGTTTTCATTCCGTGCACTAGTGCACAAGGCGTTTTTACAAGCGTTTTGATTGGTCAATCAAAATTTTTCGGATATAACAACTAATTTGATTGGCTTTGAACCTGAGGAAAGTAGCGATTGGCTTATATTTTTAGTACAGTGAATCTTTTCATTGGTCATTCAGAGTGACACTCCTCCAGCCGTTCCCTCAGATTCTTGAACTCTGTTGCATCAGACAAATGTATTTCATTCATTCTTTGGACCTAATCTATTGTGTTTTCGCAAAGCGTGACAAACCTCCCGTGGAATGATCTCCTTGTTTTGAAACATTTTCTTTTCTTTTTTCTTTTTGGAGAGATAGTAGGAATAAAGAAAGGAAGAAGAGGAAGAAGAAGAAAAACGGAATCCTCTCGAGGTCTTCACCTTTGACGCCTGGAATAGGTCCTAAAACGCTAAATACTCCTCGAACAAAATCCTTGCAAACTAGCGGGATTCCTTGGTTCGCTATTAGTTTTCGTTTTAATTTATTTTTTCACTTTCAACAATTAAGTTCCCACTTCGTTTCAGATTAGTCTTTTTTCGTCCTCTCTACTTTTAAAATTCCTTGCATTTTCATCCGGCATTACCATCACCTTCCTTTCTCTTTGGAAAATGTTTTTCAAATGTTACCTTTCAATTAATACTTAAGGTACAATAAATATTTATATTTACGATACCCTGCCATTACACAAACCACACATACCAAGGTAACGAATTACGTCAAACCAATACATTTCATTGTATTGCAATAAAATTGATAAAATATTTACAGATGCGGTACGTTTGAAATGTTTCTTACAGATATTAAAAAGTTCAATTTTTTTTCCTTTCATAAAGTTTCTAACGATGCGTCCTTGTAAACAAGCAATCATGCTGTAAAACACACTGGGACACGCTCATCTAGTGACGCTAACGGTCCCATTTAAGGTGTTTATGGCGTCAAGCACCTGCACCTAACGGATGTTGTCACTTTCGAAACGTAAACGTTTTTGCCGGCGTGTAAAAACACGTCTATTAATGCATGCGCGCGCATTATACTCATCGCTTTTTCGGAATGAACGCAATGCCATCTGCAGGCAATCTCAAGGTGAATTTAAATTGTGATGAATGGCCGGGTTTCTGTGCAAGCAAACTCACGCGTAAAGGTCGATCCGACACATTAAACGGACACGCTGTGAGTGTACACATTTCCGTCACATAATTTAAAATTGTACTGAGAATTCAAGGAGTATTCAAGGACCCAAAAACGGTTTTTCACACAGTATTTTTATTAATGGTTTTACTTTTCCCTCACTTATATGCAGAAGAAAAACGTGAATTTCTATGTTCCCCATCCCATTCAAGTCCCTTACCGGTTTTTTGTTAAAGGTATAAATTCAAGGAGTTTTCAAGGAGTTTAAGGAGTATCACGAACCCTGTAAAATTTATGTTTCTGATAGGGGAAAAGCCAAGTGCGAGGTTTTTTAATTAATGTTTATAGACAGATCACACTCTTTTCTTTCGACAGAAAATGGAGAACGAAGAATACTAAATTTTATCTTTCTACAATGCACTAGACAAGAAGCAGCGTGTCTTGAAGCGATTTAAAATTTTATGTGAGAGATCAAGATTGCAGTTTCAAAGTTTTCCATTTATAGACCGACCACACCCTAATCCACACCCTCATCGTTGAAACAGTTACGAGGTCATTGCTGAAGCAGCAAGACCGCCTGGACACCAAAGATTAGGGTGTGGTCGGTCTCTAAATCTGGAAAACAGGTTATATTGCTACGGATAAAGAGCACAATCTTTTATACAGAAACATCTAGTTTGCTCCCACAATAGACACTTTTAGGGAAGTTCGAATATCCAAATGACTATGGATGTGCCTTGTCAAGACCCAAAGGGTAACTCACCCTCCTTGCCGCCCTTTCTAACTCCCCCCGATTACTTCACAGGGACTCATTCAGGGACAAGCACCGGGCAAAATTATTGACCGGCTGTGGAGGTAAGCTCAGGCGTCCCCGTCGCGGCGCACGAATCCCTGACGGCTGAAATCTGAGCCTACTGTGGAGGTGACTTTGGTGGGTTTTACCCGGCTGTCTTGGGCAACTGTTGGTAATAAATATCTCTATTTTTGCTCTGGTGTCACAGCTGCTTCGCATAAGGGCTGAATAACTGAAAAACGTCGGCTCGCAGGTAAAGTGAAGAATTTTAATAAACATGACCACCACCATTTCTTACTTACAAATTTATTCCTAAAACAGTTTATAATAATTGATATACTATTCCAAACATCGCAAACTATAAACGATGCGCTTAGTGTGTTCTGTTTTTCTTTATCATCCGAACAGCTTGTTGGGTTGACTTGTTCTGTGTGATTAATCTGTAAATGGATAGAAAAACGCAAATTAATTAGTAGTGACTTAATAAAAAAGTAAAGGACTATATTTAGCGTCGGTAGTTCCTGTGGCACAAGCTAATCTTCAAGGAAGCAGATGGTGCGCTCTTTAACCCCTCTCTCTACCCTTTTAATGGTATTTAAAGCTACTTAATGCCACACAGCATGGAAAGAAGTCAAAACAAGCGTGACGTCACTGGGAATCGAACTCGGGACCTCTTGCATCAGAAAGCCGCGCACTAACCGAGCTGCACTTGCTCGTATTAAGACCCGGGCAGACGATGCAGTTGTCCTTGCAACGATTTGCAGCATTGCAAGCAACACATCTGCACCGTGTATCCATCCTTGTGCACAACAATTGGAGGCTTAAGGATTCAGTCCTACTTCTGCAACTTCTTTTGCAACGTTGCGCCCAACATTACAGGGGTGGACACATGGTGCATCTGTGTTGCGCGCAATGTTACAGAAAAGTTTCACCATGTTTCTGGGTCTTAGAAATACTGCATATTACTTATGTGGGATGGCCACATAAATGATTTGTTATAGGAAGGAATGTATGAATAAAGAAGCATATAATTACTTGAAGAGCTTGACTTCGTCTAAAGTTTCTTCGAATTCCCTGGCTTTGTGCACAGCAACTGAGATTATCTAAAATTGAAAAAAAAAGATGAAAAAAGAATTAAAGAGACGAAAGAAAAAGATGACTCCTCCAGTTAACACTTTTGATTCAACATAACGAATGCTTACGCACTTCACTACTCTAAAACACGGAGGCTTTCCATCCCTGGAAGGGCGTAACGTGACAGAGTAACAACAAATGAAGCGCAAACCAACAAGCAACTACTGCCCAAAATGTATTCACGATTTGGAGGGTAGGACCAAGAGTAAACTATCGGAAATGTCTGCATCGGAGGCTTGCAATGAATGTAATTGGGGGAGGGGGGGAAATTTAACTATCAGGAAATGAGAAATGTTCTGAAATATGATCGAGCATTATTCGGTGCATTTCAACGTACCCGTTTCAGACTCTGTGCTAATCGTGTACCAAACCCGCAACCCGAACCTGAAGCCGGCGTGGTGCTAATAACAACAAGAAGTATTTCTGAGCGGAAACAAATTCATACCTCATCAGGAATGCCAGCAAGTCGTGCAGCGTTGAAGCCATAACTCTTTGGACAATCACCTTTCACAAACTTGTAGAGAAAGGTGATGGTTTCTTTGCTTGGGTCACCCTCTTCGTCATCGTTCTCGACCATACACGCCTTGAGGAGAACAACATTATGCTCAAAATGAGTCAAAAGCTTCACGCAAAATACCAGGATTCAGTCTTAATGTACTGAGTGTTAATTAGCGGCACTCGTTTACAAAATAAACGTACTTGGAAGTGGTTAGTCTGTGTGTGTTGCTTGCCCTCTTGTAGCCGGCGCTGTTACAAGGTGCAATATTTTTGCAGCATGTCTCGCAATGGCGATGCAAAACAATTGCAAAAGGGTGACACGATGCAATCCCGAAAGTGCACGTGAAGTTTGTTTTCTCAGGCCAACAAAGATACTTAAGTAACTGCATGAAAGTCAAATTTCCCATTTTCTACTTTTGCAGAATTTCATTCCACCGACACGACTCCAACTTCGTCTTACCATATGTCCCAGGCGAACATTAGGGTCACTCGCAAATTCTTCGACCAAGGAATGATAGTGGGTAGAGAAGAGTGTTCTACAACGAATCTTGGTAGACAGTTCTCGCACTACAGCGCATGCAATAGCCGTACCATCAAATGTTGCAGTCCCTCGACCTGGGAATAAAACAAAACGAGAGTTGAACAGAGAATTTGAAAATAAGAACTATTGTTGTGATAAAAAAAGAAAGTGTTCCATAATTGTCTTCTTTATGAACAAAGACCGAAGTAATAAATTGTTTTAAATGAAAATAAATTTGTATACATTTTTTAAAAGGCTCTGAGTGGCTCTTAACTATCTGTCAGTACTTTTTGTCGCATCTTCACACCCCTCCCTCTTTTGAGCTGCTAACCACTGAACATTTGAAGTGAAAACAAAAGCCAATATTCTTACCAAGTTCGTCCAGTAAAACGAGTGAGTTAGCAGTTGAGTGCCGCAAGATGGTCGACGTCTCGCTCAGCTCGACAAAGAATGTACTCTCCCCTGGAAGGAACAACAAATTGTGTAATTTTTTAGCTGATTGTAACGTGGTTTTAGCTCAATCCTAGTCGAGATCTGGTTCTTAAAGAACTTGCCCCCTTTTAGAAACCGCACGTAAGGTACGAGTACACGTGAAGCTAAAAAAAAGGTAAAGCACTATATTTATCGTCAGTAGTTCCTTCAGCTAGAAGCAAAGCTAGAAGCTGGTCTCATTCTACCCCTCTCTCTCCATCGTGCTCCGTTTTAAGGGTATTTGAAGCTAATTAAAGCTACACGGAGAGGAAAAAAGTCGAAACAAGGATGTGAAGTCACTGAGGACCGACCTCGGGACCTCTCGCACCGAAAGTCGCGCACTAACCAACTTAACACAACGACTTAAATTAACATTTTTTGCAAACTGAAGGGAAAATTGTACACAATTCTCAACAAAGATAATTAGAAATTGCACATTTAAAGGTATTAGCTTTTAGCAAAGGCAAAATAGTTGTAAATCCTCAGAAAAGCAGAAGAATTTGAATTTGAATTACTACCTGCCATAATCCTATCATGTGCTCCTAATCTAGTGAATACGCGGTCTACTGGAGTAAGACGACACTTTTCTGCAGGTACATAACAACCCTAATAACAAGAGAAGAAAAGTTCTTATTAAGATATGGGTTTCAATAAGGATTGAAGTAAGCAGCTGCCCAAGATTTTATAGCCTGCTGCAGTTTCTGTAAGCTTACCTAGTTCTGTAAGCCGTGGAACCCTCCCCCAAGCTACACCCTTGTATGGTAGCTGTTGTTGTTGATGTTGTTGATGATGATGATGATAATGATGATGATGATGATTCATAATGATGATAGTACTTGCTATTAGAACGATTTCACATAACTCACTTTTAGATGCAAATGAATAAAATCAAGAGATATGCTCTCTTGATAAAATAGTATGCAAATGATAAAATAGCATGTTAATGATGTAAACGCACAAAACCGCACGCATGGCACGCAACTAGTTGACAAGATTGCTGTGAAATTTATAGTTACCGAGTTTACATTTATAACGCTTTTCAAATGAGTTTGAATTTATGTTGTTCGTTTGTATGATTCATCATGCTCATCTCACCGAAGTTTGCAGTTTTGTGCGTTTGCACATTAAACATGCTATATTATATTACTCATTTGCATCTAAAAGTGAGTTATGTGAAATCGTTCTATTTTCTTACTAATTGTGCCATAATTGTAATTAGTCCAGCTTGTCTCATGAGTGTAGACTTTCCACCCATATTTGGGCCTGTAACCAGCACACACAAGCTGTTTGCATTCTGTGTTTCTCCTTCAGCATCATCATTTGTCTGTTAAACGATAAAGCAAAATGTAACTAGTATGGAAGGAAGGTGGAAATCTGTGATACCCAAACTTGTAAAAATAGAGCAGATTCCCAGGAATTCCCTGGTTAGACCCAGGGAAGCCCCATGTTTGACCCAAGCTTGAAATTGACAGTTTTTTCCTGTCAAAAACTCTATCTCATCTGGTAGATCTACTTTTTGCAATGATTCCAACAACTTATATTACATTGGCTAAATGTTACAGGAATGTTTTGCCATTTTACAGGCTGCAACTAAAGTGACTGTTTTAAAATACATCATTGCAGCCTTGTATATGATGCCAAAAAGATATTGCTCCCCCATGTAAAAGCGCAGAACCCAAAATACTTACATCTGCAATACCAACTACAGTATCATTAGGGATAAAGTCGCCACCACTGAATGTACGTGAAATACAAGGATGACGTCCTTCTCGGATCTCGAGGAATGGCTGTAAAGAGTAAAATGAATGCAACAATCACTGTTACTGTTTTAAAATAAAATAATACTGTAATTCATTGATAAGCACGTTCATAGTGACCAAAACACTGGAAAGAGTTAAGGCAATAAAGTTATATCAGTCTCTGGGTCTTCCAGATCTTCTCACAAACCAAATTTAATCAACAAGAGATTTTGAATGAGTGCATGAAGTAATGACCCCACAAGCCTTAGACGTTTTCTTGTGTATAAATAAACAAAAGAAATTTATTGTTTAATTCAGTATCATGGTAACTTTAGTCTTTTCTCCTCAAGTCAACTAGTTCTCAGATTATTACCTGAACAGTGCCATCAGTTGATTTTTGTGGAAGTACAATTTCAGGTCTACACATTGCTCCTTCTCCCTGTGAACTGATCAAAAACCTTTGATATGAACCTCATTTACCTACAATCCTTTTCTATGGCAAGGCAATTCCCTTAATCTTGTCACGCGGACTGATTATTCTGGGTACGGCACCCCTATCAGGCCAACATGTTTTCTGTTCACACGACGATAATTGTGATGCACCAGACACCCCCTAGCGCCATACAAGATGACATCATCAGATTCCATTGTTAGGAGGCCACCATCTTGGATGTGACATCATCATCTCTCAAGAGGCCTATTTGGGACACCCCCTTTGCAACATCCTGGATCCGCCCCTGGTGGGTGCTGTGCTAAAAATAATGATGGGTGGGTCTGCATGCCCAGAATAATAAGGGGTGTCATGCCCTAAAATGTTGTCATGTAGAACAGTCTATAGACACAATGCTCTAGAGTGTATATTTTCATTTTCATTGAAGACTAGGTCTAAAAGCAAGCAAATGGTTTACCTGTATGTTGTCAAGGACATGAGTGCATCAAGAACAGCAAGGCATTGTACTGCTTTGTCCCACATATCATAACTACGAGATAAAAGTTTAAGTCATGTGAAGTTAATACACAGATTAGTGAGTGAACTAGTTAGGGCTGCATTGGTGTATAACTATTCTAAGCAGTCTTAGCTCTCAAAGACATTATTCAGATTGTATTCCAACTCAAGCTGATGTTATGCTTGTCTTGTTTAGCTTATAAAGTCAAACCTCCTGATTGTAAGCTATGACTCTCACAATGTCAAGTCTAGGTGGTTGCTTACAGAAGATGAATGCCTGCAAGAGGTTTCACCTAAAGTGATTTGAACCAGAAACTCAGTTTTTATACTTAAAAAACTGGTCCCTTTAAAGGTAGTAGCTTAGGAGGGACTCGCAAGGGAAGTTTTGACCATATATTAAGTTTCCTAATGTCAACTCACTGAGCGTCAAATTTCTGGAATACTGTCCTCATGGTATCCTTTAGTGCAACATCGCGACGTTCCTCAGCATCTGTTAATGTGGCCAAGTGGTCCTCTATCTCTGATGTCCAGTATCTGCGAAAGCCTTTCTTCTGTGACTGCAGGTTGTAGTTATCTGGGGTGTGTTTAGAGGCTGAATCTGGTACTTCAAGTTGGTAACGGTTCTTGGCTTTAAAGAGAAAGATTACCAAAAGGTCTCAATACCACAAATAATGAAATAACTAATTCATAAACACTTTTGGTGGAACATTAAATGCTACTGAACATCATCTTCAGCCATGTGAGTAAAATTACAAAGTAAAAGAGATATACATTGTATTCTTATACAAATGTATTAAAGATAATTTTTTACTGAAATGGTAATATCAAATGAATGTGAAAGCTCACTGCATGATGGCAGTTTGACGGACAATATAATTATGTCTACTGCTGGCCTACCTGTGCCCCAGTAACCAATCGTCTGAAAAAAAAAAAAAACATTTATCAAGGACATTAAATAATATTTCTGAAAACTGGGAATTAAATAAACCATCATCTTCATGTACTCACTCTACAGCTTAATCTTTTACGCTGCTTGTCAAGATACTGGTCAAACCAGTTTTTACAGATTTTAATGTCATCCAAAGCTTCATCGTATGGTGCATTGACTCCTAAATAAACAGAACCCATCAAACCTTACACATTCTCAAGTTATTTTAAGATTATTAGTGCTCTGCACTATTTGGTGTCAACTTTGATATTAATAATTAGACTCTATCTACAGTATAATGGGCATAAAATCAATCCAGATGGGAAAGTTGTAATGTTTGAATGCAATGATTGCACTGACTACAGATCTCACCAGTTACTGCATTTTGGACAACTATGCACTGTTACTACTCTAGACACAATATGAAATTATACTTAATAATTATTTGATTATTAGTTTTACCTGGTTTAGGAACAATAACACCATCTTTCTTGGCCTTGGCATGATCAAAGGCATTCTGAAAGGAAGATAAATTATTACAATGATATCAATGGTCTCAACAGAACAAAAGAAGAAAATACTAGCTGGCTTCATGTTTCTTGATGAATTTGATCATCATCATCTCAGAAATCATTATCATCACCAATCTCAGCAGCATCATATGACATGTCCTCACAACCACCACCACTACCACCATCATCATCATAATCACCATCATCCATCATCAGCTCATCATCATATCATCACCACATCACACCAACCATCACATCATCTCATCCATCATCAAACCATCATCACCATCATCATCATCATCATCATCACCATCATAATCACCATCATCATCATCACCCTCATCAGCATCATCACCACTCTCAGCAGCATCATATGACGTCCTCGCCACCACCACTACCACCATCACCATCACCTTCATCATCACCCTCATCAGCATCATCACCACTCTCAGCAGCATCATATGACGTCCTCACAACCACCACTACCGCCACCACCATCATCATCATCACTCTCAGCAGCATCATATGTCATGTCCTAACAACAACCACCATCATCATCATCATTTGCACTAACCTTGAAGAAATCCAGAGCTTCATGAAGCTCAGGAAACTTTCCAGATAATTTTGAATTTTCATAGCTTGCTACTCTCTTCAGAAGCTTGGAACTGGAATCCAAGAAGTAAGGATTAAAACATTTGAGGGAAAATTGATTGAAAAAATATTACTACTTACTTGAAATCATTGATATGCTCTTTAAACACCTTGATTATAGAACAAGCATTTGAAAACCCTTCTAGTGTGCTAAGGAAATCTGTTATCTTACGTTTACTGAAGCACAAACAAAACACATGCAGTTGGGCAGAGGAATTTTGTTTTATTAACAAAAGTATAATCAACTTCATCAGTGTGCAAGCTAAGTTGTACAGCCTGTAGGAAAGACTTCATAAACCATGGTACCACATTAATCACAAGGGTTTTCTGTCTCCTATTCACTCCCTCCTTCCCTCTTACATTCCTACCTCATACTTTCCCTCTCTTTCCTCACTTCCATCCCTCTTTCTCACCTCCTTCTTCCCTTCCTCCCTCCTTCCATCTTTTCCATTACTCTTTCTCCTTCCATCCTTTCCATTACTCTCTCTCCTTCCATCCTTTCTTATCCATCCCCTCCCCTTCTCCTTCCCTCCTTTCTTCCTTACCTCCCAATCATCCCTCTCTCCCTCCTACCCTCTTTCCTCCCTTCCATCCCTCCCTCCCTCCTTCCCTTTCTTTCCTTCTGTCCTACCCTCTTTCCTACTTTCCCTCTTTCGTCCCTTCATTCCCTCTTGCCTCTTTCTCCCCCCTTACTTTCCTTCCCTTTTCCTCCTTCATGACCCTTCCTCCCTTTCCTCTTTCCCTTCCCTATTTTTTTCTTTGTCCCTTCTCACTTCTTTCTCTGACTCTCTTTTGAAACTATAATTTATGAGAAACAACTGACTCCAACAGAAACAGGAGTTTTCAGTATCTACCTGTAAGTGTCTTCATTGTACAATATTGCTCTGCCATCAGGATGATTATGAGCTCTTGTATGTGAACCCATACTATGAATCCTACATAATAACAAAACATGTTACATTGAACTCCCTCAATACAGACACCCCTGTAAGGCAGACAACTCTCTAAGGCAAACACATTTGCCAGATCCCAGCCTTATTACATGTCTATATTGTCTGTAACAAAACTCCCTCTAAGCCAGACATCTCTTAAGGTAGACACCAAGAACTGGTCATGAAATTGTCCACCTTAGAGGGAGTTCACTGTATCATTAGTATAGGTAATCATACAGATTATCGTTCAGTTTGGAATTAATTCACACTAGTGTGTTTTTCGAAGAGTATCAAAATTGCACGAGCCTGTAGGGTGATGTATGTATGTGAACATTTTGCCTCATACATGCACTGAACTTGCTGTGACCCTCAGCATCTCTCAGGCTATGACTGGTATTGATTGTATGACTAAGGCATTTGAGTTGTGAAGGGAGGGGGATTAGAGAGGAAAGGAGTTGGAAAATGGAAAACATTGAGTTGAAAAATGGTAGTGGGAAAGGGGAAAGAGAAATGATTGAGAGATATGTCTCAAATGGACTCTTCAGGAACATTATTTGTTCTATTCTACAAATCCTCACTTTCTCAGCAGTCTTTCCAAGTCAGGTAGTGATTTTAGGGTCTCTTTAACATCTGCAACAGCACCAGGTATGGCCATAAGGTCTTCTATAGCATTTAATCTAAAACCACAGGCATCAGAGCTTAGTATATTGAGTAAAATTTGTGAGTGCTTTCAGCGATGAGTAGAGAATGACCTTAAGATAATCAATGCAAGGTTCATGAAACAATTCACATTTGCCGATGTCAGCCAATGAGAAACTGAGACAAAGGCTATCAGCTATATAGCCCCAGACGACAAGAACATATACACTGATAAAGATCACTGAATGGGAACTGAAAGAATTTCTAAAACTTCTCAATAGTAGGTGATTACGAACATAATGATAAATTATACTTATCATCAAATTACCTGTCATTGATTGAAGAAGGATTACAAAGTGGTGCACACAACCATTGTTTAAACAGCCGTTTTCCTGTACCAAACAATCACATAAATCAAGCTAGCAATACATTTTGAAATTCTCTCTCTCACACTGTGGCAACACAATGTTAGATTTTGTAGCAGAGAAAAATTGCAGAGGCTATCACCACACTGCACATTCAATATGAGGAATGCAAATTATGTCAAAATGTTGCAGACAAAAAATCAAACTTTTGAACTTTCTGAAACATTTGTTGTGAGTAGTCATGTGTCCCTGATGTACACCCCCCCTGAATGTGCCCCTAATATAGACCAACTAACCAAATGCTGTACTACAGCAGTCCATTCTCTCTAGTAACGTTCCATCTGTACTTGTATCAGTACCACAAGGTAGGACATCTAGGTTGGTCAGAGTGACATCATCTAGAATCTAAAACAAAGCAGCACAAGGTATAGGTTATTACAGCTGAATCAACTAAGGTCTCCATGTACTACTATGTGCACTATTACAATCTCTCATTACCAGCTCTTAAGCCAAGATTTCATGAACAATGGAAGCAGAAGCAGAAGCAATATACGCAGACTGAGTGATGCACCATTCACTTCCTTTTTACACACCAAAGAGAGAAATTAAATGCAACACTAAATCTGCATTTGTTGCTTCCTCTTCTCCTTTTATTGCTCATCAAAACCAGACTTTACTGTCCAGCTTATAGAAAAATCAAAGTAAATACAGGAATTTCCCCCAAGTCAAACCCTCTTGGCAGCAGCTTGATCTCTTATGGTCTACCTTAGAAAGGAGTCAACAGTGAACACCATACTCATTTCTTACGGTCTGAACACCTTAAAGAGGAGTCAATCTTATATAGCGAGCTCCTCCTTTCTCAATTGGGCACAACCCCATAAGGTTGATAAACAATAAGAACTGGTCAATAACAACAAAGAAGGATTACCATGCGCTGACGTCCCTCTGCAAAGTTGCCTCCACTCTTATCTACCTGCACACAATCAAGTGGCTGATATTTCTGCAAAATAAGAGCACAACAAAGTCTGTCATTCCTTGATCTTCTCTTGCTAACACCTTAAACTAGACTGACTGACCTCAAATTTTCCCATGGATAGAAGTTCATCATCTATTAAACACTTTTTCAAATACCTAAGCAAAAGAAAACAAGTTATAAGAATTAATTAATTTATCATTCTTGCAGCACAAAGTTCCAAAATGTAAATAGGGCAAGACAAAATAAGATGCATCTTATCTAAAGCACAACTTCAATAAGGTACAAACCTTTCCATATAAAAAATAAAATAAATAACTGTTTATTTAAGTGTCCTAGTCTTCTAGCGCTTGCGCACTAATTGGTGGACACTATACTCTCACACTCACTACTTCTACCTTGAATATTTTGCAAATAATCACTCGACTCACCAGTTCGTTTTTGATGGAGGGAGGAAAACCAGAGGACCCGGAGAAAAACCCTCGAAGCAAGGGAGAGAACGAACTAACAAACTCAACTCACATGAAGTGCCCCGTCCAGGTATCGAACCAGGGACCACAGCGGTGAGAGGCAAGCGGTCTAACCACTTGGCCACCCTTGCTCCCCTACAACGGCACCTTTTGTCTAAGACACACCTTATCGAAGAGCAGCCTTCTGAACTATTTCTTGATAAGGAGCATCTTAGACCAAAAGCACTGCTTATACAGAGAGGTTTGCACTTTATTATACAAGGCATGTCTTATGGAAGGTGCACCTTTTTTGGACTTATAAAAATGGCTCAAATGTCCTTCATAACAAGCTTACCATACAATGGCACCCAGAGCACAAATAGCTAACTCGCAGTCATCAGATGCCATAAGACAGAGAGGATCTACAAAGGAACAAAGTACATCTAAGTACAAATATGTACATGTACAACCTTGCTCACCACATAAGTCCAAGTTGCTCAGTGGTAAAAGCGTCTAAGGGGTCCACAAAAGGTTATGTGTTAAAGCCTCATCTGCAGCTTGGATTTTTTCTGGATCATTTCACACTTGAAGGAACTTTACACACATATTGCTAAACTGGGAAAAAGTCCTATAACCATTTCATATCAGAAGAAATTTCATTAAATTGACTAAAGAAGACAGCAACCCTTACCACCACTTGTCATATTTTTGAGCAATTCAGGCCAAACCTGCAATTCACAAATTAGGATGAAATACTAAAAATCATTGTCTGGAAATTTCACAAACTTCTATAGCTGCCAAAACAATTGCAATAACTTACAGCAGGTCCTTCACTATCTTTCTTCTCTTGAAAGTATTTGCCTTCGGCAAGGCATTTTAGGGTCTTAGATGAATCCCAGAATTCACTACCTATCAAAATAATGTTTAACGATGATGATAGTATCAGTTATAACAATACTCTGTCAACAACACACAAATTTTCAACATGGACTAAATATCAAACTGCAATCAATTACCAGGATTGAGATATTCTGTAAGTGCCGACATCAGTTCATGGGATAAAACATGTTGTGTTTTACTGGTTAGGCTGCCACGTGGACACAATACCTGCAATATCACCGAGTCAATATCACTATTAATGATCCAGTATCAAGGTCAATATGACTATTGTTTACCTGGACAGGAGTATGATGGGCAATGAGAGTTCGAAGACGAGAGGCTTGTCGATCATCCTCAAATTGGCCAAGCTAAAAATAGTGAGAAAGTTTAAATTAAAGAACTTTTACAATGGAAATCTTGTCAGAAACTCTTAGACAGTTGGACCACTACTCCAAGGGAACAACTCTTACAACTAGCAGTTGTCCATATTAAAGATATGTTTGTCTTATATAATATTGGTTTAAATGGTAATCCAAATTGTGACTCACATGAAATTTCCCTATTGATGTATCCAGAAAGCACACTCCATAAACACTTCCACCCCCAGTAGTGTCGTCATAACCCTAGAACAAGCAATGAGATGTCAGTATACACTACTACTTCCTGTATATTCATTGTGGAAGCAAGGGTGGCCATGCAAGCAGTGGGAGCACTAGTATGCTGCCTTTGTGGTCCCAGGTTTGATTACAGGCACTGTGTGTCAGTTCTCTTTCTCCCTTGCTTCAAAAGTTTTTGTTGGGGTCTTTCCCTCAGTAAAAATGAACTAATGAGCTGAGAGCTGTGTTCATATAGAACATTAGAATATAAAGGTACTGAGACCAAAGTGTCCACCAATTAGTGCAAAGGCAAAAGAATATATTGGATACTCAAATATATATTTGTTGTTGTTTTCAATACCTTTTCAGCAATGGCTAGAAGATAAGCTGCTTCAGAATCTGTGCAGTCTCCATCTCGAAAACTATACATTCTTGTTCCTGTGTAGGTAGGTTCAAGGGTTTACATGAATTTCCCAATAAATTGACTGCAAGTATACTGTAGCTGAACACTTCCTTTGAGAAGCATGACAGGAAGGGAGGGAGGTAGGTGAGAGGGAGGGAGGAATGAAGGAGGCAAGGAGGGAAGGAAGGAAGGAAGGCGAGAAGGAAGATAAGAAGGAAGGAGGCAAGGAGAGAAGATGGAAGGTAGGAAGGAAGAAAGGAAGGAATGAAGGAGGGAATGAAGGAGGGTGGGAGGGAGGGAGGGAGGGAGGGAGGGAGGGAGGGAGGGAGGGAGGGAGGGAGGGAGGAAGTAGGAACAACCAAAATAATACTAACCCTTGGTTGTCACTGCACATACTTCCCTTTTGACAACTTGATCATATCTTGAATTTGTTCTTTCTGTGAGAAATAAAATGAATAAATGAAAATGAGAAGAAATGGATAATTGTGTCCATTTATATAATACATTTAAAAAATAAAATAAATGGATTGACCCATGGATAGATGACACACTTCAATCCATACCCTTTTTGCATCTTTCCTTCATCATGTCAGGAGTTTCTGTTTGTTCCACTCTTGCAACTCTTGAAAAACAACAACCATTATAAATTAGATAATGTTCATTTCAATAATCAACACAGACAAAAAGAGAGCAGTTTTTGCATAGTGTGCAACAGATTGCACTGTGACATCACTGTGTCAATGCTGTGCTGTCTAAAAAACCAAAATTTCCGTAATTCAAATTCCCTTCCACAACCATTTCATATCATACCATGACTGCTTTTACAGACATACAAAAATGCACTAATGACTACAATGAACTGAACATATAGTTACATTAGATTTATTGAATTGAGGACATTATATATTCAAATGGGGTTAAAATAAGGTGATCTTTGAGATCAGCTGGTACTTTGGGGTGATCACCAGAAGAAGAACTCTGTGAATTTGTTTTACACATTAAAGTGTTTTGTATATTTACTTACTTATAGCCTTTCTGAATAAGAGTATCTGAATATCTATCGTATGCGATTTCAGGAAAACCTGCATGTGCAAAATTACCCTGCAAAACAGAATTTTTAAGAGTTGAGAAGTCCAGTGCAAGGCAGTTGTAATCAAGTGAACTTCTGATTACATTGCGTACCTGTGCAAGTTATATACAGGCAAAATGCCTTAAAACTATATACTGTACACAAAGCCTTAAGTCTTGTGTCCGTAACATCTCACTCAACATGATGATTGTAACAATTGTGCAAAAACACTTTTTAAAGATTAGTTCCTGTAATCCATTCATGTGATTTCAAGCCAATGATCATCAATAAATATATGGCAACAATATTTACATCATCAAAGAAATAATTAAAGCTCAGCTTGCCTAGTAATGGTACAGTATGAGACAAAATCCCCATAAGGTTATAAGATACTAATTAAAAATAAAGAATACAAAGGACAATATGATATTACCTTCATGAAGATTAAATTGAGTTCCTTAACACCTGTAACAGCATCAATATGGTATAACTCATAGAATTTTCCAACCTTTTAAAAGAAAACAAAGGCTTACAAACATCACAGTACTCCTATAAGACAGAGACACACTGAGGATGAGGCCAAAACCCCCTATGAGGAAGACACACCCAGTTGGACTGACACCCCTTTAAGGTAGACACCCCTGTAAAGCAGACACCCCTGTAATGTAGACATCCCTTTAAGGTCGACACCCCTATGAGGTAGACACCCCTGTAAAGTAGACACCCCTGTAAGGTAGACACCCCTGTAAGGTAGACACCCCTGTAAGATAGACACCCCTGTAAGGTAGACACCCCTGTAAGGTAGACACCCCTGTAAGGTAGACACCCCTGTAAGGTAGGCACCCCTGTAAGGCAGACACCCCTGTAAGGTAGACACCCCTGTAAGGTAGACACCCCTGTAAGGTAGACACCTCTGTAAGGTAGACACCCCTGTAAGGTAGACACCCCTGTAAGGTAGACACCCCTGTAAGGTAGACACCTCTGTAAGGTAGACACCCCTGTAAGGTAGACACCCCTGTACGTGAACACCCCTACCCCTGTAAGGTAGACACCCCTGTAAGGTAGACACCCCTGTAAGGTAGACACCCCTGTAAGGTAGACACCCCTGTAAGGTAGACACCCCTGTAAGGTAGACACCCCTGTAAGGTAGACACCCCTGTAAGGTAGACACCCCTGTAAGGTAGACACCCCTGTAAGGTAGACACCCCTGTAAGGTAGACACCCCTGTAAGGTAGACACCCCTGTAAGGTAGACACCCCTGTAAGGTAGACACCCCTGTAAGGTAGACACCCCTGTAAGGTAGACACTCCTAGATGATACCTTGAAAAACAGAACAGTATCAAAGTTTTCACTCTTGAGTATCCACCATTGCCGCATAGCCTAATAAGAAAGATAACACACTTTTCACCAACACAAATTATATAAACAAGACCAGATTTCATCAGACAGCATATGGTATGTTCACAACCATATCACACAAAACTTGAATTCAAACAAAACTTACAGGAGTCACTTCTTTAGAGTTTATGTAAGATGAAGGAACCTGAATTATGAAAAGAAATAAAAATAATTTTCTAAAGGTGCGTATACATAGGTGTCTTTTTCCTGTGCTGAGTTTGTCATGGAACAAAGTCACCAAGACAAAAACATTTTCCAGTTATACCAGGTAGGACTCGAGTAAGCATTTTGTTCCTGTGTTCTAGTAAATATCTCACCCAAAAATCATGTCAAACTCGTTCCATGACAAACTCACACCAGGATAAAGCACCCAGTATAAATGCACCCAAGTGGAAAAGAACTTATGAATCATAATAACAAAGAGTGTACACTGTACACAGGTACAACAGGTTGTTGTTCATGTTGTATACTCCTATTGTAAAGTGTTATGGTTAATGATGATGACAATAGAAGTAAATAATAATAATAATAATAATAATAATAATGAACACTTATATAGCGCCTATCCAAAATCTGCTCTAGGCGCTTTACAAAAACATATAACATGCATGGTAGACTGTGAGCATAGGATGGCGCCTTGGGCTGCCGCTACACAGTCCGTACCATGAAAATTAATTTTAAAATACACTACACATTACTGCACTACAAATTACTGTTTAAAATTACAATCAAAACACAATAAAATAAAAGTTCACTGATGCATGATGGCCGTTGGCTCAGTCGAGCTCATCCGCCCTTTGACAGGTCTTGTTTTTATTCCTGCTGGGTGTCATGCCACCCTCCTCACCAGAAAGAACCTGGTGGGGGAGCCGGTTTAGACGCCGACAACCCGTCCATGTAGTGTAGTTGTTCGTATGATGACAGTAATCCCAAGGATAGAGGGGATGGTAGTGATGATTGTGGTGATAACGATAGTGATGGTGGCTAAAGTGATGATGGTGATGGCTTATGATGATGATGATGATTTCAACCATACTTACTAGTAGTGTCTTAGGGTCATATTCAGGGTGAGACATTGGTCTGCCATGCTTGTCCCTAAAATTAGACTTTAATCAATATAATGTGCACGTGCTGGTGCTGTATAACTAGGTTTAAGGTGACATCATGGCAGCCACCTTGAACTTTAACACAAGATTTGTCATTAGCATCTCGTTTGTTCATCCAACATGGCTACCGCTTCATTGTCTTTTGATTCCCGAAGGAAAACATGAAACCCGTCAATGCATTACCTTTTTACACACTCAAATATTCCCATTTTATTCCCATTTTATTCTCACACCATCTGACTACTGAACAATTATTCTGACAAACATTAAATCTGATTTTCCCATGGGTGAGAAAAGTTTGTCTCTCATTATGCTTTTCAATGATTATCAGGAAATAATCAAATATAATCAGTGGCTCAGTTGGTTGAGCACCGGTTTTGAGCGTGGAAGGCCGGGGTTTGATTCCCCGACTACACCAGCACTCGTCTTTAGAATTATTGAGCAGGTGCTGTCTTTGTAATTACACCTGCAAATGGTTAGACCTTCACATCTTCTCATATGAAGATGTTAAACCGTAGGCCCTGTCTCCCCACGCCTCACAACCTGCGACTGATTGTTCCTCGTCGACGTTAAGGAACCCACACCACTATTTGGGGAAAGTAGGCCATGAAGTTGTTGTATACATATGTGATCTGATCTACACTACCAGCATTGAGGACCGCTTCAAATAATCCTCTGTAAAAGGGCTGCCGGTTAATGAGACCTCGTACTACTTATACAGCTAATAGCCCACTAGATGGATCCAAGTGCTGGGACAGGAAACGAAACCGAACGAAACGAGAACTAGCCAAGGTAGTGTGATGCAAAACAAATCTCTACACTGAGAGTAGATCTGTTTACATCTGTAATACCCTCACAAGCAAATATCTCCATCAGTACACACCAATTTTTTCACTTACTTTCTCTTTTCTTCCTTTAACCATTCCAGTTTTTCATGCACATATCCATTCTTGCTGTCCTCGGGCTTATCGTGGGAAGGCGAACTGGAGGATGTCATTTGAAACTTTGATAACAGCGAGGCAGCTTTACTGGCTGAGTTAGAAATCTTATTAGTCAAAGCTGACGGCATAGTTACAACTGGTGTTGAAATTGGTGTAGATTTGACAGCACTTTTGCCACTCACAGAACCATTTATTGCCAGTTTTTTGTTTTTCTGTCGTGAAGATGTTGATCCTTGCTTTCGTTTTTTAGAATTCTAAAAAAAAATTTGAAACATATGCATCAATTTGTTATCATGCAATTTGCTTAGTGCAACATCCTAATAAATGAAAATTTTTTCCATGTATATATAAAAGATCCTAGTATATGCCATATGGCATGAGGAAAAAAGACCCACATATATTACATGTTAGTGGGTTCAATAAGGGCTGGCACAAAGACAAATTGAATGGCTGTGAACACGACTATAATTTGGTGGTATTGCATAGCATCTCGAGAAACTCAAACCAACTTCCAATAATAGAATAATATTACTGTAGTCTCGCCTGGCTGTCTGAGCCAGATGCCCTTCACTTTAAAATCTTAATGAATCCCCTGATTACAGTACAAACATCAAAATATTTGGAAGCATAGCCTGGAACATACAATATTGTATATACAGTATTATGAACCAAACTGAAATCCACATTGAGATACTCCTCACAGCTATACAAATTTTGATCCACAAAATTACTGTTCTCAGGCTTTCAAATAATTCGAACAGCAATCACTTGTCTTCAACTAGATTTTTGTCAAAAATTGGTTCTTTGAACTGTTATTTGATATATCCAACACGTTATCACAAAAACTTTATAATTCACTTGGTATCACAATAACTGGGCTACTGTACACACACAAAATGAATTGAGGAAGATTAAACAACAACTGGTACTCACTGGTTGTTCCTCATCTTCCTCTGACATAGGATCATCTTCTTCACACTCTTCGACTCCACTACTAATGCTGTCATCTTCACTTGGTTCATTATCAGGTTTAAATTCATCTATATAATCAAGACAAACAAAGGAATAACCTTTCTCTGGTGTTCTATAAACACTTTCTTCAGGACGAATGAAGCTCCTCTTAAAGTAATGGCTTTTCTCCATTGTGTATTGGCACAAATTCACAGCAGGAGGTGTTAGCACTACAGGAAGGGTAATACTTTGAAAAATTCACATAAAATACCAAAGACACGTGCCACATGTACATATATTTGTCGAGGGAATATACAGAATATTTCTGGTAACTCTTGGTGTTTAAGTGAGGGGAAAATATACTATTCTAGCCGCAGTAGAAATAATACTAGTGAACCTAAAATTAGAATAGCCTAGCTAAATATATTTAGCAATTTGCAGTGAAATTTACAGCATAAATATATTATGATATATAAATACTATTTTTATGAAGATTTTTAATTTAGACGAGGAAAATATTGTAAATATGATATAACAGGAGATTGGCAAATTGTTAATCAAATCAAGGCAAAACTCACAAAGCTCAAATATATATATGATTTTACTTTGAAAAATATTTCACAAAAACTGCTTATATTCATCATTTAAAAACATTAAAAATAAAACATGATTTTTTTACCTGTCGACCATATTGAGTAAAAATATCCAGAAAAATAGACTGTATCAGGAAAATGAAAGTTGTGGAAACAGATACCACAGGGATCCCAGTGCATAATTAACCCATTTTTTCCATATTTTTTAGCTAGTGGCAATGCAGGATAACATACCTGAGCTACCACTATCCTCTGATCCTGATTCAATCATGATCCTTTTCCTTTTCTGTTGTCTTGTTTTTGCTTTTCTCTTAGGAAGTTTACTATTATACTGCAATTCAAGAAATTAGAATATAAAGGGTTCCCTGTGAAAATGATGTGACTTTTGATGGATGTCCCGAGATTAATTTTTCCAGCGCAGAAAAGTTAACTACACCATTTTATGCCATTGAAAAAAAACCATTAAAAAAGTCACTTAGGCCGTTTTCACATGGATCCCTTCATCCAGCTATTATAACATAATTTTGAATATTTGTATGTTTAATTTTTATTTTATTATTGTAGCAGTACAGTAAATTTAAGGCAAACAGGCAATTTAGGGTGCATTAGGGTACATCATCCATTTAAAATAGTAACCAAGGTAACCATTCAAGGCCCACTATATAGTACCATTGCTTCCCTTGCATGGTTACCATGGTTACCACTGTTGCCAGGAAACATGTGTATACCTTATGTTGGCAATCTTGCACCCAAGCACAACCACATCACTGCCAGTGAGTTTAATCAACCCTTAAATTACCTTTTTTCCTGTGACTTTATCATCATCATCTGAATCACTCTCATCATTATTTTTTGTACATGAATTTTCTAAGGAATCTAAATCACATTCCATTAAAAGTTCATCAGGGATTTCATCATCATCAATATCTTCATCATCTGATGGCACACATTTAATCAGCTGATTTCTTTGTTTTATAGTAAGTTTTAATGCATCTTCAGCCTCTTTGATGGCATCTTTCACAGTTGGACCACTGGAAGGCTTGTTTTGGCCTTTAACAAAGGGGTGTATTTGTCTGAAATAGATGTACAATAGACAAACAAAGCTGATAATTGAATTAATAATTTGATTGTTTGTTTATTCATTTATAATATATTATCAGTTTATTTTATTTTATTTTTTACGTGCGATCATTAGGTCTGCAAGCAACAAGTTAACTTTTATTTGTCGTACACTATTTCATTCGCAAGCCCTCCCCCCCAAAATAACGACCAAGAATATATGAACACTTTGCCGCTCGAAAACACTAAAACTAGAGATCTTTAACAATGAAATAACGATGTCTGAGCGATGTTTCATCGTGTTTAAGCATTAGTTTTGAGATGGCTGAAGCAAAGCAGTAAGTTTGGCTGAATATAAACTGAAACAGCCGAAGGACGTCAGCCATGAAAGCTGAAATGAACTTACTTGATATTAACCCATCCACGACTTGGAGGGTGTCCAAAGAACTGTACATGACATTGCATATCGTTTATAAACTTATTTTGAGTTGGGTGGTCGCAAATCATGCTTGGCCACCACGGATGTCCATCCATTTTGGCCCAAACAATCTCCAAGTTTACCAACTTGGCGGCCTGACCGTTCGAAATACCACATGGCGTCGTAACGCTTGATTTTGCAGACTTTTCTTTCTTTGGAGTTATTCCATGAGCAGAAGATTTTGGGGTTGAATTTTCTTTCGCTCCATCGGCTTTATCTGCTTCTTTTGGTGATGGTTTTTTGGGTGTTTTGGTAAAGTAAGAGAACAAGGTCGCCATGTTGTTTTATCAGTGTCAAGCTCACGTGGATTTTCCCGCCAATTTTGTGAATCATTCGAGCGCGTACGCCTCGTCGTCATTCGTCCGGAAAGACCCGAGCATTTCACGACTATTAGTTTAAAATTTAAGGGTGCTCTAGACCCATTTTGTATCAAAAAGTACAATTTGTAAAGCTGAAAGAGAAGCTGAGAGGAAACTAAAAACTGAACTAGCCAATGCTTGTTACAAAAATATTGACAGAAAATGTGAATACTGACAGTGATGTTCCCGAGGGATTTCTAAAGGCAGCAAGTGTAATTATGGGTGATATTATTCACAGCACATTGAAAAAAAGCCAATGACCAGTTCAAAAATGAAAAATGACAGCACCAAAAACATTGAGTTGTGAACATCTACTTTTATTATATATTTTTAGAAATTGTATATTTACTAACTTTATGTTACAAATTGTCCTCAGTCCTATTGTATGCATGTGGTTTATCTTTAGGGCCATTTTCAGTTATCACATCATTTATCAAATGGCCTGTTTATCTTGTTTTACTACTAAGCTCTTCTTTGTAGAATACAGTAATTAAACAATGGTTTCGAGTGGAATACTGTGGAATATCCCAAGAGTCTTATATTTTCTAGTTTATACACACAAGCCTTTAGGCGCGGCAAGTGTGCGTACAAAGAAAATAAAAGTGACGAGTGGGATGTCCATGGTGCACCACAAGAAACCATTGTATAACTATTTTATCCCACACCATAGAGACCATAGAAAATACAAATAAATATGAATAGTGACATTTGCTATCATAATGATCTATAGATCGTTGCAAATAAATAATGTAGATGTAGATGCAGATGTACATGTATATTCAATATCACCACCTTTTAAACATTACTTAAAATATTGGTTCTGATATCTGTACAAAAACATCAGCCAAATAAGCAATAAAACAAAAAAGTCTAATCTGAGTAACTAAATTACAAGGCAGCATAATTATGATGCCCCATCCTCAGGGATTCAGCTGCATCCAATTAATGCTGTCCGATTGGACTCTCTGGGCCCCGGGGATGATGATTAACCCACTCTAAAACTTTTGATTTACTGCCAATGTGATGATATTGAATAACTAAAAATGCCAATATAATAAATATTTTGCTGTAAAAATCATTACAATACCAAAAAAAGCTGTTTAAATATCAATAATAACAAACACTTCATGTTTATCTTCATTATCATGTATTTGCATGTTTGAATAGGTAATTGCTTTCACTTCAGTTCCCTGGAAAAAAATACAAATGAATGAATTAATTCATGCCCATTGAAGGATGAATGAATGATTGATGGATGCAAATAAATAAGTAGAGAAAGAGAGAGAGAATGGAAGGAAATAATTGAAAGGAGGAAGAAAAGAAGAACGGAAGGAAAGAATTGAAAGGAGAAAGGAAAGAAGAATGGAAGGAAAGAATTGAAAGGAGAAAGGAAAGAAGAATGGAAGGAAAGAAGAAAACAAAGGAAGGAAAAAAGGAAGGAAGGAATGAAGGAAAGAAGGAACAAAAGGAAGGAAGGAAGGGACAAAAGAAGGAAGGAACAGAAGATGGAAGGAATGGAAGAAGGAAGAAAGTCCTGAAGAAATGAAAAAAGGAAGGAGGAAAGCATTCCTTGCAAGGAAGGAAGGAAGGAACAAAAGAAGGAAGGAAGGAAATGAGAGGAAATAACTGCTGATTCAAACTTTACCTGAGGATGTTTGCTTAGGTCAAATTCTTCTCCTCTTCTGCAATAAAATGAAATTTAAAATAAATGAACATCATGAAGACCTTTAATCCTATCTAATTCAATAGCACTTACTCAATAGCTTTGATCTTGAAGTTTTCCCTGTCAAATTCTATTATTTCTACTTCCTGTTGGGAAATCAAACAATAAATCAGGGATTACAATAATTAATAATTAACAACTTTAACAATTAGCAGATACAACATATAGTGGCCAATCTGCAACATGGGAAAATTAAATGCCCTACATTAATTTTCCATGTTGCAGATTGGCCGTTCAAAAACCCAAGTAGATAACTTCTCAACCCCCTATTTCTCACCATCCTCAAGACAATGTGCTTCTTCTTATCAAAGCTGACTTAACTCCAATTTAATAGCAGACCAAAGGAAAATATGATTACAGTGTACCATTGTTTAATTACTGTATACATTGTACTGATGGGCAGACTGGATTTTTGTAGACTGGTACAATGTATTTTGCATGGAAATGTTTATATCATTAGATATATATACCTTGACAATGAAATATGGATCCCCACACATCAGAAACAGAGACTCGTCAAGAAAATGAAACAAAAGAGAAAGCATATCATGTCCTGTGAAAAGATGACAAAAAAGATACCATTAATAATATTATTATCATGGTGTTGAGACTAAGAACCATGTACAGAAACTTGAAAAATCATCTAAAAAGTCACTGATTACTATAAGTCACTTTCATGGGCAGCCTTCAATTGATTTTAAAACGTAGGGTACCTTCAGCTTCAATAACTTCCTCTCTAACAATGTCGACTGTCTCTAATTCTGTCATATATCCAAACATTGAAACAGCAACCTAAAAAGATGACAAGATTTCAAAGTGGTACCATTCTCCATAAATAGAATTATCAGTATCTATAACCATGAATATAAACCATGACTTTGACCTTAAAAAGGTATGACATTTATCTCCATATCCACCCCCATCAGAAATAGGGTTCTAGACCCTAGCAACATATTCAGATATATGTACTAAATTGTGATTGGTTGATTCAAATTCAAATTCTTCTGCACTCTCTTATTGGTTGCCTACCAAAACAAACCATGACATTTGAGTCTGCCTCTTACAAGTAGGGAACCAATGAGAGATCATGTAAGAATTCAAATCACCCAGTTACAATTTAATACATATATATGGATTTATAAAATGTTTGAGATATAACGCGCATGCTGATTGGCTGGCTACCATGTTCATATCAGAGAACAGAGACATGGCTCGCTCCAAAAACGTTGAAAATATTTATAAAAGCAAATACAAAACGATCGCTTATGTCTCTGTACTGTGATACAAACACTCTGGAAGATGTAGAGCACTCAAAAAGCAAGAGAAACACTCGGCTACGCCTTGTGTTCCTAAGCTTGCTTTTCTCTTGCTACATCTTCCATCTATATCTTCCATTGTGTTTATATCACAGTACAGAGACATATGCGTGCATTTTATATTCCTTAAATAGTGCTGGGGTCTAAAACAAGAATTCTGTTGCTGAATTGCAAACAAACTTATTAAAGGGTTTGTCTGCCGGCTAGTTTGTCTCAAAATCTTGGCATCGTCAAGACTTTTTGACCATTACTATACCTGTTCAAATGCCTCTTTGATATCATCACCCCCTGAGTATAATGTCAAGGAATTTATTCAAACTGTATTTGGGGTAACTATGGCAACAAGAATTGAAATGTTCAAAAGTCTGCATAGCTCCATGGAGGCTCAATGTTTCATTATAAATAAGGATACATGCATGAAGTCTGTGTTGAACAAAAAGAAAATATAAGACACAAGTATGAGATCAATTAGTGAGAAATGAATTTGTAGGGAAGGGAACCTTTAAGTCAACTCTTTAAGATATTTACTTATAGTACACGTATTTAATTGAAGCATTCTTCCTTTTACTATCATTAACCTCTTTTAAACATATTTAATGTCTGTTTCTGTTTCTCTCTCTTTGCCATTAAACTTTCATAAACTTTGTCAATCCTGATTGTTTGGGTTTCCTGTGGTGTACATTCCTTGATCGCGCGCATTTTCAGGAAAAAATGTTTTCAAGAATCACATATTTGTACTCACTGCACATCAGCTGTGTGATCGAGGTCTACAACAAATAGTAAAACAAAAATCAGTATAAACAAGATTGAGATCAAAATAATATTATAAATATTTCCAAACTTCCAAAGAGCTCCATGAAAATCTTATGATTTCCACTTACATTCGTACTTTTGAGGCTTACTAGTATTACTATTAACTGCCGCCATATTCGTCAACTCCGAGAAGATCAAATACACTCCAACATGAACAAGGAATATCGCAATAATTGCCTCTACTATAAAAGAGAATGATTCTCCATGGTGCAATAACAGGGACCTGCGACTTCAGACTTCAATGTAAGGATCAGCGGTTATGCAAATAGAGTAGTGCGCATTGTATCAAAATAATCAAAATGGCGGCAGATTTGAGCGAAGTAAACAAGAAAGCCTATCACTTCCCTTCAGGTAAACTATTCTTGTAATACAAGTATGAAAGTATTTGAAAGCTAGTTGAGAAGTACTTTTTGAGGAAAAGTTGTGGAAGTACTCGATTTTGCGATCCAGTGCGTCAGACTTCATATACGAAGTGTTTTAATATAAATTGTGTGAAATATATTTTGTCTTCGTAGGCACATATACGTGGAGTTTTGGTGCGATCCTAAACTAACTGAAGTCCAGAAGCAGTTTGAAAGTATTGTTCACGAACTCGATGGTCCAGAGTTTCATGTGTTATGGCATTCAAAGACATTAGCATTTCCAGCAATAACAAAAAACATAAATGATTCTAAAAATAAACTCTTGGTTGATTCTGAAAACAAAAGTCAGGAAATGTTTTTAACTGAAGAATGCGAAGAAGACAGGACAATAACTCAGGAAGATTATGATCAGCCTCTTGGAGACAGTGCTTGTGTTAATATGGACTTGCCAATAGATGTGGATAAATCAGTTAGAAAAAACCTAGAGGAAAAGTTCAATCAAATGACAGACTGTACACATAAAGAAATAATCCAAGATACAAATGGCAAGGAAATCATTTCCAATCCTGACAAGGAAGATCATCTTGATGATCTGCAAGATAATTCTGACCCTTCAAGCACTTCCAGTATCAAACCAGTTAGAGAGTAACCCAAACAGCCAATCAGAGCCAACTAGCCCTGGTAGTAATAATGTTGATGTCTCTGCACAACATAGTACACCAGTAATATCACGTGTTCCAGAGATGAATGAAGATCTAAGAAGACACCCACTGTTAACTGACAGTTGGATGACTGACAAGTCATTTGGTATGCTGCTGGTTACTATAGCGATACTTCATGTTCACTAACAAATGAATTGTAATGCTAATGTGCCAACCATTTTCACAATACCTTTTCTACAAGTTGCTTTGAAAAATTAGCCAATCACTCTCTGGTTGGCACAGTGAATGATCAAGGCTTACATAACAAAGTATCGCTAGTGTCTGCATTTAAGCTAGAAACTGTTACATTTCTCAATCAATGTTAGTCTTAAAAGACATGTTACGATTGCTTTCCCCCATGTTTTGTACTCAGGATTATTGTCTAAAGAATGATTTAAATTATCTTCTTTCTTTTTCTTTTCTGTTTTTTATCTTAGCTCTTTCAGGTTCATCCTGTTCTTTCCTTTCTGTTCTGTTTCTGTCTGTCTGTCTTTCTTTCATTCATTCATTCTTTCTTTCTACTTTCCTCTTAATATTTTTAGTCCTCAGTTAAAACTAACAACACTTTTCTGTTTATCATTACAAAGACCCCATTGCAAGTGATGACACTAACAGCAATGTTGAACTACCAATGAATGCTGACAATCTAGAACAAAGAAGAGAACAGCTTACCATGGAGTTGCTATGGACACACCAGGCTATTGAGAGTCGCAAAAATGTAAGTATAGTAGAAAAAAGCATCACAAAAAAGTTGTAGAAGTTTCACTAAAGCTGTCCTTTGTTTTATTTTCTACAGTACCTGAAATTGAAGAAGAGCATAGAACAAGCTAACAGTTAAACAAAGCAATTAAAGAAAAAAGGGAGAAAGAAGAAAAAATACGAAATATTTTTAATAAATGATAAAGGATGTTCGTTCTTAAAACATTTTTGGTGCTACATATTTGTGTATAGCCCGATAAATCAACCGTCTTTTTGCTCGCTCCCCGAGTTTGCTAACTGAGGTTTTTGTTGGAAGAAAAATTACAGCAAGAATGTCGCGCGCAACAGTTAAGGCTCCTGAAGCAAAGTACCCTCGTGTGTACCAACGCAAAAAACGTACGATTTCACGCCAAAAATTTTTGTGGCTCAAGTTTCGGGAGAATATTCTTACATGTAGCAAGTTCCCGTAGCATGCTCCCTCGTGTGTACTGGTTGTGCAACGGGTTTTTGACGTGACGAGTTTAACATGATTTTCGGCCTAGTCGTTTACATGGAGACAAGAACAATTCATTTACGGTTTACATGAGTCTTTTCTACCCGCGGGACGACATGAAAGTCTTTTAGTCCCGCGGGCTGAAACTCGTCACGTGATGAACTCAGCCTGCGTACGAAATCGTCCATATATAATTGACCAATCATATAGCGTATTGACTATTTTCATAAAAAGATGGTATTTCGCGAAAAAATTATGGCTTTTCCTATCGTGGCTTCAAGCTTCTTGACCAACGCGAAAATATAAGCTAATTTCTTGTACAAGTAAAACTGACACCCATACACGAAACTGAGGAATGAAGAACCTTGCACCACAATGTTTGCAAAAATGTTACCAAGGCTATCGTTAAACAACCTGTTATGAAATACTGGTGTATATCACAAACGTTGGCGTGCTGCCAGACACGTACCGGAGGAAAAGTTCATTAAAATAAACAAGCTACTTTGTTCTTAACAAACAGCCAATGTCGAAGCTCAGCCAATCACAGGCTAGTCGTGACTGCTCAGTTGTCTGTTTGTAAAGGGTATTGATCCTTTAGCTATTAGCTTGAGGACAAGTGCAGTTGCTCAACGAAACTAGCCTTGTGTGCAGATCGCATATGCCTTGTAACTTCTCATGTCTTTCAAATTCAACTCATTTACTGACAAATATGAGCCGATCCAGCAGTATTTTTGCTGTCTTTTCTACGGTGTTTTTGTGTTTGTTGGCCAGCTCTGAAGCTGAAGGTAAGTAAGTAGTTCTACACCTGTAGGAAAACCATCATTTTTGTTGCAGTTTAAGTCAGTATTTTCATTTTCTTTTCAGTCAAGTATCAGCACTCTGCAAGTACGTTTTCCACTTAAATCGCCACTCCACCAAATTTTCGTCTTTCAGTGGTTTGGCTTAACTCTAGTTGATCCACTCTGATTGCGTGTTCAAGAGAGTCTCGTAGTCGCATTGTTAATTGTTGATCTTTCTTCTTAATTCTTCTTCTTCTTCTTCTTCTTCTTCTTCTTCTTCTTCTTCTTCTTCTTCTTCTTCTTCTTCTTCTTCTTCTTCTTCTTCTTCTTCTTCTTCTTCTTCTTCTTCTTCTTCTTCTCAGTTCTTCTCAGTTCTTCTTCTTCTTCTTCTCTCTTCTTCTTCGACTTTCCCATAATGATGCTTGTCAATATATTTAATCTTCAAGAACTCCCCTTACATACGTTGATTAATTGTATATTGATACATAATAGTCTTTTTTCTCAAGTTTAATACCGAAAATTCTCATGCATTTATGTTCAACTACTGTATCCTCATACTGAAAGGAAAACAACTGATAGCAACTGCAACAACAGCCAAATATAGCAGCAGTTTACTGGATAAATAGAGTAGCAAAATGGCAGGTGTTTTATATTTTGTCAATCTAGCTTGATACAATAATCTACTGCTAAAGTGTCAATAATGCAAATAAGTCAACGACATGAAATGGTTTTTTAATCCGAATTCTAGTAATTTCAATTTTTTAAGTTCATTGTAAGGAGAAAAGAATTAATACGTTGCCTTTACATGACAAACTGTTGTACCGCTAATAAAAGATAGAAGACATTCCTTTATCTCATTCAACTTGAATTGAAATTTTATAATTATATAAGCCGGAAAAGGAATTTCTGCAAAGCCGCAATCGTCCCGGTTTTCACTATGATTAATTAATACTGTGCACGGACTGAGTAACACGATCACGTCCTATAGAAAAACGTTTAATTTTCTTGAAGACTTTGTAAGAGGGTCTTTTAATTAGTAATTATGATTAGGAGGGGATGTGAGGGGGAGAAAGCCAATGGAAGTAAAACCAAAAGAACGTTTGAAATCCTTATTTTGTGTACAGAACAATATTCTTTAATAGGTTTACGAAATGACATATATAGCCTATCATTTATTACGCAAGCATATTAGCTCACTCTAGGTCAGTCCTGTAAGAAACCTAGGCTTCAATATTCTATGGTAAGTTCTGGAGTCTTTCGCCCCAAGAAAAATACATCTATCCGCGCGCAGTATAAAGGACCGCCGGAAATGAAATGATGTAAACGCTACAATTTTAGTCAAAACCCAGCTTTAAACACTTTTAATTAGCACCTTCAGAAACAACGTTGAAAATGGTGGGGACGTTTTTTAAGACTGAAACTCTTCTGAGTTCGCCAGACGTCATCTAATGTTTTTATATGCTTGTCTCAACTGAATAGAACAATGCAAACGTAAATCCTCCATTCGCGAAAAACAAGGATTTTACTTTGGTAACCATGTTATCCAGGCCCTAACTACTGACCAAGAATCGACGTGTCGTGTCAAATGTTTCATGGTCGATTCGTGTAAGTCCTACAATTACTATACAAGTACAAGAAGATGCGAGCTCAGCGACTCAGATGAAAATGAACATCGAGATGACCTTGTACCACGAGATGGCGTCGTCTTCGTTGGTATAAAGGTAAATATAAATTGTTACATTTACATTTCGAGGGGGCTGTAGTTCAGCTGATGAGGAACCGTGCATGGATGGTAATTTTTGTTTGGTTGATGGAGGGGCGCGGGGGGCTCAGCATCAAATGCTAACGCTATAATCGTAAAGCTAGAATTAACAGGGTACTTCCAAATATATGCATGGTTCCTGCAGTAAATATTTAGGTAAGCGTTCGAGCGCTGAATCAATAATTATAATTTAAAATTCTCGTCTTTTGAGTCGCCACGAACATCGCACAGACATCAGTACTGAGTTTCGCTCTCTTAGTATTATGGTCTCTTGATTGCATTTGATTTTTCCTCAGTTTCATTTAAATAGTATCTAATTTCACATTTTGCTTTCAGGACTGATGCAAGGACAACAAGGGATCAAATTGCCAGTCATGCGTCTGCAATCAAGGTAATGTTTTAGCTTAAATAAATAAAAATAAATTAAATAACCTTTTTACAGCAGCATATCCACATAGTGGGTTCTTCATCTACTGGCACTCATACTCTCTACTTCTACATTCTAATATTTTACATATATACAATTAACGCTCAACTCACATGTTGCATGATTTTTGCTGAGGGAGTAAAAAGCGGAGAACCCAGAGAAAACCCTCGTGGCATGGTAGAGAACAACGCATCAAACAAACTCAGTTCACATATATGGTCCAGCGCCCGAGCTTGGACTCGAACCCGGACCACAGCGGTGAATGGCTAGTGCTCTCACCACTAGGCCACTTAACCATTGTTGTTTTTATTGTTTCAGAATCTTGTAAAGATGTCGTTCCTGCTGGGATGCAAAGCCGAGCAATTCCTAACCAGTACATCAATGCTTCTACACAATTTACTAGTAAATATCACGCAGCCTATCGAGCAAGACTTGGAAATGCAAAGGAGGGAAGCTTGAAAGGTGGATGGACTGCGCGTCATAACGACTTCAATCCATGGATTCAAGTAAATTTAGGAAAAATCACAAAGGTATATAAGATAAATATCATACTTTATTCGGATTCTGTGTAAAGATAACTACATCGCATTCAGTTTGACGATGATAATCATTGCAAGAAGTAGTTATGATAAAATCGTTACGATTTTCACTACACTCTTATGATACAATCTAGCTTCACTTTGATGTCTCAGATATCATGCAATCTCCCATTATTTTATAAAGAAAAGTTATCTGGGATATATGCAATACAATACTACATTCATCCATCACCACACCACCACCACCACCACCACCATCATCATCATCATCATCATCATCATCATCATCATTGATCATTATATATGCATCTTCAACAATTGAATAACTTAATCACCTTTTAAATAGTAGAGACGAGCATGTTACTTTGCATGGGTGGCAAGGCGTAGTGATTCACCACTCGCCCTTTACCTCTGTAGTAAACCCGAAAGCACCTTCAAGGGAGTTTAAGATCGATTCAAATATTGATTGATTGATTGATTGATTGATTGATTGATTGATTGATTGATTAATTGATTGATTGATTGATTTCTCACCTTTTAGATATAATAGAATTATAAACATATTACTTGATTAATTTCAAAGATTGTTAAGATCGCCACACAAGGTCGGCAAGACATTGATCAGTGGACGAAGAGCTACAAAATAAAAAGCAGCAAAACGGGTAGTGCTTATGTAGATTATGAAGGAGGAAAAAACTTCTCTGCAAACACAGACAGGAACACAATTGTTTCTCATCTTCTTGAGCCAGCCATTACTGCAAGATACATCAGAGTCTATCCCACAGATTGGAACAAAAACTTAACAAGTAAATACATGAAGTGCGCTGCATTGAGAATGGAGCTTTATGAATGTAAAGGTGGTACAGGTAGGAACGCATATGATGTGTATAAATATGTATTGTTGATAGCTGTTAGTGCGGTGAAAGTAGATAAGTAATGATAGAGTAGATTTCACACTAAACATACAACACAGCACAACAAAAAATCGTCACGCAAGACACAACACAATACAACACAAAACAGCACAGCACAACACAACACAACACAACACAACACAACACAACACAGAGTACAACACAGAGTACAACACTACACTACATACAGCACAACATAATACAAAACCCCACAACAACAATATGATACAATGTCGTATTAAAATGCTTATTTTTTATCTTGATAAGAACCGTGCTCCTACGCTCTTGGTATGCAAAGTGGAGCCATTAAAGATCAGCAGTTGACGGCTTCGGCGAATTTCAGCGAAACTTTTAATGCGAGATTGGACATCCTGAAAGGAGGTGCGCATGCACTTGAAGGGGATTGCAGCACGCCTATGCGCGGTAGATGGTTCCAGATTGATTTGGGTCAAGTTAAAACAGTCACTGGTGTTGCAACACAGGGAGATGCCCTCGAGAACTGGTGGATTACAGAGTACTATCTGGTATACAGTAAAGATTCCATTACATTCATTAATGTAGGAAGCTTTCCAGGCAATAAAGATCAACATGGTATTGTTTATAATGCTATTAGCTCACCTATCACTGCAAAAATTATTCGTCTTGTACCTAAAGCATGTTATGGGAATGTCGGCTTGAGAATGGAGCTGTATGGATGTTCTTAGAGCAATTACTGACGGTGGACAATCAGATGGATAATTAACGAAGGAGAAGACTCTTAAAACCTACAACAAAGACAAATGACATGTTGTTTGAGTTGGATTGTAATGATTTTTGTCCATATCGCTAGCTGTTCTTTAGCGTTTGCTACATTGGGCAGGGACCGCAGAGCCGGGGGGGGGGGGGGGGGGGAGGGGGTGGCTGGCACTTTCTGCGCTACCCACTCAAATGTTCTGTTTGAAAACTTTTTGACTGGGTAGTCTACTTTATTTTCAAATGCTAGCCCCCACACTTTTCAAGGTGCTTCGCGGTCCCTGTAGGGGACATAAGTCTCAAGATAAACCGACAAAAAATTCGAGCGTTTATGATAACGCAATCAATTTTAGATAGCCTAGTTCTCTCCCCTTCCACTCAATGCTGAACTTTGTGCACGATCTCGTCTACATGAAACGTGGGTTAATTCATAGATGGAACATTGATGTAAGGGAAAGGGATATCTAGGGTGATGCTTACTAGATAGAAATTGGAACTTTATAAAGTTAATGTCAATTTTACAACTGCCTTACGTGTAAGTATCAGGAAGTACTTATATCTCCAATTGTACTTTAAAGAAATAGATTCCACAATGGGGGCTGGGGCGTCATTTTCCGCTTATGACGTTCACAGGCATCCTTGGTCCCCCTACGGTGTATATTCCTATTTTCCATGCATCTACAGTAATCAAGGATTATATATTTATTGTATTTAAGGAATATAACGCGCGCGCATGTCTCTGTACTGTGATTTATTATACAATTGTGACGTAAATTTACCAAATAAGGTATCGTTTGAGGGCCAATATGGGACGGTAATACCCTCTAGAAAACCGGTTTGCGTATTCGGCCCTGCATGACGTCAAGGCTTCAAACCGGTTTGAAGCGCGCGCGCGCGCGCGCTGGTTTTCAAAAAGGACTGTTTCGATAATAAAAAATACTGTAAAAAACAAAGCGAAAAAGCAATTGTATAATAAATGCTTTATTAGATATTTTCTTGTGTATTACGGGCTGACATTTTATACTCGTCACTCGCATTTTGCCTCGCCTAAAGGCTCGGCAAAATACATACGCGACTCGTAACATATCAGCCCGTAATACACAAGAAAATATCTAATAAGTGGTATATAAACACGATGGAAGATGTATAGAGCAAGAGAAAAGCAAGCTTAGGAACACGAGGCGTAGCCGAGTGTTTCTCTTGCTTTTCGAGTCAGCGCGCGCGTTATATCTCAAATATTTTATAAATTAATTGCTGCCGCAGCGGAGCGAGCCTGAGCGAGCGCAGCAAGGCAGCGATCCTATTTCAGTAGCTAGCTAAAATCGAGATTTGGATACGACCACAATGCTTAGCGAGTGTCGCAAAAAACAATAGATTTCTTTGTTCTTGCTATCCCACAATGCAAAATTACTTCTTACCACCATGCTTTGCGAGCCTACACTATAAAACCTTCTGCGTCTTCTCATCGTTGAGTGTCAACTGATTACTTCATGTAATGCTTTGAAAACACTGCCATTTGTTATTATATTCAATTCATTATATTACAATTTCTTATACTATCTTTCGAAGTAATAATTACGGTAAATAGTAGCTTAAATAGTTCATCTGGTGCCTTTAAATTGCCTTGCATCGCCTCGTGCTTTTCGCATCTTCACGACAGATCTAATGTTTATCAAGATTTAGTTTCAAATAGAGCGGGGCAAAGGGCATACAACGGCGTGAAAGACAAGATGACAGCAATCCGGCGTCATGTAATAGTTTGTAAAAGCTAATGGTAGTCGCATGTAAAATGAGGTATTTGAAAACAAAATACATTCCAGTTCTTTGGAAATATTTTTTGCATATTCTGTAGTAATCATGCATTTTATTTCGCGCTTCGATTTCTGAAGCGAACAACCTTGAGCAATCGGTTTATTGTATAAGGAAAAACAATATTAGGCAGCACTCACTAAATGTCAATTAGGCTAGTATATATACCGGCAAAATGTCACTCACCCGAACATTCATTTTGGGACATTTCCTTCTATCGATCTCAATTCCGTAAGCATTGGCTTTCTTTCCACAGTAATTCACATTTATAGGTGGTAGCAATATCTCTCTCGTTGTTTATCGCAATCTTTTTATCACATGGGGTAAAATCAGACCATCTAGGCCAGCCATTCTGCTTTGCTGTCAACAAAGGATAACGTCAAGATAATGTCAATGACATGTGCATCATGGCTTATTTTATGTAAATATGGTGCTGAATTTGAACATTGAACTTAAATGTAAATGGACAAAGAGTGAAGCCGAAATTTGAAAAATCATATTTTGCACTCAAATGCATTGGGTTTTTATTTCAATACTTAAAACTTTTAAAACAAACGTCTAAGTTTACAAAGCAATTCATACAAGCAAACCTAAAAGTATACAAAACGAAAAATGGATGAATTAATTATTTTATTTTATATCTATGACGATGACTACGGAATGACGTCAAGTAGTGGTGTTTGTCGTTGTACTTCACGACTCGGGTAAAAAAAGCTATCTATGATCTATCCTAAGCCATCTAAGCTATCTCTCCATTTGAATCCCAATTAAAATGTCGTCAAAAAGCATCGAAAAAAGCAACTTAATTCTTGCCAGAAACAACAGGACACCACTACTTGACGTCATAATTGACCACCTCAGGCAATTAACCTAATGCATTTCAGTAGAAAATATAATCTTTATTCTATCAGCTGTAGTATTAATTCTTCATGAGTTTGAGTTAAGTTTAATTTTCAGATGTAATGATACTTTTTATCTGATAGTCTTTTTGAAGTCAACTGAAGTGTCCAATCATGTAGCCCTCGATCCTTGTAATTGACCTGCTGGCTATTCAATGCAATATCCATTAAAATTCATGTGGCAATCATCAATAAATGAAACATTCGTTCATTACCAGTCGCTTTATGAATAATGAAATCGCTACATTCATTTCCCGAGCTTATAACAGACTATGTTGTCTTTGAATTGGCCAATCACAGCTTGAAACGCTAGCGTGTCATCCTAAGTGATATATAATAAGTTGATGCCGGGCAATAATAAATATAATTGTTTTGACAAAATCGTGAGCAACATTTACCTTAACCTCTCCGTCGTTCATTAGTGTCTTCAAAGCTCTTATTTACCAACCATTTACAATATGAGTCCATTTTACAGTATTTTTGCAGTATGGTTTTATTTGTTGGCCATTTCTGGAGCTGAAGGTAGGTTTGCAATTAGCTCTACACTGAACTGTTTTACAGCAGCTGGTAATAAAATGTTTTACTGAATTTCTAACGATAGTTCCTCACTCTGCAAGAATATTAATTTGTCAAGCTTTTTAATTCATGAAGAAATGATTATCAAAATGTATGTATGGATTGTCACTCGGAAATGTGTTAGTTAGGAGGCCCAGTGAGTCTGGGGTCTAAATTCGCCTTAACTCAGACTAACTCGCAATACCAAAAAAGAGGAGTTTTTGCATAACTCGCCTTAACTCACATACGATTTCATAAAAGTAAATGAGGAGGGGTCATTTTCCCTTAAATCGCCTTAACTCGCTTTAACTCGCAGGGTTGGAACATTTTACTCTAACCTAAACGCCAGAGTAGCCCTTAGGGTGTTGTGTATGAGATGTGTATGGTTCTTGGAGTGTAGATTTTTGCTCAGTAAAAAAAACAAGCCCTCAGCGTGGTTTAAGCCACCAACTGATCGAGCTATTCAGAAATTTGAAAATTAGGGGTTACGGCCACTTTAACTAATGTATTATTGACCGAGCTTTTGCCGGGACTGTTAAAAAGAATGATTGAATTGGGTTTTTGTGATATCCATTGTCACGAAGCTCCAAGAGCCCCGACACTTAAGAGTCACGAAGAGAGCTTTCATGTCGTCTTGGCCGGGTCGCTTTATTAACTACTAGTTGACCGTTTTGGTACAACTGTAACTTTTCAATAACCTTTACAATCACATCTTATATATTATTCCTTTCCAGTTCTATTCTAATTATAGTTAAATATGTCATTACTAGATATTACTAAAATAGGTGACAGGGACTTCGTCGCATCCATGAATATGTTGTTCTATTCAAAGAAAACGATTGAATAAATTTCAAATATCGGCCAACGTGTGGATACATAGTCTTGTCGAAACTCAACTAACTCATTTGTAATTAAGAGTTTTTCTTTATTAGGACTAAAATAGCCGGGGAGAAGGGTGTGGCTCAATGTATCGCCTAATAATTAAGTTGGGTTGATCGGTGGAGTAATTTTTCCTCAAATCGTGATACTTCAACAGAACAATGCAAACGTAAATCCTCCATTCGTGAAAAACAAGGATTTTACTTTCGTATAACCATGCCATTCTGAACCTAACTACTGACCAAGAATCGACGTGTCGTGTCAAATGTTTCCTGGTCTTCGTTGGTGTCTTCGTTGGTGTCTTCGTTGCGTCGTCGATGTGGAATAACAAGCATGCACCATGGCAGGCCAGACTGCACTTTAAACCTAGCCTCCCTGGTTACAAAGGCTCTTGGTCAGCATTAAACAAAGAAGTCGGAGAGTGGATTGAAGTTGATTTGTTGGCAGTTACCAAGGTTACCGCAATTGCTACCCAAGGTCGCTACGATAGCAACCATGCCCAGTGGGTGACCGGGTATAGTCTCCAGTACAGCTTGGATGGGAAAGATTTCAAAACCGTTGAGCCAGGCAGGGTTTTTCCAGGAAACCACGATAGACACACCGTTAAAAGGATTGATTTCAACGCCCCAGTCATTGCCAGGTACATCAGGGTTGTCGCCGAAAGCTGGCACAGGCATATTTCTTTGAGGATGGAGCTTTACGGTTGTAGGTAAAGTGAGCTATTGTATCTTATCACCTTCATTAAGGTGTCTCCATGCAGTTTTTATTATGTTTCCATTTTTATTCGATTAGTGGATAAATGATATTTACTTATCAAATAAAAGTTTTAAATGATATCTGTTTCATTTCGAACTACCTTACCTCGGTAAAATCTGCAGTTACCAACCAGGGCCCGTTCCGAAGCGGAGTGGGTAAAAAGAGGCCTGGGTCTGGACTATAGTTTGGTACGTGGCGTGGGGTCCGTCACTCTTTAGAAAATATATGGAATATACCTATTGTAGACTTACGGTTATAGCGTCACCCTCAGCGGTTCCTTTTACAAATTCATCAAATGAAAAATCCATAATATAATAAAATACCACTGTGAGACACCTTAAGTATTTGTGTGCAATATTGCTTAATGCATTGATATATACTCGTGCGTTACCAGGCAACTACAACTTTTGCCGTTTATCAATCCTTAGGTAGATGGAGACCAATACGCTGGAAATCTGTGGCATAGCGTTGATACTGGGAAAGCAGGACCACATCTCACTCTCGGCCTAACATCAGTGAATGAAGGACAACCTTGCATCTTTAGTTACTTCGTTTAAGTTCCAAAACTTTGCTACCTAGGCCTCAACTCTTAGCATTGACAATGTCCTCTGTGAAAGGAATCCCCTTCAAACTGTAATTAAATGTGTAATATTTATTTAGTACTATATTCAGTTGTATATTGTAATGTTGCTTTGGATTATTTTGAGCCTCTCGAGGACACAGGAATCCCGTGTATATGTGATCAAGATGTTCGATCTGGTACAAAGCGACAAGTTCTTACAAAGTGGATATGCTAATAAGCTACCTAAATTAGGCATTGTAAAGTAAAAGTAAAGTAAAGCAACCATATTTAACGTCGATAACTCGTAACAGTAGTTCAACTGACAAACCTGAGGTCGACGGAGCGCTCATTTTACTCCCCTCTCTCCATCAGTGCTCCGTTTTAAGGGCATTTAAAGCTAATTAAAGCTACACAGATTGGAAAGAAGTCGAAACAAGGATGTGAGGTCTGGCTGGGGATCGAACTCGGGACCTCTCGCACCGAAGGCCGCGCACTAACCAACTGTGCCATCCTTGCTCCTACCAAATTATGATCTTTCGTTTCACGTGAATGACACGTAACACTGCCCCCAAGAAAGTAAAGACATCTATTTGGGCATGCGCAGAATAACTATTTCAGTTTGTCCGATTTAATGTAGTTTGCATCGTTCAATTTCAGTTTGTTAAATCCTTTTAGTACTGAATTGAATTATAATAGCCTGTCGTAATCATGCCTTAACTCATGAAAACTAATTAAAACAACGTATTGAACATGCAGTATAGCTCAAGCTGAAAACGGGTAAGAGTTTTGCATTGAGAAAGTCACCTTTGTAGTACTCACATTGAAGGCTCCTACCAAACATTCTTTCTAGTGAATCATTTATTTTCGTCTGCATAAAATTGACATAATTAAGACCGATAAAAATTGTCAAACCATTTCTATTTATAGTCAATTTATCATTATATATAAACAGAATTGCCGCGAAACTCACTGACATCCAAAGTATCCAATAACAGACTTGAAATGACCAATCATGAAGTGCATTGACTCGTATATCTTTTTCATTAAATAAATAACTTGATGGCAAGTGAATTGATTCAAGTGTATGAAGACAGATAGCTCCTCAAGCTCCTAGCTCTTGCCGTCTTCTCATTTTTAACGAATATGAGCCATTTTTGCAGTATTTCTCGTGCAATCTTTTCTATGGTGTTCTTATCATCGCTGGCCTGTTCTGGAGCTGAAGGTAGGTTCAACTTTGCAATGCAGACCTACTTGGTTTCTACATAGAAGAAATAATAATAATAGAGCTATAATTGCCAGAACAGGACTTAAACTTGAAAAGGTAGACTTGTTTCTTTCTCCTACTGACTTTTTGTTTTGCGGTTTTATTGATTTTCTTCATCTTCTCCTTCTAGTTCATCTTCGTCTTCTTCATCGTGTTCTTTGGTCTTTCTCTCTTTCTTTCTTCTTGTTTTTGCTCTTCTTTTTCGTCGTCATCGTCGTTAAGGTGTTGTTCTTGTTCTTGTCTTGTTCTGTGCCATTAATTTGGAGCTCAACCGTGTATTTACTAATTCTTTCAAATAAACTATGCCTATATACAAGTTATATAATAGCTATCATAAAGGATATTTGTCATTGTTAGACTAAATTTCTTTCTCCCTCTTTCAACGAAATAGACAAACAAATTGTTTTTGTAGAGATCGGTGAGTGAGAGAATCATGTATTAAGGCTTTGGATTTAGAGCACACAAGTTCCAATCTTGGAATTTTCCTGCAATTTTAAATTCATATCTCAGTACGAACCCGGCTGTCAGTTGTGTACGAGCGAGTGTAGTGAGCGACGGAGTGAAGTCGTAATAAAAGCGAACAGAAAACTACGTGAATTTCATTTACGTTTTCCAAAAAAATGAATATAGTAACTTGTGTAGGATTGAAAATGCTCGGAAAAAAATTTAGTGGTTCTAGTCTGATTGGTGTCGCTGTGTACTTGCGAGATGCATGTCCTGTGGCCTATAATCCCAGCTCATGACCACCATGAGTCACCTATAGCTCAGTGGTTAGAGCATCCAACCGGTAATTGGAGGGTCGTGGGTTCGATTCCCGCTGGGGGCTCGGATTTTTTTCCGAGCATTTTCAATCCTACACAAGTTACTATATTCATTTATTTCATTTCCTGGGTTTTCCAAAAAGCCCTTGAATTTAGAAATTCTGCTCAAACTCCTTGAAAACTCCTTAAATTTATACTTTTAACAAAACTTAAGGGACTTAAATGGGATGAAAAAAACAGAAATTCACTTTTTTCTTGTACATGTAAGTGAGGGAAGAGGATGCCCTAGTCAGTAAAACCAATGGTAAAACGTTGGGTAACACTACTCCTTGAAAAATCGTTTTTGGGTCCTTGAATGCTCCTTGAATTCTCCTGGAATTTTAAATTCATATCTCATTACGAACCTGTGTTGTGTACGAGCGAGTGTAGTGAGCGACGGAGTGAAGTCGTAATATAAAAAGCGAACAGAACAGACTTTAGTGCCCAGTAACTGAATAGAGATTTTACATATATGTTGAAAGAATATTGCAACAATATAATGAAATACAATTTTAGAAAATCGTTCGAGATCTCAACCAAAAACATTTCAAAGATATCCTAAAGAGGAAGTTCTGGAAACTTGATCGCAAAACAATCGTGATAACTGCGCTTTATTCTGAAACCTGATAACTGTCTTAACTATAAGTCTGGTAAGTCAGTAACAGAGAAAACTTTTATCTGTCTATTTACTTAAATCATAGTTAATAGAGGGGACTGGTTAGGAAGCCTTTTGTTTTATGTCTTTGTTCATTTTTTTCAACCGTGACCGTGCACAAATCTTTTATTTTTTCATTGTTTCGCCTTAATTGCCATGGTTGAGCAACTGAACCCAAATGTTTCTTTTCCGCTGCTTGTTCGATGTATTCTAGTTCAAAATTAATTATATTAGAATATTCCAATAAATAATCCAATAGACAACATTTCGTCTATAAGTCAACTATAAGTCTGGTAAGTCAGTAACAGAGAAAACTTTTATCTGTCTATTTACTTAAATGAAGACAGTTGTCAGGTTTTTAAACAATGGTCGAATTTAAATTAAAAGAACAGCTGGAGTCTAGAAATATAAGGCAGAAGAAATTTAGAAATTGTAGAGCCCGGGCGGGGCACTCCACTGTAAAAGGATCGGGTATGCTCGTCGGAAATTTAAAAAATACCCCTAAAAGATACCGGAAGTCTTTTAAGAAGGGCGTGGCTGGACGATTTTTAACCTCTAAGAGATACCAGCGATAACAAGCTAACGAACATTATTATCATGAACATAGAATTGAACGGTCGACAAGCTTTTGTTGGGCAAATCTCTTCCATTTGAGAACAAGATAATAAGCAATGGGCTCTTTTGATAACCTAAGAGGGACCAGGAAATGATGAAACTCTAAGCTTCAATCTAAAAGATACCAAATCGCTGATTTTAACCCCTAAGAGATACGACGAGCATACCCGATTCTACAATGGAGTTCCAACCCTCGCCCCCCCGGTTTGTAGAGAGTTGACACACCTGCAAGGAATTCTGAGTCCGACTAGTTTCTTTTGTTTCCATACACCCCACTGCATTTCATGAAAACAGGTGCTACCAAGAGAGTAGATGCTCTGTTGGTGCTATTTTTCCGCGATTGAAAAAGGTTCGGACTGACAGACAGGCAGATGTAGACGTACATTGACAGATCGATAAAATACTGACATAGGTAGAAATGGATATTCAGCAATACAAATAGAAATAGAGAGAAATTAATTGGGGACCAGGCTATATAGCCTCCTTGGGTTCACACTGTCCTCTTTGAATCTTTTCAAACAGTACGATGCAAACATAAGCGTAATTTCTCCATTTGCGAAAGACAAGGATTTTACTTTCGTAACCACGTCATCAAGACCTTAACTACTGACCAAGAATCGACATGTCGTATCGAATGCCCCCTTGTTGATTCGTGTAAGTCCTACAATTACAACAAAAATACAAGAAGATGTGAGCTAAACGATTCAGATGAATGTGAGCATCCAGGGGACCTTGTAGGAAGAGATGGCGTCGTCTTCGTTGGTGTAAAGGTATACAGTTATAAATTATTATGTAATTTGTACAATTTTCTACCATGGGTTCCAGAAAAGTGTTTCTCCGCTAAGCGACTTTATTAAGGTGGCTCATTGCTTAGCTTAATTGTAGAAGTATTGGCTAAACTATTTAACATTTGAAATTAGCTTGTCTGATGATTATAAAACTGGTAGCAAATCGATAGTTAATTAAAAAGAATGTGTCGTAAACAAGGCAAATAGCTCCATTCCACAGCCGTTATTACTTATTAAGCACAAAAACACAATTTGAAATTAGTATATTTTACCATAATCAATCAGTTTCTCGCTTTCTGATTGGTAAGAACTGTAGTAAATACGAATCAATAGTGAAGACTAGCCTCATTGTTTTGATTTTGCGCGCGCGCGCTCGTTGCTCAAGCCCGTTCGAAGAGTCCAGGACCACAGAAAGCCATTTTGAATTTGTTAAATTCCACACAAAAAATATACATCTGTAATAGTATTTTTCGATCCTTTATTTTATCTGACTTTGCATGTTTTTCTTTTAGGAATGCAAAGACAAGGGATCGAACTGCCAGTCGTGCGTCTGCAATCAAGGTACGTAAGTAATGTTCTTATAAAGATTTTTATAAAATAACCATCGTATAACGCGCGCTCTCATTGGCCGAAGGACGCGTATACTGCGAACTCTAAATATGCACACAGCACGCATGCGCACTTTTCGATTTTTTGTCGTTGTAAATAAACACTGAATTTGCTCAAAAACAACACTATATTTTATATATAATGAAGAAAAATAAAAAAAACCGCCCGCGCGTGCTGTGTGCAGATTTAGAGCACTTTAATTTAGCTTGGGGATTGATCAGAACACGGGAGAAGTGTAGCCGAGTGCTTCTCAACGCTTCTTGAGTGTTCTGATCAATCCCCAAGCTAAACTGCTCTAAATCTGCACACAGCACAGCGGGCAAGTTTTCTATTTCTTCTATAAAATACAACATTGTTTTCACGCATATTCAGTGTTCATTGGTTTACACTGACCAAAAATTTGAAAAGTGCGCGCGCGTGCTGTGTGCAGACTTAGAGTTCGCAGTATACGCGTCCTTCGTCCAATGAGAACGCGCCTTACATGATAGTTATTTTATAATGTCGTCGTTGTTTGGGCATTTTGCACAGACACTTTCTATATGATAAACCGACATTTTAAAACATCTATCATCTTGAGGTCCTTTTTGAAAATCATTGTAAATAAAAACGTTTCCTCAAGATATTATTATACAATTCTGAAAATAACGCACGTAATATGCACAAGAATGCGTAGAGACCGTATTAGGTTAGTAACATTTGAATGGCTTCCCGCTGCAAAGCCGCGCGCTGATCAAAGTCAAAAGTGGTAATAAAAACGACATCATTTGTGTTGATTTTTGTAGAATTGTATAATAAATATGTTATTGGTCCATTAACCAGGGAATACAGCTGTGAAGTTTTACTTGTCACTTGCATTTTGGCTTGCCTAAAGACTCGCCAAAATACAGCGTGACTCGTAAAAATACACAACTGCATGTATTAGCTGGTTAGTTCTTATTCATTCTGTGGCAAATTGTTTTTCAGAAGTTTTATGCCATAATTATCAACCCCTTGGGATGGAGGACGGAAAAATTAAAGACAATCAGATCAATGCGACGTCAAGGTGGGATGACAAGCATGCACCATGGCAGGCCAGACTGCACTTTGAACCTAACTCCAGTGGTTACTCAGGCTCTTGGTCAGCATCAAACAACGAAGTCGGAGAAGAGTGGATTGAAGTTGATTTGTTGGCAGTTACCAAGGTTTACGCAATTGCTACCCAAGGTCGCTACGATGACAGCCAGTGGGTGACCGGGTATAGTCTCCAGTACAGCTTGGATGGAGAAGATTTCAAAACCGTCGAGGAAGGCAGGGTTTTTCCAGGAAACCAGGATAGACACACCGTTAAAAGGATTGATTTCAACGCCCCAGTCATTGCCAGGTACATCAGGGTTGTCGCCAAAAGCTGGCACAGGCATATTTCTTTGAGGATGGAGCTTTACGGTTGTAGGTAAAGTGAGCTATTGTATCTTATCACCTTCATTAAGGTGTCTCCATGCAGTTTTTATTATGTTTCCATTTTTATTCGATTAGTGGATAAATGATATTTACTTATCAAATAAAAGTTTTAAATGATATCTGTTTCATTTCGAACTACCTTACCTCGTTAAAATCTGCAGTTACCAACCAGGGCCCGTTCCGAAGCGGAGTGGGTAAAAAGAGGCCTGGGTCTGGACTATAGTTTGGTACGTGACGTGGGGTCCGTCACTCTTTAGAAAATATATGGAATATACCTATTGTAGACTTACGGTTATAGCGTCACCCTCAGCGGTTCCTTTTACAAATTCATCAAATGAAAAATCCATAATATAATAAAATACCACTGTGAGACACCTTAAGTATTTGTGTGCAATATTGCTTAATGCATTGATATATACTCGTGCGTTACCAGGCAACTACAACTTTTGCCGTTTATCAATCCTTAGGTAGATGGAGACCAATACGCTGGAAATCTGTGGCATAGCGTTGATACTGGGAAAGCAGGACCACATCTCACTCTCGGCCTAACATCAGTGAATGAAGGACAACCTTGCATCTTTAGTTACTTCGTTTAAGTTCCAAAACTTTGCTACCTAGGCCTCAACTCTTAGCATTGACAATGTCCTCTGTGAAAGGAATCCCCTTCAAACTGTAATTAAATGTGTAATATTTATTTAGTACTATATTCAGTTGTATATTGTAATGTTGCTTTGGATTATTTTGAGCCTCTCGAGGACACAGGAATCCCGTGTATATGTGATCAAGATGTTCGATCTGGTACAAAGCGACAAGTTCTTACAAAGTGGATATGCTAATAAGCTACCTAAATTAGGCATTGTAAAGTAAAAGTAAAGTAAAGCAACCATATTTAACGTCGATAACTCGTAACAGTAGTTCAACTGACAAACCTGAGGTCGACGGAGCGCTCATTTTACTCCCCTCTCTCCATCAGTGCTCCGTTTTAAGGGCATTTAAAGCTAATTAAAGCTACACAGATTGGAAAGAAGTCGAAACAAGGATGTGAGGTCTGGCTGGGGATCGAACTCGGGACCTCTCGCACCGAAGGCCGCGCACTAACCAACTGTGCCATCCTTGCTCCTACCAAATTATGATCTTTCGTTTCACGTGAATGACACGTAACACTGCCCCCAAGAAAGTAAAGACATCTATTTGGGCATGCGCAGAATAACTATTTCAGTTTGTCCGATTTAATGTAGTTTGCATCGTTCAATTTCAGTTTGTTAAATCCTTTTAGTACTGAATTGAATTATAATAGCCTGTCGTAATCATGCCTTAACTCATGAAAACTAATTAAAACAACGTATTGAACATGCAGTATAGCTCAAGCTGAAAACGGGTAAGAGTTTTGCATTGAGAAAGTCACCTTTGTAGTACTCACATTGAAGGCTCCTACCAAACATTCTTTCTAGTGAATCATTTATTTTCGTCTGCATAAAATTGACATAATTAAGACCGATAAAAATTGTCAAACCATTTCTATTTATAGTCAATTTATCATTATATATAAACAGAATTGCCGCGAAACTCACTGACATCCAAAGTATCCAATAACAGACTTGAAATGACCAATCATGAAGTGCATTGACTCGTATATCTTTTTCATTAAATAAATAACTTGATGGCAAGTGAATTGATTCAAGTGTATGAAGACAGATAGCTCCTCAAGCTCCTAGCTCTTGCCGTCTTCTCATTTTTAACGAATATGAGCCATTTTTGCAGTATTTCTCGTGCAATCTTTTCTATGGTGTTCTTATCATCGCTGGCCTGTTCTGGAGCTGAAGGTAGGTTCAACTTTGCAATGCAGACCTACTTGGTTTCTACATAGAAGAAATAATAATAATAGAGCTATAATTGCCAGAACAGGACTTAAACTTGAAAAGGTAGACTTGTTTCTTTCTCCTACTGACTTTTTGTTTTGCGGTTTTATTGATTTTCTTCATCTTCTCCTTCTAGTTCATCTTCGTCTTCTTCATCGTGTTCTTTGGTCTTTCTCTCTTTCTTTCTTCTTGTTTTTGCTCTTCTTTTTCGTCGTCATCGTCGTTAAGGTGTTGTTCTTGTTCTTGTCTTGTTCTGTGCCATTAATTTGGAGCTCAACCGTGTATTTACTAATTCTTTCAAATAAACTATGCCTATATACAAGTTATATAATAGCTATCATAAAGGATATTTGTCATTGTTAGACTAAATTTCTTTCTCCCTCTTTCAACGAAATAGACAAACAAATTGTTTTTGTAGAGATCGGTGAGTGAGAGAATCATGTATTAAGGCTTTGGATTTAGAGCACACAAGTTCCAATCTTGGAATTTTCCTGCAATTTTAAATTCATATCTCAGTACGAACCCGGCTGTCAGTTGTGTACGAGCGAGTGTAGTGAGCGACGGAGTGAAGTCGTAATAAAAGCGAACAGAAAACTACGTGAATTTCATTTACGTTTTCCAAAAAAATGAATATAGTAACTTGTGTAGGATTGAAAATGCTCGGAAAAAAATTTAGTGGTTCTAGTCTGATTGGTGTCGCTGTGTACTTGCGAGATGCATGTCCTGTGGCCTATAATCCCAGCTCATGACCACCATGAGTCACCTATAGCTCAGTGGTTAGAGCATCCAACCGGTAATTGGAGGGTCGTGGGTTCGATTCCCGCTGGGGGCTCGGATTTTTTTCCGAGCATTTTCAATCCTACACAAGTTACTATATTCATTTATTTCATTTCCTGGGTTTTCCAAAAAGCCCTTGAATTTAGAAATTCTGCTCAAACTCCTTGAAAACTCCTTAAATTTATACTTTTAACAAAACTTAAGGGACTTAAATGGGATGAGAAAAACAGAAATTCACTTTTTTCTTGTACATGTAAGTGAGGGAAGAGGATGCCCTAGTCAGTAAAACCAATGGTAAAACGTTGGGTAACACTACTCCTTGAAAAATCGTTTTTGGGTCCTTGAATGCTCCTTGAATTCTCCTGGAATTTTAAATTCATATCTCATTACGAACCTGTGTTGTGTACGAGCGAGTGTAGTGAGCGACGGAGTGAAGTCGTAATATAAAAAGCGAACAGAACAGACTTTAGTGCCCAGTAACTGAATAGAGATTTTACATATATGTTGAAAGAATATTGCAACAATATAATGAAATACAATTTTAGAAAATCGTTCGAGATCTCAACCAAAAACATTTCAAAGATATCCTAAAGAGGAAGTTCTGGAAACTTGATCGCAAAACAATCGTGATAACTGCGCTTTATTCTGAAACCTGATAACTGTCTTAACTATAAGTCTGGTAAGTCAGTAACAGAGAAAACTTTTATCTGTCTATTTACTTAAATCATAGTTAATAGAGGGGACTGGTTAGGAAGCCTTTTGTTTTATGTCTTTGTTCATTTTTTTCAACCGTGACCGTGCACAAATCTTTTATTTTTTCATTGTTTCGCCTTAATTGCCATGGTTGAGCAACTGAACCCAAATGTTTCTTTTCCGCTGCTTGTTCGATGTATTCTAGTTCAAAATTAATTATATTAGAATATTCCAATAAATAATCCAATAGACAACATTTCGTCTATAAGTCAACTATAAGTCTGGTAAGTCAGTAACAGAGAAAACTTTTATCTGTCTATTTACTTAAATGAAGACAGTTGTCAGGTTTTTAAACAATGGTCGAATTTAAATTAAAAGAACAGCTGGAGTCTAGAAATATAAGGCAGAAGAAATTTAGAAATTGTAGAGCCCGGGCGGGGCACTCCACTGTAAAAGGATCGGGTATGCTCGTCGGAAATTTAAAAAAATACCCCTAAAAGATACCGGAAGTCTTTTAAGAAGGGCGTGGCTGGACGATTTTTAACCTCTAAGAGATACCAGCGATAACAAGCTAACGAACATTATTATCATGAACATAGAATTGAACGGTCGACAAGCTTTTGTTGGGCAAATCTCTTCCATTTGAGAACAAGATAATAAGCAATGGGCTCTTTTGATAACCTAAGAGGGACCAGGAAATGATGAAACTCTAAGCTTCAATCTAAAGATACCAAATCGCTGATTTTAACCCCTAAGAGATACAACGAGCATACCCGATTCTACAATGGAGTCCCAACCCTCGCCCCCCCCCCCCCCCCCCGGTTTGTAGAGAGTTGAACACACCTGCAAGGAATTCTGAGTCCGACTAGTTTTCTTTTGTTTCCATACACCCCACTGTATTTCATGAAAACAGGTACTACCAAGAGAGTAGATGCTCTATTGGTGCTACTTTTTCCGAGATTGAAAAAGGTTCGGACTGACAGACAGGCAGAGGTAGACGTACATTGACAGATCGATAAAATACTGACATAGGTAGAAATGGATATAGCAATACAAATAGAAATAGAGAGAAATTAATTGGGGATCAGGCTATATAGCCTCCTTGGGTTCACACTGTCCTCTTTGAATCTTTTCAAACAGTACGATGCAAACATAAGCGTAATTTCTCCATTTGCGAAAAACAAGGATTTTACTTTCGTAACCACGTCATCAAGACCTTAACTACTGACCAAGAATCGACGTGTCGTATCGAATGCCCCCTTGTTGATTCGTGTAAGTCTTACAATTACAACAAAAATACAAGAAGATGTGAGCTAAACGATTCAGATGAATGTGAGCATCCAGGGGACCTTGTAGGAAGAGATGGCGTCGTCTTCGTTGGTGTAAAGGTATACAGTTATAAATTATTATGTAATTTGTACAATTTTCTACCATGGGTTCCAGAAAAGTGTTTCTCCGCTAAGCGACTTTATTAAGGTGGCTCATTGCTTAGCTTAATTGTAGAAGTATTGGCTAAACTATTTAACATTTGAAATTAGCTTGTCTGATGATTATAAAACTGGTAGCAAATCGATAGTTAATTAAAAAGAATGTGTCGTAAACAAGGCAAATAGCTCCATTCCACAGCCGTTATTACTTATTAAGCACAAAAACACAATTTGAAATTAGTATATTTTACCATAATCAATCAGTTTCTCGCTTTCTGATTGGTAAGAACTGTAGTAAATACGAATCAATAGTGAAGACTAGCCTCATTGTTTTGATTTTGCGCGCGCGCGCTCGTTGCTCAAGCCCGTTCGAAGAGTCCAGGACCACAGAAAGCCATTTTGAATTTGTTAAATTCCACACAAAAAATATACATCTGTAATAGTATTTTATCTGACTTTGCATGTTTTTCTTTTAGGAATGCAAAGACAAGGGATCGAACTGCCAGTCGTGCGTCTGCAATCAAGGTACGTAAGTAATGTTCTTATAAAGATTTTTATAAAATAACCATCGTATAACGCGCGCTCTCATTGGCCGAAGGACGCGTATACTGCGAACTCTAAATATGCACACAGCACGCATGCGCACTTTTCGATTTTTTGTCGTTGTAAATAAACACTGAATTTGCTCAAAAACAACACTATATTTTATATATAATGAAGAAAAATAAAAAAACCGCCCGCGCGTGCTGTGTGCAGATTTAGAGCACTTTAATTTAGCTTGGGGATTGATCAGAACACGGGAGAAGTGTAGCCGAGTGCTTCTCAACGCTTCTTGAGTGTTCTGATCAATCCCCAAGCTAAACTGCTCTAAATCTGCACACAGCACAGCGGGCAAGTTTTCTATTTCTTCTATAAAATACAACATTGTTTTCACGCATATTCAGTGTTCATTGGTTTACACTGACCAAAAATTTGAAAAGTGCGCGCGCGTGCTGTGTGCAGACTTAGAGTTCGCAGTATACGCGTCCTTCGTCCAATGAGAACGCGCCTTACATGATAGTTATTTTATAATGTCGTCGTTGTTTGGGCATTTTGCACAGACACTTTCTATATGATAAACCGACATTTTAAAACATCTATCATCTTGAGGTCCTTTTTGAAAATCATTGTAAATAAAAACGTTTCCTCAAGATATTATTATACAATTCTGAAAATAACGCACGTAATATGCACAAGAATGCGTAGAGACCGTATTAGGTTAGTAACATTTGAATGGCTTCCCGCTGCAAAGCCGCGCGCTGATCAAAGTCAAAAGTGGTAATAAAAACGACATCATTTGTGTTGATTTTTGTAGAATTGTATAATAAATATGTTATTGGTCCATTAACCAGGGAATACAGCTGTGAAGTTTTACTTGTCACTTGCATTTTGGCTTGCCTAAAGACTCGCCAAAATACAGCGTGACTCGTAAAAATACACAACTGCATGTATTAGCTGGTTAGTTCTTATTCATTCTGTGGCAAATTGTTTTTCAGAAGTTTTATGCCATAATTATCAACCCCTTGGGATGGAGGACGGAAAAATTAAAGACAATCAGATCAATGCGACGTCAAGGTGGGATGACAAGCATGCACCATGGCAGGCCAGACTGCACTTTGAACCTAACTCCAGTGGTTACTCAGGCTCTTGGTCAGCATCAAACAACGAAGTCGGAGAAGAGTGGATTGAAGTTGATTTGTTGGCAGTTACCAAGGTTTACGCAATTGCTACCCAAGGTCGCTACGATGACAGCCAGTGGGTGACCGGGTATAGTCTCCAGTACAGCTTGGATGGAGAAGATTTCAAAACCGTCGAGGAAGGCAGGGTTTTTCCAGGAAACCAGGATAGATACACCGTTAAAAGGATTGATTTCAACGCCCCAGTCATTGCCAGGTACATCAGGGTTGTCGCCGAAAGCTGGTACAGGCATATTTCTTTGAGGATGGAGCTTTACGGTTGTAGGTAAAGTGAGCTATTGTATCTTATCACCTTCATTAAGGTGTCTCCATGCAGTTTTTATCATGTTTCCATTTTTATCCGATTAGTGGAAAACTGACATTTCCTTATCAAATAAAAGTTTTAAATGATATCTGTTTCATTTCGAACTACCACCAGGACCCACTCTGAAGCGGAGCGGGTAAAAAGAGGCCTGGGTCTGGACTATAGTTTGGTACGTGGCGTGGGGTCCGTCACGTCACTCTTTAGAAAATATATAGAATATACCTATTATAGCCTTACGGTTGTAGCGTCACCCTAAGTGGTTCCTTTTACAAATTCATCAAATGAAAAATCGAAGCAGACCGGGCCAAAAAAAAAACACAGTGAGACACCTTAAGTATTCGTGTTCAATTGCTTAATACATTGATATATACTCGTGCGTTACCAGGCAACTACAACTTTTGCCGTTTATCAATCCTTAGGTAGATGGAGACCAATACGCTGGAAATCTGTGGCATAGCGTTGATACTGGTAACCTTGCATCTTTAGTTACTTCGTTTAAGTTCCAAAACTTTGCTACCTAGGCCTCAACTCTTAGCATTGACAATGTCCTCTGTGAAAGGAATCCCCTTCAAACTGTAATTAAATGTGTAATATTTATTTAGTACTATATTGTAATGTTGCTTTGGATTGTTTTGAGCCTCTCGAGGACACAGGAATCCCATGTGTCTGTGATCAAGATGTTCGATCTGGTACAAAGCGACAAGTTCTTACAAAGTGGATATGCTAATAAGCTACCTAAATTAGGCATTGTAAAGTAAAAGTAAAGTAAAGCAACCATATTTAACGTCGATAACTCGTAACAGTAGTTCAACTGACAAACCTGAGGTCGACGGAGCGCTCATTTTACTCCCCTCTCTCCATCAGTGCTCCGTTTTAAGGGTATTTTTAATTGATAAAGCTAATTAAAGCTACACAGATTGGAAAGAAGTCGAAACAAGGATGTGAGGTCTGGCTGGGGATCGAATTCGGGACCTCTCACACCGAAGGCCGCGCACTAACCAACTGTGCCATCCTTGCTCCTACCAAATTATGATCTTTCGTTTCATGTGAAAAAACGTACTGAACAGTAGCTCAAGCTGAAAACGGGTAAGAGTTTTGCATTGACAAAAAAAAAAAAAAATAGAAAAAAAAAGAAAAAAAGAAAAAGAAAAAGAAAAAAACCTCACCTTTGTAGCACTCACATTGAAGGCTCCTATCAAACATTCTTTCTGGTGAATCATATTTTCGTCTGCATAAAATTGACATTAAGACCGATTCAAACTGTCAAACCATTTCTATTTATAGTCAATTAATCATTTTATAAAAACAGAATTGCCGCGAAACTCACTGACATCCAAAGTATCCAATAACAGACTTGAAATGACCAATCATGAAGTGATTGACTCATATATCTTTTTCATTAAATAAACAACTTGATGGCAAGTGAATTGATTCAAGTGTATGAAGACAGATAGCTCCTCAAGTTCCTAGTTCTTGCCGTTTACTCATTTTTAACGAATATGAGCCATTTTTGCAGTATTTCTCGTGCAATCTTTTCTATGGTGTTCTTATCATCGCTGGCCTGTTCTGGAGCTGAAGGTAAGTTAGCAACTTTACAATGCAGACCTACTTGGTTTCTACATAAAAGAAATAATAATAGAGCTATAGTGGCCAGAACAGGACTTCAACTCGAACTCGGTGCCACCAAAAAAAGAATAAAAAACCCAAGACAACAACAACTATATTTTTCACATAGATAAGAGAAAATACAAAATATAGTCTGTGTGTTGCTTCCACTTAATTCAGCTTCATGAAAAGCAGGATTTAATCATTCCATTTATGTTTCCTCTTTGTTTTCTATGAGTTCAGTTTTTAAATTTGGTCATATTTTATCATGACTTCCTATTATACCTGTCACATTGTTATTTGTATTTACTTTGCAATTGGCTCTTTTTTTCCTGTATTTGATTACTTTGTAAGTGACTATTTTCTCTTCTTCAGTATCGTCTTACTGTGTCGATCTTCCTGTTTTTGTGTTGGTACTTTCAATTGGTGTTTTACTGTTCTTCCACTTCTCTGTTTTTTTGTTTTTGTTTTGACTTCTTCTCATCCCTAACATCAAAGTGTGTTTTACACCCAGTTAAATATAGGTTATTGGTCAACTAACCAGCTAATACGGCTGTGTATTTTTACGAGTCGCGCTGTATTTTGGCGAGCCTTTAGGTGAGCCAAAATGCAAGTGACAAGTAAAAATTCACAGCTGTATTCACTGCTTAATCGACCAATAACACATTTATTATACAATTCTGCAAAAATCAATACAAATGATGTCGCTTTTATGGCAATATACTTTGATTAGCGCGCGGCTTTGCACCGGGAACTCATTCAAATGCCATGCACTGATCATGACCTAATGCGTCTCATATTTTTCGCGTTCTTGTGCAAATTACGTGCGTTCTTTTGAGAATTGTATAATAAAAGTGAATATCATCCCGAACACCTTGTATAATATACCTGAATGCCATAACAATTGAACTTCATGAGATTGGCAGAAAGTGGATTTTAGACTGAACTTTTGATATTCACGTTTCAACTTATTCATGACCTAGTTAATAGTGTTTAAAAATGTTCTCAAAAACGTATGAAGCTCAATCATAAGATGCCAATTAATATAAACAGGTCATCAAAATAAAACTGACACATTTTGTGTTGTGTTTTATAATTTTCGTCAGATGTAAAAATGATTTGCGTGAATAGTGATTCACTTTTTTCTTTTTCTTTATTTTTTTCAATAAATTAAATGGAATGGCAAATACAATTTAATTGGGGGAAAAACAAATTGTGCGAAAAAAACCCAGATACTAATAAACGATCTCATTAAAAGCACTGAAGTCCTGTTGACTTTGTCCTCTTTTGTGTTCAGTTGAAACCTGATCATTTCTGTCAAAAAGTTTTGTGAAGTTGAATGGAGAAGCTGGTGGTTTAATAGTCAAAAAGGGAAGACGCTACAGGTGATATTTTTTTAATTTTAAAATTCTCCGGATGCACTGTATTGATCGTTGTCAAGAGTGCAAACACAACTGCTTTAGAGATTTTCTCTGTAGAACCTCCTGGAGATTTAAGTATATTGGAATTATTTATGAAGTTTGACCACCACGGTGTCTTCTAGAAATAAAAATGACATTTCACAAATAGAAAGCCAATGGTGCATATTTTTGAATAAGGAATTTGGAAGTAAGATAAATGCAACAGAGGGAATCGAAATTTTGTTCTATTTATCGTACTGACGACCATATTCTATATACCTTCAAAGAAAAGGCTATAACACAACGTACTCTACTCAATATAAAAATGTTTTTCAGTTAGTTAATAATTTGCATGGGGCACAGCTATTTAAACACACAAGTCATTGTGGATGGAACTATCTTTTACTAAAGAGTTTGCCAACAATTTTTAAAGTGGTAACAGTACTTTCTCATGACTTTCATTCTATTTCGATTCCTATAGCTAAAGAAGAACAGTTTTCCTTCCAACGATACACTCAGCTGTTACCCTAGCTACGAGCAAAGATTACTTTTCTGATCGTTTCGAGGAGAAAAGGGAAAGTAACCCCGTTCTTTCCCTCACCAGTTCTCTAGCACAGGATTAGAAAAAAATCTCCTCGCAGAGAACGCAGCTGTAGAAATAAAACGTATGTTAACCGCAACTGTTCCGCGTTGCTGTAGTAATTGAACGTATGTCAACCGCAACTATTCCGCGCAGCCGTAGAAATGGAACGTAATAATAATAATAATAATAATAATAACATATTTTAGCAGGATAACCATTTCAGTTATAGAAAACTGCTATCAACATGGGTCCTGCATAAAAAAAAAACCTATATAATAAATAAATATATAAATAATTAAGTATTAAAAATATAAAACGGTAAAATATAAAAAAATCGTAAGAAATATAAAATACATAAAAATCTATAAAATCATATAAAATTATGTAAAATTATTAGACTGGAACTGGATTTTAACGTTATATATATTCATTATAAATAATTTTTCCCTTATAAAAAAAGGCTCTCTTGGTTGACTCTAATTTAACTTTATCAATATAAAATTTGTCCTTATTTCTAGTATGTCAACTGCAACTGTTCCGCGTAGTTGTAGTAATGGAACGTATGTTAACCGCAACTGTTACGCGCAGCTGTAGAAATTGAACGTATGTTAACCGCAACTGTTGCGCGCATAACGTTAATTGAGTCCAACCGTTACAGAGATGAGATACAATCTTTTTGAGTAACTTTACACGCAGCAAAAATCATCTTTCCGTTAAAACTAGAGCTATTGGCTCTGCTCTCAGGTCAGTTGCGCACAACGCATAACTGTAGAAAAGTTGTATCACGTGACATCCCCAAATCTCGTTGCGTAACAAGAAGTCTACAAAAACGCAATGTTAACTCTATTAATTTGGACGGTTTTCTTTGCAGCAGAACCATGCAAACGTAAATCCTCCATTCGCGAAAGAAAAGGATTTTACTTTCGTAACCATGCCATTCAGAACCTAACTACTGACCAAGAATCAACGTGTCGTATCAAATGTTTCCTGGTCGATTCGTGTAAGACCTACAATTACTATACAAGTACAAGAAGATGTGAGATTAACGACGCAGACGAAAGTGAATATCCAGAGGACCTTGTAGAACGAGATGGCGTCGTCTTCGTTGGTATAATGGTGAGGCGGTTATTATGAACCATAATGATCATTTGTTTGAGTGAGAAATTCCTTGTTATCGCTGAGTTTGTAATAAATTAAGATTGACAAATGACCGATCATGTAGAATCATAAAATTAATACATACATCCCGCCAAATGGTACCTTCTTCACCATTAAATTAATTTTGTATTTTGTTTCAAGGAATGCAAACCCAAGACGGAATATTACTGCCACCCACCATGCAATTGCAACAAAGGTGCTTGTTTTTTCATTTCACCCGTATTTGGCCGCGCGCTCCTGGGAAATCCTTTGGAAATAGTCACGTGACGGGTCACATACGGATTTTCGGTGGTCCGGGAAAAAAACCGTATCCCTAAAAAGACGCGGACCCGCATGCGCGTCCAAAAATCCAAACAAAGTGATCAAAAAGAGTCATATCATAAAATGTTTATTGCCTGAGTTAGGTCGGGCTGGACGAGAAAATATTTGGTTCTCGGTGATTTCGCTCCGTACGGTCATGTCCTCGAGCCAAATATTTCCCGTTCGGCTCTCCCACTCAGTCAATAAGTGAATAATATTCCAGCTATTGTCATGAAATACTGTCAATGAATTTTTTATTAAGAGTTTAGTAAGAATTGCATCTTGGTACCGAAATGGATATAGATACCGTAATAACTCGAATGAGCACTTATTCGAAAGGAGGTGCGTGCTTGTCCCATAAGCTTACATGAACTGCAGGCACCGATGAGAATCGAGTTTTACAAATGTAAAACAGGTTGCTAAGCTGTAAAATCTATAAAAAAGACATGTTGGGATTCTCTTTCGTTAGACTCACGGGAAGAGGTAGTTTCTAATAATGGGCCAGTTCCAGGGACTACTACTAAAAGGAGTACCATATATAAGCTGGGATAGCGGGACACACACATAATAGAAATATTCTCTTGGCCTTGTTTATATGATAACAACAAAACAGCTATTCCTTTCACCTTAGAAAACTTGTCTTCATACAAACATGGCCTCATTATTTAATTTTATCAATAAACCAAATGCCGCGGACTGATCTAACCGGGCGGTTTTGTTTTCTTACCAGCTTATATACAGGTTGGTTGTTTCAAAGACAAAGGTGGTTCCAGTCGACCACTGCCCTTATCGATTGCTAACTACAGGGATACAATTGACTGGTATGATTTGAAAACCTCAGTCATTGATAAGTGCGCGGACAAGACTAAGGAAAATGGGTAAGCTTAAATCAAGGGTGCATGCATGCCTGCGAGTTTTTGTTTTTATTTGATTGGGTTTCCCGTGTTTTGTCCACCGTTTGAAGCTATTGTTGAGGCCTGGACACACGGCACAACCTTTCTAGCAACTACAGTTTTACCATGTGTTCACAGGAAAAGTTGTGCATAATCTTTGCAGGTTTAATTTAGGATCGAGTTCTACATCTGCTGCATTTTCAGTGCAACAATGCAAGGGTGGGCACACGGTGTATCTGCGTTGCGTGCAATGTTATAGAAAAGGTTGTATGGTGTGTCCGGGCTTTACGATTCATTTACGCTTTGCTCCGCTTTGATTCACCTTATCGAAGTTTCCCAGAATTTATTACGGAGCATTGTACCTACAAACTCCGATAAAAGTTCATAAGGGTTTTGAGGAAATTCTCTAAACTTTTCACTTTTTCTGAAATGACATAATCAACATTTTTCTTATGTACATAAATGCAAGAGTTCCCAATAAATATGGCATTTATTTTCTTAATATTTTTGTCCCCTGACCTCGCTTGCTCTCGCAAAATCGTAAAGAATTCTGGGAAACTCCGAGAAAGGTGAGATCTCTTCAAAATTGCCTTACGGAGATCTCCTCGCAATCGCACTCAACTTAAGGACTCAAATAACTTGAAAGCCCTCTGGCTTTGGACTCCGTTAGAATGTCAGCGAAGGCGGTAACTCAGTTATGTACATATGCTAGCATAGAAATGACCTAAAAATAGCTCACCTTGATTCCAAAACTGCATCAACGCGTGTTCACGATGGGATTTTTCTCCTACCTCAGTGTCTCTTGAAATGACAGCTTTTATGAAACTATGTTACTGTGAAATTACTTATAGGTTGTTATTCTATCACTAGTTACACCTACTTTGGGGTCCAATACTATGGAGAGTGCTGGAGTGGTCGAAATGCATCAATAACGTACAAAAAAGATGGAAAGTCTGACCAGTGTATTAGTGGAGTCGGTAAAGAATATGTAAATATGGTGTACCGTTTGGTATAAATGGACAGACAAAGTACTTAAGGTGGCTCGAAATAGTTTTCTAGTGAGCACACTTAACTTCCATTTTTTATTTTAAGAAATGATAAGCTTATCACAGACAGATCAAAATTGCCTTTTGATTTAGTTATCTGGCTTAGATAAAGTTCCACAAGATGTCATTTTTGCTTGACTGCCGTTACCTTAGCAAGTAAGCAACCTTCCTGTCCTCTAGGGGGGAGGGGGCCGGGAGAGAAATAAAACGCTGGCATCCAGTGTAATGTTTACTCAGCAAAGCTGTAACTAAAAGAGTTTTAAACTCTGTTCAAATAGAAATTAAACCTATTCCAAATGAATTGCCTAGATTGTACTAGACATAATTTGGTTGATAATTTATTATTAAAGACGGGAAAATTCTCTTAAATGAAATTTCGACAAACGAGCGAGCTCGCGTCGGAAGGCGAGTTTTACGTTCCGAAGACAGCTCATGCACTTCCACTTCAATTATGAATTAGGCTTTTAAGGAGGCTTACTTAAATAACTTATGGAACTCTTTTGGACAAACTGGTTATGTCAGTTTCTTTGTTTTCTAATGGATACCGTGATTCTATCAATATAATTATACTTACTAATAAATGTGATTTATAAATCAAGGTTAAGAAAAGATGTTGATTGATTGGTATTTCCTTGTCTCTGCTTCCGCTTACGTTGTCCTGGTTTTCACGTCGACATCAGCGACAGAAGCAGAGACGGAAGCATAAGAAAATGGAACCGTTCCGTTCCTCTTCCTTCAGCTTCCCAAGACTCGGCCTCTTCCGTGTCCGTTTTTCTGATTTTCACGACGTTCGACGTAAGAGCGCTTCTGCTTCCGTTTATGCTTCCTTCGCTCGTGGAAACCAGACTTTGAATTGTCTCTGATAGGAACTAGAGATCTTTGTTCTTCATATTCAAGATTACTTCAAGGCCCATTCAGATAGTAAGGCCGGTCTGCATCATGTACTTGTACTCTGTTATTTGAAATACGTTCTTCACTCCTCGTCGGTCGCGGGCTTAAAGCTAAAACATGCCCAGGAACGCGCCTGATTCCACTCTATACCAGGCCCCCGTTTCACAAAACGTGTGTAACATACCATAAGGCCAGGTTACTATTTTAGCGACTAACAAATTTAGCGATTTCTTCCAGAAACGATTTAGCAGCCACTTAGCAATTTTGGTTTGAAAAATCGTAATCAGCTAGCTGGCTCTTAGGACCTAATAAATTATTTGAAGCGGGCTAGGCCCGGTTAAGCAGGCTGATTTCTTTTTTTTTTTTCTTTTTCTTTTCCTTTGGGGCCACAAAACAGAAGAAGTCTATCCCGCTTCATATAATCAGGCCCTTAGTAGGGTGAGTTTTGATGAGCGAATTCTTCACGGCGGAATTTATTACGGGACATGATTCAGCGATATTAAGAGCAACAAAATCGCGTGCAACATTTTGGCAACACTCTTGCGTGTTCCTAATCCTCAGTCTTTTATCTATGGCACAGACGTGTTTTAGATGTGCCACAGATAAAAGACTGAGGATTAGGAACCACAGCAAGACTAGTGTTGCCAAAATGTTGCAAGTGATTTTGTTGTTGCTCGTAATACCGTTGCTTCCTTACAGCTTAGGGGGTGTTTACATGCACTAGGATCATCCTAGCAGAATCATCCTACCTGCTATACATTTACTGCATTGTGTTAGTAGGATGATCCTAGTACCCGAAGTGAAGACACAAAGTTCCATATATGTAAACAGAATGCAGTAAATGTATAGCATGCAGGATGATTCGCCTGCTAGGATGATCTTAGTGCTAGGATGATCCTAGTGCCATGTAAACATCCCCTTAGTCACAGGATATTGTCCATAACAGCCTGTTATGTGTGTATACCAAACTTTGTCGTGCTGCCAGACACTTAGTAGTGGAAAGTTGATTAAAATATTAATGAAGCCACTTGTCCTTGACAATCAGCCAAGTCGAAGCTCAGCCAATCATAAACTAGTTGTGACTGCTCAATTGTCTGTTTGAAAAGTATTTCATCCTTTAGCTATTCTATTAAAAATAGAGTTTTAGAACAAGTGAAAGAGTCGCTCAACAGAAACTTGTGTCAAGATCGCTTCTTCTTCACTACCTTCTTACCTAAGCGTCACTTCCCATCCCTTTCAAATTAAACTCAATTACTAAGAAATGAGCCGACAAAGCAGTATTTTTGTTGTCGTTTTTATGGCATTTTTGTCTTTGTTGGCCAGCTGTGGAGTTGATGGTAAGTTAGTACGTAGTTTTACAGCTCTATGAGGACCATCATTTCTGTTGCAATTTATTTTTCTTCTCCTTCATTTCATTCCTTCGTTTTTCTTTCTTTACCTTCCCTATCTGCATCTACTTCTAATTTAGTACAATAATAGTGGCAAGTTTTACTTATTTAATCATTTCCTGTTTTTTTTCCTTCACGGAGGACAATCTCAATGCAAACGTAAATCGTCCATTCGCGAAAAACAAGGATTTTACTTTCGTAACCACATCATCCAGACCCTAACTACTGACCAAGAATCAACGTGTCGTATCAAATGTTTCCTTGTCGATTCGTGTAAATCCTACAATTACTATACAAGTACAAGAAGATGCGAGATTAACGACTCAGATGAAAGTGAATATCCAGAGGATCTTGCCGAACGAGATGGCGTCGTCTTCGTTGGTGTACATGCAGGTAAAACTGACTGCAAAATAAAATACAGATAATCTAGATCTAACGCGCGCTCTGATTGGTTGAAATTCTAGAGTTCATCAAGAATAAACCCACTCTTCGTTATCTCCATATGACGCGCGCACTGATTGGCTGATTTTTTCCATTGACGCCATATTTAGACGTTTTCTCATGTCTTGAAAAGCTAATCGTGCAAGTTGTCAAAGTATAAACCACGGCTTCGTTGAATGACGTCATACTAAATGACTTCTTAATAATCATTTCCTTCTAAAGTAACATTAAGATCCAGGCCTTTTCGGGTCTTTGCATCTCAAAAATCATTTATTAATGGCATAGTTTGACTAGCTAGTTGTGAGAGCGCTGGGCTTTTGCCGCTGTGGTTTGGGTTCGAGTCGCAGCTCGGGCGCTGGATGTTTTGTTCTCTCCCATGCCACGAGGGTTTTTCTCCGGGTTCTCCGGTTTTTTCTCCCTCAGCAAAAATCAACATGTGAGTTGACCGGCATTGTATGTAAATTATTTAATGTAGAGGTAATGAGTGTGAGTGCCAGCAGATGAAGAACCACTTTATGTGGATCGTATATGACTTTTCCGAAGAGGCTTCGAATATATATATATATATACCTGTTTCCCAAAAGAACGAGATGAAACATAAATATATTGCCTTAATTTCTTGTTCCTTGACTAAAATACGAAAAAACATAATTCTAACTCAAGCACAATAACTTATATTCTACTGAATATTACAACAAACTGTATCATTCGGTTTCGTATAGGTCAAAATTTGCAGCTGACATCTTCAGATTCAGATCTCCGACCGTCAACATTTTTTGAAACAGGTATATGCGCCGCTGGCGTTTGTTTGGTTTCAGTTGACACACACGAAAAAATGCCCAATAAGTCAAAATATACTTCGAATCTCCCTAGAAAAAAACATCAAATTTAACAAATCTCAAGCGGGTTTTCACTGTCTGTATTTTTATATGCAATGGATTTGACGTCACTTGGAACCACGAGCGTAGCGAGTGGGTTCAATGCAAAATTTTGAATAGTTGGTGACGTCAAATTATAAATCCATTGTCAATAAGAGTACAGGCACTGGAAAACCACTTGCGATTGGTTTTTCACAACAGTTATTTATGGGAAAAGGTGAAAAATCCTCATCAAACTGTCAGCACCGTTCTAGCTCTAAACTCTTATAGACAATGGCTTTCAACCAATCAGATTACGAGATTTTTGCTTGAGTGCCTGTAAAAAGGTTTTTTGTTAGTTATTATATTGAGTGACTTTTACCATGTTATTTTTTCTTGAATCAAAATATGTAATAAAATGTGCTTCTTTTCTTCGAAACTTCTTTCTTTTTTTTCGGATGCTATCACCCTTTGTTGACTGAATGGTTGCTTTGTTTTGTTTTAACTATAGTAATTTACCAAAAAATTGGCTGTTTCAAAGACAACGGTGGCCCCAATCGACCTCTACCTATTCTAATTGTCAACTTCAGAGATCAAAAAATCGACTGGATGCATTTAAAAACCTCAGTCATTGATCCGTGCGCAAACAAGACAAAAGAAAAAGGGTTAGTTTAATGGTGTTTCTATGGTGTAACCATGCCTTAACTTGCTTGAATACTCCAAATGCAGTCTGAGGGAGGAGTCCCCTTTCCCCATCCCTCTTCCCTTCTCTTTCTCTTTCGATTATTTCTCTTTTGTTGAAAAAATGATGCTTTTATGCTTTACTCCTAGAAGCCTCCTGATATCAATAAGAATATTTGATACGGAAAACCGCCCTTATTGCAGACTGTAAATGCGTTTGCTTGATAGCATCATACATGAAAGAGCACTAAGATATATCTGTATTTAATCGTTCAAAAATGTCTAACAAGTAGTTTGTACTAGCTCTTCTTTAAGAGATTTTTAACGTATTATATGAATATTGGGAGAAAACGGACGTAGTTGTGACCTAATAGATATTTCAAGTTGCGTGACTGTAACGCAAATTCTGTCTAACACTTTAGTTACACCTACTTTGGGGTTCAGTTCTATGGAGAGTGTTTGAGTGGTCCAGATGCATCGACAACGTACAACAAAGATGGAAAGTCTGACGATTGTGTTAATGGAGTCGGTGGAGAAAAAGCAAATATGGTGTACCGTTTGGTATAGGTGGACATAGACTAATAGACAGACAGACAGACAGGCAGACAAATGGATGAACAGACAGACTGACGGACGGACAAATGGATGGACAGACAGACAGATACATAGACGGTCAGACAGAGTTACTGAGTAAAGACATACATAGATAGATACAAAATCACCTGTGATCTTGACAACAAACAGTCGACAGAGAGTCAAAGGACTTACAGACAGACAGACAAACAGACAGACAGACAGATAGACAGGAAGGCAGGCAGGCAGGCAGACAGACAGACAGAAAGAAAGAGGTAGCAAGAAAACAGACACATAGATTGACACACAATGCACCTCTGATCTTGACGACAGACAGAGTCAAAAACAGACGGACAGACAATCAAACAGACAGACAGACAGACAGACGGACGGACAGAGAAAGTTAAGAAAAAATGCTTTAGAGCAGCTCTAGGAGAAGCTTCAGAGCAAAGAATTTGTAAGAAAAAAGGAAGTTTTATTACAGAACACGAGAGAAGTGTTAATTAGAAGAAGTACGACGCGGACCACCACGTGCTGTAAAAGTACACATGTATAGCACAGCGGACATGTTTTCTATTTGTTTATAAAATGCATGCTGTAGTTTGTCTGTTAGAAAGAGTCTCAACTGGTACGTGTGCGTACTGGGTGTTCTTATAGTGCCGCCCATACGCGTTTTTTATCAAATACTAGTGCACGCTTTCGTATGACTGTGAAAACAGCACCGCACGGTCAAGGCACGGTTACGGCAGGAATTTCAAATGTTTTTATAGACAACACGGCACTGACACGGTCACGGCGCAGTCCGTTCACACTCATACGAAATCTACTCTAATTACCGGTATCTTTAATTAATGGTACGATATTGCTGCGACGCAAAGGACACGACGCAGAGAGATCTCTCGTTAGCATTTCTTACGCAAATATCCAAATGGCTACAGTTTTCTTTGTCTTTTAACTCTTGTTAGGGATGATTGCAGTGAGTGTATATACAGAGTTTGAATGGGAGTAAAAGCGGAGTCGACTTAATTCGCAAAGGTGTCTGGCCGTAAGCAGAACTTCGTCAGTACTTGTCTTTTCACTTGTAATCGATCTCGCTCAAAAATTGTTATTATAGCATTATATATTATGATATTGTGATTTTTTCGTTTCCTAATACTGTGGAAGCTATTATAAATTGGCGGCTATTGTGTAGCTTCTACAATTAATTGTATCACTCAGGAAATTAAAAATATCTAGCAGCTTTGTCCTTCAAAGTGGTCAAAGTTAATGTGACCCCAATACCCTTGGTTATCAACCAATCGTAATTGCGCAAACTGACCAATATACGTCATGACATCCCATTGTTCTGTAACCATGGATTCGCTACATGTTCCTGTTTCCTTGGCAACCACGACTCCTTCAATCAGAAGCTCGGCCCATTCCTTTTTTATGTCACATCCACCTCCAATAAGAAACCTCAGCTTTGGTCCACGAATTAAAAACTTTGGTGACGTCATAGTTCCTGTTGGTCCGTCTCCTTGCGTTCTTCCCGCTGGATCAGAGGGGCTCGGGCGGTTCTCAAATCCTCCAATCCAGTAGTTGCCTTGGAGATTTGAACTTGATCTCTGTCTAAATGTGGGGTTATCTCCATAGGTTGGCTGGTTATTGAAGACCGTCCCGGTCAAATTCCATTCTGCGATACCGTTTTCAAAATCATAAATGACGTACCACGCTGTGATAAAAACAATACAGGTCATAATGGTTCATTCTTAATGCCTCATTAATTTAACTATCAAAATAATGTACAGTCAAATGTGCACTGCTAAAGGACACCTCCGATTAGCGGATACCTCCCCTCAAGTGGACAGCAGCACGTGAAGACCCTCTTTACATGCTAAGCGCACACCAAGGAATCTACTCACATAAAGTTCTTTGTCTTTGTCTCTGTCTCTGTCCCTGTCTTTCTCTCTCTTCTCTCTCTCGCTCTCTCTCTCTCTCTCTCTCTCTCTTTCCACTCGAAATAATCTCTCTCTCTCTTTCCACTCGAAATAATCTCTCTCTCTCTTTCCACTCGAAATAAGATCCTCTTCAATGAACAATATCTATATAAGTGCTCTAGCCATATGACGTACTGATAATATTCGTGACATGCGCGTCATAATCTTGTACTATTTCTATTTCTATTCTACTTCTATTTTATCATTTCTATTTGTATTTCTACATTTCTACTTTTTACAGTTTATTATACCACTTTCATGTAAAGACGTTTTATACTTATGAAACCATCGTATTCAAGTAAAGGTGCTTTCTATCAATCTATCCATCTATCTCTACGCGTTTATCTGTCTCTATCTCTTTCTCAGTCTCTGTTTTTCGGTGTCTCTCTGTGTGTGTGTGTCCCCCTCTCTCTCATTAGCCATTAGTAAAATGCTCTCCAACAATTTATTGATATAGAAACTCGACTATGACTCATCCATAATGGTGTCTATAGTGAATATAACCCATTGGATACTTACGCAAATTATTCAAATTATTGCAACATACACGTCGTCCATCTCCCACACCACTTGGGCATGTGCAGTTGAAGCTACCGGGTACATTGATACATGTTGCTAACACGTGACAGTCATGCTTGTTGGATGTGCACTCGTTGATGTCTGTGTAAAAATGATTACAGTTCATCAGAATATTTGACGGAGCAATTTCGCTCTTAACATTGGTTGTCACCATGGTAACCGCATTGTTAAAGGTGAATTAGCTATTGTTAAAAGTCCTCGTGATGGTATTAGTGCGCGCGCCTGCGCTAAAGTCCGCCGCATACGTTGAGAAACTGTGTGCATGAGGAAACTGCCATGCGAGGCACTTTTCTCACCGTGTGCTCTTTTACCTGCCTGGCTGATATTTTAGAAAAAATGAAACCCAGTAAAATAACTCAATATTTAATAGTAGTATGGAAAATTATCTTCATTGCTTTTAGAAGGAAATTGTACGAGGAAATTTGAACATTTTGTGTATTAAAGTACCTTCGCATTGTTTACCACTGCCATGGTAACCTCTCTTACACGTACAGTTGAATCCACCAATAGTATTATTACACGTGGCGTTCACGTGACAATCATGCTTTCCCTCAGTACATTCATCAATATCTAAAAATGCACTTAGACTAATGTATTTGGAAGTTTTACAACCGATAATTGATCAGTAGACAGGTCGATAAGCTAGATAGGAAGGTAGGAAGGTAAGATAGGTAGGTAGGTAGGTAGGTAGGTAGGTAGGTAGGTAGGTAGGTAGGTAGGTAGGTAGGTAGGAAGGAAGGAAGGAAGGAAGGAAGGAAGGAAGGTAGGAAGGAAGGAAGGAAGGAAGGAAGGAAGGAAGGAAGGAAGGTAGGTAGGAAGGAAGGAAGGAAGGAAGGAAGGAAGGAAGGAAGGAAGGAAGGAAGGAAGGAAGGAAGGAAGGAAGGAAGGAAGGTAGGTAGGAAGGAAGGAAGGAAGGAAGGAAGGAAGGTAGGAAGGTAGGTAGGTAAGCTGGTTAGTGCGCGGCCTACCTTTTACAAGAGCTCTCGAGTTCACCGCCCTTTTTTTCGACTACTCACTAAGCCGTGTAGCATTAATTAGCTTTAAATTTATGCATAAAATGAAGCCTTGATGGATAGAGAGCAAGAGCGCACCGTTTGTTCATGAGAGACCACCTTCGCGCGCGGAAGGAACTACCGGCGTTAAACATTGTTTATCTTTACAGTTTTTGGTCATTAATGGTGAATTTATTAGTCGTGTTATTAAATCATCCTCACACTTTTAAAATTAGTAAAAACATTATACTCACTCATATTTAAATAACGTACCATTCTCACAGTTTTCTCCTTTATATCCTGCGGGACAGATGCATTTGTACGGGACGGCATCTTGAAGATAATCTCCTGAACATGTTGCATTCTTGACGCATGGGTTGCTAGAACAGTAGTTCTGAAATACACCAAGAAAGCAAAGTTTCTCTACTAAATACGTTGCGTAGTATGAACTGCTTTCAACTTTCCTTCAAAACTTACAGCTAATCAAGTAGAAAGATGTTATCAACTTAATTATGACTTAGTTATAACTGTGTTAGTGGCGTTCTGCCGGATTTTCGGAGTTTTGGACTTCCTGTGGTTCTCTCACTCGACCTAGTCCCCTTCGTAAAAAATGCGCCAACCATAGGAACTCCAAAACTCCGAAAATCCAAAACGCTGTATGTGACTAGATCGAGGCTACAAGTTGCTACAAGATAGATAGATCACCTTTGTTCCACGATAAGTGCATCCAGTCACTTCAGTCAGCTCATGTCTAACATGGTCTGATTTACTCAATTCACAATACGGTGACTGGCCTGGTTTTTGGCAGTAGTTACAACTATGGCAAAATGGCTCTAAGAAGCATTCTCTGAAACACTGCCCTTTATCTGTGACTATGGTACGAAGTGTCTGGTTGGTCAGTGCTTTACCAGGAATAACTGGATTAAAAATCAAACTTCTGCAGCTACTGCCAAGGCTTCCTGTAGTAATTATTAAACGCAATTACTGTAAGCAAAGAATTGCTGGTCTTGTCCTCGATCAAATATTGTTATTGTAAAAGTAGATTTAGTTGACTGGGAAAACTAACGTACCGTGCAGTGACAGTGTCAGTCGGACACCGCGGCGAAACAACTGCGTCGGCGCATGCGCGATCGCCCCCTCTAAAATTTTGGACTTGAGCCTTCCTCTGAAGGATGATGTCAATGACATCACTTTAAAATTTTACTTTTAATTTAATTCCCAATATATACAGCTTTAAATGTTATCTCAAGTATAATCCACACTTAGACGAAGTTTGTTTTTGTTTCTCAATATTGGACAAATCCTCATGTGCTTTTGTCCCAAAACGTTCTTCCTGAGGAAATTAGGAAATGAGCACATTTTGGAGGGCGCACTGGACCTTAAAATTTAACCTTTCCATTGACTGCCCCGCCCCTTTGCTCGGGCCTCGCTACGTCCCTGCATCTAGCGTGAAAACGAATACCTTGACCCCCCGTATTTTAGATATGTTTAATTTAGTATTTTGATGCTTTATCACATTTTTATGGCATTTTAGATTTTCTGTATATACATTTTTAGCTTAATTTTTAGAATTTTTTTAATTAATTATTTTTTTTAGTTTTCTTTTCTTGAGGACCCTTATGAAAATCACTATTGGGTGATAAGGCCTCCTCAATAAATATTGTATTTTATTATTATTATTATTTTCTTATTTGATTTTTGGAATTAGTAAAGCTTAGTTAGTAACTATACGAAATTTCATTAAAAATCTATGTTCGGTTTTATTTCTACGGAACTGACTACCTTAAGTTACGAGACCAGGAGACTCCTGTACGAGACTAATGAAATATTGAAATAGATGTTTGTAGTATAGGTTGGGTTTAACTTCATTTGGATAGATTTGCTGCATCAACCTAATGGCATGCCTCCTCCCACTTCCTTTGATGCCATCTGGCAGATGAACACAGTGTGTTCCCTGCCCAAAATAGTTGTTTCTTGCCACTGGCCCCTCTCAGCCATTGTAACAAAATGAAGGTAAATGTAATATAGGTTGATTAAGCAAAATCTATCCAAATAATGAGATATTGGTAGTTTTCTATTTCTCTCACTGGGTTTGCAGTCGGGGTGCCTCACTGAGAGATTCAAAGCCTTCTGACAGATTCTGACAGATGTATTTTCACCGCCAATAAGAGTAGTTACTAATTAGCACAACGTTTTTCATAACTTTTAATTTAGAGGTCAAACTTTCAATGCATATACATTTTCTACGTTTATTCAAATTCATATTCTAGACTTGAACTTAATTGTAGTTTAATTGACTATGTCTGTTATGTTGAAATTTGTAGCAAAACTTTTTCAGTTAATTGTTTCTAAACACGATATGTGAATTCACTTGAACACTTTTCCCACTATAGCCGGAAAAATATATTACTTTTGGAAGAATTCCAAACGGCGAACTTTTTAAATTCATTTCGAATCATACAGAACTTTGTTCATGAAAGATCATGAAGGACCTCTGGTTAACCTTCAATTAGAAATGTCTGCATAATAAATAATGAATATAAATTCATGATGTTAAGATAAAAAGTGTTAAAAATACTGAAGACAGTGGAAGGAAAACGAGAAATTAGAACAGTTTCAGATTATTTGCTTCTGGCTAACTTGATTATATATTTGTAATATTTGCAAAAAATGAAGAAATCCTATATTCGCGGCGGTAAGAAGTATTTGTAGGCAGTTGAAGAATTAAGAGAAATTTGTAGTTAATTGAAAAACCTTTAAAAACCACTGAGGTTTTGTGCGGAAGTTTTCAAAGGCCCAAATTTGGGCTACGCTCACAAGTGCTCGTAACTATACGTACAGCACGAAAAGTCCATTTACTGAGGTAGCCGTAAGTCGGTAACTCGGAAAAGCGTTCAAACAAGACCATCATCCCAAAACATAGAGAATGAGCGAGTACAAACTAACGCTTAGCCTATTTTTATGTAAAAAGCGTTTGATTGAGTTAGTCAGAATCAGTTTTTTATTCACTTCTATTTATTTTTCACATCGGATGGATGTATGAAACTCTTTTGAAATAAGGCCAGTTGGCGCGTGAAAGAGCGCAGTTCTGCTAGAACGACTTCCCAAATTTATATCAGCATTAATTGTCAAATTAATGAGAGATCTAAGTCCAGGTCAACAAAATAGAAAGAGAAATCCAATAGGAAATCATCTTACCTTCAAATAAGTAAACCAGTAACGCAACCACAAACAAGAAGGAACTGCTTGCTTCTTTCCAATAAGAATTCCACTTCACCATAATTGTTTTGGTTAGGTGTCTTATGGCGATCATGGTCAAGTTTGTCTGTTTGTTTTTCTGTCCTTCGTCTTTTTCTTCTTACTTAAAATACCACACGTGGGGAGGGGGGAGGGGGTACTTTGATTAGGCTTAGCCAGGCAGGTGCAACCGATTACTGATTGTTTTCATACTCTTTAAGAAATTTTTGGTTTTCAATCATCTAATCCCCTTGAAAGTCAAAATATAAAAGAGTGGCAGCCATGTTGATTGAACAAACAAGAGACACTAACGAGAAATCCTTTGTTGAAATTCATCCAAGATGGCTGCCGTGACGTCAATAGCGTTGCGCAGCGGTTCTAAAAATAGCTCGGGTAATAGTGCATGATTCGGACAAACATTATGAATCTGTAATCGTACTGAATAGTACACGTAGAAACCTACATTTCATTACGAAAAAGTTCATACTCTTTAAGTAATTTCTGGTTTTCAGTCATCTAATCCCCTTGAAAGTCAAAATATAAAAGAGTGGCAGCCATGCTTGATTGAACGAACAAGAGACACTAATTAACGAGAAATCCTTTTCAATAGCATTGCGCAGCGATTCTAAAAATAGCTCGCGTAATAATAGTGCATGACTCGGACAAACATTATGAATCTGTATTCGTACTGAATAGAACACGGAGAAACCTATATTTCACGAGACAATTTGCGCATTTGGCAAAAAATATATTTCAAAAGGAATTAGGAATTACGTTTCGCGAAACTAAATTTCATATACAAAAATTGAGTTCGTGGTCTGCAACCTGAGAATGAGTTAACTACAAAGGTTTTAATTTGTATCTATGTATTAAATTCTGCGTCGTTAATTCAGTTAGTTATAATAAATTTCGTGACAAGTCCCGCGAAAATGAGTAATATATAGTTGGGTTTCCCTGTGTTAGTTCCCATTCTCTCGCGCAGTTATATTCAAGATGGCGGTTGTTCGTAAGAATGTGGATATATTCGTGTCCTGTTTCCCTTCGCTCAGACTTCTTGCAAGACATTTAGGTTTGCATATTGCTTTTATATCTTCCTTAATATTCAATACACCATCTCAATACACCATCTCAATTCAATCGAAAATTCTTTTTTCTTTTATCAGTTGGAAGTCAAACTCTTTCATTGCCTTCTGCCACACGGGAATTTCACTCTTCTGGTTTGTATTTACCGTGATCTTAACTATTTTGGACCAGTAGAGTTGAGTAAATTATGTTAGAGTAACTAAAGTTTCTTCTTACAGTTATATTTAATGGTGGAAGACCCAAGAGTTTGTGGAGAACTATAAAGAGAAATCCAGCAAATACACGGGTAACATGATCCCCGGCCATACCAATCGATAATTCCGATAATCGACTAAAAATCGATAAAAATCGATAATAATCAATATTAATCAATCGATTAATATCGGAAATCGATGAAAATCGATAACTCAGACATGTGTGAGTATCGATTATTATCGTATATCATCGATAATTATCGATTAAAATCGATTTTCATCGATTTTTAAAATGTATTATTCCGGCTGTATTAAAAACAACCACAGAAGAAACACTGTACAATAACAAAGATCAAGATGGCCAAGTTGCCCTCTAACATCATGAACTTTGAAAGCCCTCCCTTTCTCTCCATGCTTTTTTGACACCGGCCGTGAATATTTCGCCGACTTCGACTTGAAAAGGGCACTCGTGATATCCCTTCACAACACTTTTAATTACGACATCGACGACTTCAGCATCAACCTCAGCACCGCTCACATCCATGGTGAATAGTTGATGTGAATATGAAGCAGAGTATTAGCAGTTTGATGAATGTGTTTCACAATAATCTTTAGATCAAGTTTCAAACCCGTGGCGAATGTAAGAATCGATAATAATCGATGATAGTCGATGAAAATCGATGAAAATCGATAATAATCGATATGTTTAAAGCTTCAAGTAGCATAGTGTAGTGTTTTGAAGGCGAGAAATGAGGAGCACGCTCTAATGACTGGGTCCTTATAGACTAGTTGCGAATGTTTACAAACAATGGTCCCCTGAGAATTTAAACATGCTTTTTGCCTACAAGGATGCGCGCGCACCACACAGAAAAACACTTCTAAACACTCACATTTTTTGTATATCACCATCATCATGCATCATCATCATCATCATCATTTTGGCAAGGAGTACCAAACTCCTTAGCCTCCTGTTCTGGAAATGCCACACAATGTCTGTAGGGGAGGACACAATTTACTAGTTCTCCAAATCTTAGACTGAATTTGACCAGTATTTTCTTCTAATGCTAGCTTCTAACATTCTGTTTTGATATCAGTTAAACCATGAACTTCCTGAAAAAATCAAAGAAAGAAAAGCTTTTGGTGGACACAAAAAATTAAAAGCACTGAGAATTAACAAGGGAACATTTGCATTAAAGTCTTGTGGTATGTTAATAGACCATTATTTTTACAGTTACATCTTGGTCAACCAGTCTTGACTGTGCATAATATATTCTTTGGAGTTCGGTAACAGCCCATGAAAAGGCAATGAATGTACAGGAAGAAGTAAATGAACAAAGCAAATACTTTTGATTTTGACAGGTTTGTGCTTTGTTCATTTACACCTCCCTGGTTCATTTGTGTGCATTTCTTGCCTTTTCACGAGCTGCTACCAAACTGAAAAGAATATATTACATGTATTCGAGGCTGTGGTTGACCAAGATGTAACTGTAAAATGGTCTATTGTCCCATATTTACGTGATAGTTTTCAACAAAAACTGTATTGTAAATGATGGGGCTAAGAGATGAATGCGTGATTCATAATTCCATTCAAATTTCATTTGTGATTCATGAAAACAAACCTCATTGTACCTGTGACTAATTAAAAGGCAAAAACAATAGCTTTTCAAAAATCTCAAGACCCCAAACTGTGAAATCATGAAAAATTGGTTAATGATTTTTGATTGCTCTTCACCAGCCTGTTTCTCTGGTACTTTCTTTACATCTTTCTCTCAAAATGATCCTAAGCTTGTACTTTATAATTATGTTATTTAATGGAAGTTTTTGTTGTGTTTTCTTGAAGATGTTAACCTTGAGACACCAATTGTTAGAGTGGTACATAGTTATGCTAACACCTCTCATGTGGACAGACAAGTCATTGTCAAGGGATCAATTGTACAAATAGATGCCAATCCATTCAAATCATGGTAAGAGTTGTTAAATGCTACTCTCCCGAGAGAGAAAGACTGCTCAGTGGTGACATAACATGTAGTTGAGTCCCACTTTTCATCTGGTGTATTTTTACCTAGCAAATTTTGGCCAAGAAAGGTACCATTTTTGTATACCTTCAGCAAAAAGATACCCCTTTTATATGTGTTTCAGAGTGTGTATTCAAAACAATGCCACAGTCAGATCAGTGTGTGCTCACATTAAACATTTCTAGTGTCGATCATGTACATATACATTAAGTGACATGCTTTCTTTTCTATACCTAGTTGGTGATTCCTTTCCTTTTTGATACATAAAATCAAAAATTCTCTACCCTTTTCTATATCTCTAGCCTCAAAAAGCATCCCTTTTGGGTGGAGCATCCCTGTATAGTCCATTATAGGGGGTGCCCCTGCCCCCAGGGCTGTTATATCAAATTTGATTCTCTTCAGTCAATAGTATTGTCTATGAAACACAACTGACAAATTTTGCTTCAATTTTACAGGTGTGAAAGGCTTTTAGTTAACCATAGTCCTGATAAAAGCACGGAGGTTTGTTGTAGTTCAGTTATACGTTCTAGTGTTCTGTAAAATGATGGTTATAAGCCTCTAGTTTAGTTTGCATAAGGTCCATGTGGTCAGTTTACAAAATTGTTCCACTACTATGCAGTCATTGCCTCAGTTGCCTGTACTGTATAAAGTTACAAGTAGAAATAGAGTGGATTCCATATGAGTGTAAAATGAATAGCGTCGCGCCGTGACCGTGTCAGTGCCATGCTGTCTATAAAAAACATTTTAACACAGTCATACAAAATGTACTCTATCTCCTTCCTGGTTATACTCTGAATGAACAAGTGAAAAAATGGGGTTCATCAACTTCCACATAATTTATACCTGTCCTTGTGCTTGCAAGTTTACATTGCATAATAATACACACCCATTAAAAATTTAATTTTTATTAATGATTATTCATTTTATCTGTGAACTTATTTTAAAGGAAGTACAAGAATTATTGTCTCATGTTAGTCAAGAAACCAAAAAACTAATAGATAATGGAATATTATTTGGTAAGTTCAAGTAAAATTAATAATATGCAATAATTATAATCATTTATTCATTCATACAAGTTTTATATATTAATCTTTTTTCTTTGTTAATTCACAGCCAAAGTTGACACAAGACCTGGTCAAGTTGGAGCTTGTAATGGATATATTTTAGAAGGACAAGAACTGGCAACATTAACAAGTGATTTAAATCTTGACATAACTCAACCATCAACATCTTGACCAATCTCTTAAAGTTTATCTTTCAATAAATAAATATATAATAAGGTCATGTGTTGTAAATAAATCATCATAGATGCTTCATTTGATTGTATTTACACAAATTTACAAAACATTTATGAAGTTTGTGGTAGCCAGTCAAAAAGTAAATAAACTGTTAGCTATTTTATATTCAGTCTGTTTAGCTTTAAAATTTATAATTTCTTTTAATTAACCAGAGTGGTGAGTGATTGCACAAGTTGACATCTTTGTTTATTCTTAGCCCACATCATGCTATTTGAGTGGCAAAGGAGTAAAAACAGAGCTTTGTGGAATAATGATTCTAGCTATTACTGATCTTGGAGTTTGCTCTGAAATGCAGATAATTTTTATCACAATTCAGTGATGTGCTACAATCAATTATTAATGAGTCTAAGATGTCAGATTTTTTGTGATTTATTGATGTCAAAATTCTAATTATTTCTGAACTTTTGTTCTTAAATAATAATCTGCAGCATATATTAAATATGAAATACATTTTGTTGGAATATACTGTTCATTGCTGAATTGACAATTTCCCATGAATTCATTTCCCATAACTGACAGAAATCAGGTGCTTTGTTCAATCTTCTTTCTCATCGGATGTTCTTCTAAATACATACCATACTCTTCTCTCAATACTCTTATAGATATACACCATTCCCAAACCAAGAGCTTTTCCACTGTTCAGAACATTAGATCTCATTAGAATCAGCTGTGCCTTCAAAGGATCAAGTCTCATACTTCTTTCAAGAATTTCTCCAATTGTCTGTGAAAGATTCCTTATCTGCTGAGCTACATGCGTGGAATAGATAGCCTGCCAAACAGTTTCATATAGAAGAAACCACATGGACGAGATGACATCGTATAGGTGCTTCAGCATTGAATAAGGTGCTTTAATAAATACAACAGACAACACGTTCAACAAAGGCTGCAATACATCTAACAAAGGCTGGAAGACGACCTTTAGAATCATACAAATACTCAATAATGCCGCTAAAACTTGTCTACCAACACTGATCAAAGGTGTAGCAAACGAAGTAATGATCACACAAACGGGTTTCAGATATGCAAGCCATTGTTGGGTAAATTCCTCAAGCAGTGCGTTCGCCACGTGAATCAGCTTATCCAACGTTTTGATGTGGTAAATAAGTGCATCGATAACTGGTCGAACATAAGCCCTGATGAAGTCCACGTGACGATACAACTGCCACAACGCCCATAGAATTGAAAAGATGGTGTAGAAAGTCAGAACTGTCTCGACTATTCGACGTATGGAAGGTGTGTAGAACCGGCGAGGTAAGAACAGCACCCAATCCGGTAAGCCCTCCCGCAGTTTAGCCTCGGTGAAAGTCTCAACTTCACACCCGCTGGGATCAATTCCTGTTCGTTCTTCTACTTTCTTGGCTTGTCTGAGAGATCGCATCACATCGCGAACTTGACCAGTGTAGTTTACATGAAATGTCAGTTCCATAACATGTGTTGGGTATGGAATGTTGGGGTCACTTCCTGTGATTTCAATCGCTTTACAGCATTCCAAAGTCAAAATGCAACTCATTGCATCTAGACTGCCAAACTTTGCAGTTACCCTCAGATCTGCAGCAGAAATATCCTGTAAGTTGAACAACACACATTCTTCGTGGTCAAAATGTTGTCGATCATGGAAGACCACAGCTAAACAGGAAGATGTCGGTTCGTATTCCATCCATCTTTCCTCTCCTTGGAAATCCAATTTTCCACATCGAATTCGAGTCACTGGAATTCTGACAGTTTTCCCTGACTTGGTGAATTTGATGGGCGAACCTGGAGGAACGGCTGGTTTAGAAAGTGAAAGTTTCTCCAGCGATGTCTCACCCACATCCTCCATATTTTTTTGACATCGTGATGTAAACACAAGACGCGCGCATGGACTAATAAACTACTCCGCAGCTCATGTTTGCGGGCTCATTGTTTATCACCGCTGACCATAAAAGGCTCAGACCCCAAACGAATTTCAAGAAAACAAGACGAAAATAGTCAAAAAATGTTATTTTAAAAAAGTAGATTGACTTAAATCAATAATACTATAAACCGCAAAGGCTACAAGATTATATGAAAGAATGGATGAGGTGAGTTATATTGTAGTTTTTGATGATTTCAAAAACAGACTTCCAACTTGCGGCATACTTAAGTACACTTCACGTCGATCTGTTAACGATATTCTTTCTTTTTACTTATATGTACACTTGTGCATAACTTTGTTATAAATGACCTAGTACACTTAAACAATAATGATGTTAATTTAAACTCAATTATTCTAGGAAATTACAGAAATGCACATAAATTATATTCTTAATTGTCTTTAAGCTTACATACTGTATTGTAAACTTAATATGATCGCAAGTTTACAAATCAAAACTATTTGTGACGTGTATTAAAAGAGATCAGTACATATTGTGAATAAATTGTCCTGATTTTATGTTTTGATTATCCAGATTTGCAATATTAGGCCTAATAACCTTGGACTCACATCTAGATATTGGGATTGGGGTGGGGTGGGAGGGGGAGCTTGAGGGTTAAAGGGGTTGAGCTTGGATTTCAGGCATGTTACTTGGCTTTCTTAAGAAGAGTAATTAGTTGTTATTTCCCACCATAATAATTGTGTCGTGGTCAAACATGGACAATTATGGTATCTTTATTCACAATTATTGGTCTTAAATGTATGGTGTTATGGCTCTGTGTTGATGAAATGAGTAGCACCTTTCACCTGTAAGATCACATTTGGCTAGACTTGGGCAGGGGTTTACTTTTTGGAAAGGTTCTGGAGTAGTTTTCATAATTATGAGTGTGAAACATACTGCACAGTGCCTTATTCAGACCATGTCAGTGCCATTACAAATGTAGGTCTTTAAGAACATTCAAAATTTCTGCCGCTGTGCAGTGACTGCACCATTCTTATAGAGTAGATTTCATATGACTGTGAAAATGGTACTGCACAGTCATGACACGGTATTGTCAGGAATTTTGAACTCATTTTTATAGACGTACATCACGGCACTGACATGGGAACAGCAATTGGTGCAGTCCATTTGACACTCATAAGAAATCTGCTTTATCCATACTTGAAGTAATTAAATAAATAATTTAATCATTTAAGGAAAATCATAAGAATGCCTTACAGATTAAAGAAGAGGGTAACACCTACTTTAAAGAAGGAAAATATGAAGAAGCACTAATAAGTTATACCAAAGCACTTAAGTTATATCCATCAGAGGACAAAGACAAAGAAAGACTACAAGAAAAAGCAGTTGTGTGGAAGAATAGAGCTGCATGTAACCTTAAACTGGTATGTACTGCAGAGTATGTTGTCTGATTGGACTCGCCATTACTCTAACTACGGGATATATACTGCCAAGAGTATTAGAAGGCAAAGTCTTAGAAACTAGCAATTGATATCAATAACTTCAAATTTTCAAGGCAACAATAACCTCTCTTTTTTTGCAGGAAAAATATGATAATACTGTTGATGATGCAACAAAGGGTTAGTGATGTTTAATACTAAAACTAATTTCATTTTGTACAACTTACAGTTACAATATTTACTGTCATTTAGGTTGCAGAGTTATATTAATTCATAGAAGGTTAAAATCTAATGCTTTGTCTTTTAGCTCTTGATATTTTAGTCAATGATTCAAAGGCTTTGTTCAGAAGATGTCAAGCCCTGGAACAATTGGGTAGATTAGAGGAAGCTTTTAAGGATATTCATACACTGAGCAGGCTTGAACCCAAGGTATTGTAGGACTAGATAAATTGCATCATTATACAATTCTCAAAAGAATGCACGTAATATGCACAAGAATGCAAAAAATATGAGACCGTATTAGGTTAGTAACATTTGAATGGCTTCCCGTTGCAAAGCCACGCACTAGTCAAATTCAAAAGTGGCCATAAAAACGACACATCGGATGTTTTACCATTATTGTTTCTATTATTGTTATCAGTTATAATATTTTAAGTCATTAGTGTTCATTTACACATGGCTCTTGTTTATAGAATACATCCTTTCAAACTACGTTAAAAAGACTTGGATCACAATTACAAGCAAAGGTTTGATATTATAACATTGAAATGTAATTTCTTTACTTGTATAAACCGTTCTCTTCCAGCTGTCTTTTTGTATCTGTCAATAATTAATTACCATTACTTCTTGTGGGAGCTTGTAAACTTTTATAAAAATGATTATTTATTTAATAAACTTGAACTTGTGCAAGACGCATGGTACTAACTGTATCATGTCTAGCAAGTGAGGGAATAGTTCTATCATTGATATTAATAAGTAGGATAATTTGTTTTTTCAGTCTGAAAAAGTTAGAACAACAGATGGACTGGTCAATGAAATGTTTGGTTCTTTGTTTGGAGACTCAGACACAGAAGAAAGAAAACAGAAGGTGTGTGTATGTCAGTATACAGTAAGGCCTATTGCACTGGGTGGATTGTGAAATCCTTCAAAAGATACTCCTTTAGGACCAGCCCTTATAGGTACAACAACAACACCAGTAGCAACAGCAGCAACAACAACAGCAGTAGCAATAACCACAACAGCAATAATAATAAATACAACAATTATAGTAACAACAATAACAGCAATAACAACAACAGCAATAACAATGGCAACAACAACAATATTAGTAACAACAATAGCAGCAGCAGCAAGCAGCAGCAGCAGCAATGGCGACAACTGCAACAAAACCAACAGAAACAACAAGCAACAGCAATGACAACAATGGTAACTATGGTAGCAACAACATGGTGCATTACAGATATAGGATGGTCTGCTTCAATGAAAAACAGAATTATGGACATGATTAAAGACAAGCGCTGGGCATGCCATGTATCATTGTCATATATTATAATGTTGCTTTGTTAATATACAGTCATTGTTTTCTTACAGGCTTTAAAGAATCTGGTTATTCTATCCAAAGATGAGGCTGGTGCACAAAAGATATTTCAAGGAGGTAAAAGCCTCTTTTCCTAGTAAGATTTAAAGCTGTTGATTTATTGATCTAAATAGTGTAATTATCTTTTTAATTGAAGGAAATGGTGTTGACCAAGTTGTTAGCTTGTTAAATACCAACTCTGAAGAACAAATAGTTTCTGGTTTGTTGGTGTTAAAAGGACTTTGTCATAAATCTCCAGCTAGAGTAAGTCATACGTATACTCTAAATCTCACACACAAATTGTACATGACCACAACGTGCAGTCCATTGTCAAACAGACATGTAACTTTTGGTCAAAATGCGTGTTGATTTACACTAATATTTTGTGTTAGGCATCTGTTGTACTGCAAAAAGTAGGAACAGGGAAATGCAGCTCATTGCTTGAATCTGTAAGTATATTCACCATTTTCCATGTACATTGGTTCAGTGGTCACACACAAAACATTGAAGCGAGGCTCCAGGGTACACACAAAGGATTATTCCAATTTGTACCCTGGAGCCTCACTTGGATGCTTTGTGTGTGACCACTGAACCAATGTATGGAAATTGGTGTATTATTAAAAATATTACCGTTGAACTGTTAAATATCAATAACATGTGCAATTTACCAATACTTTCAGCAATCCATTGATATTTGTAAAGGAACAGTAGCAGTGTTATACGAAGCACTTGAGGCAATGATAGATATGCCTACCCTGCAAGAGGACCTAAAAAAGTGGTATCAGACAGAAGGGTTTAGCAAACCACTTCCATTTAAGTTAGGTAAGTAACATATTTTCTTCAAGAACTTAAGGGTGCTTACCATTTACTTGGAAAACCTGGAAATTCTAGTTGGAAAGCAAATGGTATGTGTCATTCTGATTGGAAAATTCTTGAAAACTTGGTCTTCCAGTTGAGGTAATCCACTTTTCCCACTTTGGTTCTTCAGGAAAGACAAGTGTACCATTTGTTGGAAGTCAAGTTTTCTGTTCTTTTTTATATTCTTAGCAAATTAGTTTCCAACTGGATGTTGTTTTTAAATGGCAAGCATGCCTATAGGATTGCTGCCTGGCAGTGATCAGTAAAACAATCCATAAGCAACTTGCAATGTTTTCTGTGAATGTTAACACAAATTTGTGAGGCATGTATTAGATTTCTTTACAGACTATATTCACTTTACCCCTTTTAGGTGGGACAAATTTGCATGCAGTCTTGAAAAAAGATATTTTATCATTTGTTATAATTGCTCTTTCTAGTTTATGAAATGGAAAACAAAGCTATTGTTAGTCAGTTGTTGATGGCTATTAGAAGTGAAAAGTAAGTTTATAAAACCAAATAGATTCAATATTATGCACAATACATGTATTACTATATTAAAAATGTAATGATTAACATCGTCATCATCATCACCACCATCACAACCACTTAAACCATTGCTCTTTCCAATCAAGGGAAGGACTAATGGATTGTTGCTCCAAATAGACTAGTTATAAATATGTTGCTCAATGTCATCCTTGGTTTCCCATATATATATTCAAAACGTTTGAGCACAAACCCCTGGAAATTAAAAGTATTTGTTCCTGGTTTATATATGTGTATATTTTTTCCCATTTTACTGGCTGCTACCATAGCCACAAAGGATATATTACATGCAATAGAGACTGATATTCAGCAAGATTTAGCTGTGAAGTTGTCTCTTGGACCAGAAAAAGAAATTAACTACAGCATGCTCTCACCTTACAGAGAGTACTTTCTAAGTAATTTATTTATTTTCAATATTCTAGAGTATCTGGTGTGTGTCGTGATGAATGCATTGATGCTCTTGTTAAAGCTTTTCCTAAAAACAAGTTATTAGTCCTTCTATTCATGGAGATTAAAGGTACTCTTCTTAAGATTGTTTTATTCAATGGATGTTCCCCCTTCCCCCCTACTCCCCCTCCCCACCCCACCCTATACAGATAACATCATTGGTGGTCAGGGATGATAATGTGAAGAATTGTATTTCTGCAGGTATAGCACTTCTTATGGAAATGGCTGCCCTAACAGCTCCTGCTCTGTCAGGGGACAAGCGTGCTTTGCAGATTACTGAAAATACTAGAATGCACATATCTGTTCTTCTGGCTGCTATCTGGGACACCCTTGGGTATGGAATTTACATACTATAGTGACAGCTGCCTACTATTCTTTTTTATTTTATATTTTTCAAGTATCCAATAATTGGTTTTGCCACATTTCCATTTTCCAATGTTTATTTTATATTTTAGTTATGACCAAAAAAAGAAAGACTCAGCAACTGGTGATGCAGAAGCAGTGATAATGTAAGTAGTATAGCTATGCAAAGTTCAGAGAATGCTGTGAGTTCATAGGAGTTTGCAGCACCATTAGCTTGTTATCAACATGCAATGTCATCAAAAAGTGTTCTGCAGCTAGTGCAGAAAGATCATGTTGTGGAAACCAGGACAGTTGTCATGTTTTGCACTATAATTCTAGGAAATACTTCAATGATTCAAGTGCCCAGGCTCATATTCAGGGATGCACAGCACTGTGTACTTTGATACAGGTAAGTACTAGGCAGTATGGTAAGAAACCAAATGCTTCTTGATAATCATACATGTTGTAGAATGTACAATCATGTTTTACTTAAGTAAAAACTTTGATGGTTCATGATTTTCACACATGTCAGGGAAGTTAAGCAAATTTGTATTGTGTTATACTTTAAATATTATAAGATTAAAAATCCAAATTAAAATTTGCAGGGTTCACAGGAAAGTGCAGCAGCAATGCTCAAATCAGGCAAGATTACTAACCAAGTTTTGTCGCTTGCTACTCACGAAAATATCTTTGCGCAGGTTAGTTATACTCTGTAGATGTTTCCAAAAAAGTGATATCAAAATTTGACATTAATATAAAATAGTAATTTACATAGTGCATTTCACAACGTTCTTTACAATGTTATGTTCATGCTATACGTTACAGATGTATGCTTAACATGGATTTTTTTGTCTCCATATGGAGTAAAGTGTATTAATAATTATTACTGATTTGTTATATTTTATTTCAGACTGTAGCTGCTGAGACATTGGCCTTAGCAACGTCTGATAAGACAATGTGTCAGTCGTTAGGTGAAGAGGTAAAAATAGCGAAAATTTTGCTGAGTATCATATTATATTGATGATGGTGGTGATGATAATGGTGATGCTTATAATAGCATTTTAATCATATTTAATTGATAATGATGGTGATGATGGGTGGAGTTGCTGGTGGTGGTGGCAATGAATCCACATCAGGACTTTTAGTCTTGCCTAATTCTGTAACCTGCATCAACAATTAAACCAAATGGTGATGATGATGATGATGATGATGATAGTGGTGATTATATGATGTTGAATATTTTGTAGGGTCTGGAAGCCCTTAAACACATGTACCACTCAAAGAACGATGCAGTACGAGTTCGGGCACTTGTGGTGAGTAGTTTGTTCGCTATCGTATCTTGTTTGCAGGGCCGTAGCACAGGAAACGGATAACCTGCGCCCTCTATATGAATTTTATTTTCGAGTGGTAAACAATTGTTTTTAACACCAGGAAATAAAAATAATATCTTCCAGCCACCGTGTAATGTTCTTTTTTTCTACATTGATTCAATTTAAGAGCAAACTAAAGTAAAACATAAACTTACCACTTAGGATATTTTGAAGCTCGTAAAACGGTAGTGTTTCGATGTCTCGTTGCTCGTTTATCGCTGCCAGGTAATCCCTAAAGATTTCAAAATTATATTCGGTTTTCTTTGCCGTGTATTCGTTTTCATTTTCTTTTGAAAACCTAACTAAATCAGCGTCTTAAACGTCGACGAAAAGTCGAAAAGCCGCCATTGTTTGCACGTGTTTGTAAGAACAAGCGAAAACCAAATGGCGGGAAAAAGCGAGCGCTCATCCGGGACCTGCGGTTCATAATTTCATATCATATTCAGCAAAAAATGTGGCAGGAAAAAGCAAGCGCAAGCGCATATCCGGGACTTGCGGTTTATAATTTTCATATTTTACTCATGCAGTGAAAATATGAAAAAATGAGAGGTAAAACACCGACATCCATATAATAAACCTAAGTATTTCCAACAAAGGAAATATAACTGCTTCCCTCCATATTTCTAACGGACAATGCGTCCTTGCTGTTGCCGCCAACCTGCCGTTTTCTTTGCACTTTGTTATTCATTACTATTATCTGTCATTGTCTAGTATTGTATAACTATTATCATTTGAGTTATAATTTTACTTCTTAATAGCGAACCCAATAGATCAAATTCTTATTGTACAGAATATATTTTTAAGTATAAAAAGCCGGTGGATTTAAACTTTTCGACAATAGAGCGGTTTTCGTATGAGTGGGAAACTTACCGCGCCGTGCCGTGACCGTGTCAGTGCCGTGATGTCTATAAAAGCATCCGAAATTCCTGCCGTAACCGTGCCGTAACCGTGCGGTGCCGTTTTCACAGTCATACGAAATCTACTCTAATTAGCTTGATTGTACACGGATGCAGGCACGTCGCCAGCATACTATAATTGAATAGGGAGGTTCGATATCCACATTCCGGGTTATTGGGATTAGGGAGTGCTTAAATGCATAAGTATAACATGTCGAGAGGGCCTTTGGAAAATGGAATGAAAATTATTTTCATTTGAGTGTCATAGATACATCTCATAGATAAATGACTATTATTCCAGGGATTTTGTTTTTCTAAATTACGCAAAATTAATTTGAAAGAATCAAGCTAATGTAAAGAGTTTACGTGGTTTTCTTCATCGAAAGACCAGAATTTTAAGCCAAGAAAAATTTGAAAAGGGAAATAGAATCCATTAAAAACAGGAAAAAAAAAAAAAAAAAAAAAAAAAAAAGAAAGAAAAGTTGTTGACGCAGGCAGGACTCGAACCCCGGTACTCAAGCAAATTAGTATGGTAATTTTATGCAAAACCCCCAAAAATCGGACCATGCATCCAGACAAATCGCTGAATCATCGCATGTTACGTATAGGATGGAGATTTCGGCCCCTTCCGCGCTATCCGGTAGAACGCAGCGAGCTTCGCGGTCAAAGAGGGAGGAAACAGTCGGATCCTAGGCCTTGAATGACTGAACCTTACCACTAGACTAACTGGACTACTGAGGGATTTGGAGAACAAAATAATCTTTTATATCCTGTGAATGGACTGTCTATTGTTGTGCAAATTACGCGATCCCGTGGCACAGTTGGAAAACCCTTGAACTGTGAAGCAAGTGAGCAAATGTAAGGGCCGGGTTCGAAACCGGCTAGGGCCCATCTTTTCCTTTTTTTTCTTTTTTTTTCTTTTTTTTCTTTTTCTCTTTTTTCTTTACCTGGCTCAAAATCAAAATCAGTTGTTAATTAGAGGAGAAAGAGAGAAAAGACAGAAAAAGGAAAAGATTATGAGATGATAAATAGAAACGGTGGAAAAGACTTCATTTGTACAGGAAAACTAAGAAATCGTTATAAATCAGGGTTATAATAATAATTTATTCAATAATTCAATAATTATTTAAGTGGGAGGGTTTGAATCCGCACAAGCAACGAATTCATGAAATTGGATCGGTAGTTCCAAGAAACCCTCCCTCTTTACAGACGCCTCAGGCCCGTCGCTTGGGGTGGTTCGAAGAGCGAACTCCCCCCCCCCCCCCACCCCATCCAATTACACGAATTCGTTGCTAGCACGGATTCAAAATTTACCCACCCCTTAGCATATCTATGTGGACGCTAAACAGGCTACAAAATTGCCAAAAACAAGCAAACCAAACTATCTATTGATTTCAGGGACTTTGCAAAATTGGTACCACAGGTGGTGGATCAGCAGACGATCAAACGTTCGTCGAGGGTGCCACACTAAAGCTCTACAAATCTGCGAGAAAGTAAGCACGTTGTTGTCCTCTGGGGGTTAGGGACGAGTAGGAATAGGGGTGTGCCCTTGAAGCCTAGTCTGTTGATTTTTAGAAATACCAAGAACTTAACTTTGTTCCAGGGTAAAACCAGAGGTGGGTCCAGGATTATCCTTTAGGAGGGGGTACAGCGTTATAGAAATCGGCAACCGCCGGGGGGGGGGGGGGGGGGGGTTGCTAGAGGATATTTTGAAAAAAAAAATGATGAGAAGGGAATATGAAAAAATATAATGAGATTAGAAGGGACAGTCGTCTCGGGTGGAGGGGGGTAGGGTGCGCACTCCGTGCATCCCTCCCCTACATCCGCCCCCGAAAACATTTATATTCGACGTAGGAGGCCGTGGCTCATATACTCAAGTCGCCCTCTTGGTCGTTGACATTACTTTATAAAGATAGAAGAAATGTAACCTGATTTATTGTCTAATGTGTGTTTTGCAGATATCTTGCTAAATTAAATAAAGAGATGGATCTTCGTAGATGGGCTGCAGAAGCTTTATCATTCTTGAGTATGGATGCTGACGTGAAAGTAAGTTTGTATTTTGTAGATATGTGAATGTAGGTAGATTAGACAATAAGACGATACCCCTTAGGAGGAAGGAAATTCGGGGGGGAGGGGGGAGGGGGTTTGTCCTTGGAAGCCTTAAGGCCCGGGCAAACAACGACCTTTTATTGCTACATTTTCTGCAACATCGCAATACAAAGTTGCACCGTGTGTCCACCTGCGCGCAACAGTTGTAGGTTTAGGATTGAGTTCTACTTCTTCGACGTATTCTGCAACATTGCGCGCAATATTGGAGGGGGTGCAACTGTGTTGCGCGCAACTTTGCCAAAAAAAAGTTGCACCGTGTGTCCGGGTTTAAATGTTGCACCGCAGGCTATTTTCTAGACTGAGATTGACATCAATTGATTTGAATTGCAGGAGGAATTCATCGAAGATAATGCAGCAATCCAAGCTGTTCTTGAACTCACCAAGGTACGACAAAGCTTTGAAATCGTAGAAGTAAACTTCAAAAGTTTGCCCAATTCCAATAACCATTTCAAATCTGATAAAAGAAGCCATTTAGACTTATAACGCACATCGCCACCATTTACGAAATCCTTACCAACACAACTCCAAACTTACTTCGACATGCGCGTTCGTTATAAAGGGTATAACGATAAATTTTGTTGCATTTCAGTGCAAGGAAAGCTCGTTGCTGTATGGTGTTTGCCAAATGTTTGTGAACCTAACAAACACGTTCGACATGCCCGAAATTCCTGAGGAGATGAAGAAACTGGGTGAATTTGCTAAAGTAAAATTACCGAAATTGGCTGAAAAGGTATTTCAACTCATTCTTGAGGTAGTAAAATATCTTTGTCTTTATAGTGCCTCTCGATTGAATATCACTGGTTTTATTGTTCGGGTGCGTGTTTCAACATCCGTAACTTAACTTGGCGTATCTCCGAATCGTAACTGCCTCCGCACGTTTTTACGCAATGGTATCAGCTGTAATGACAATTGTTTCAATATCCGTAACTTAACTTGCGTATCTCCGAATCGTAACTGCTTCCGCACGTTTTTACGCAATGATATCCGCTGTACTAACAATTGGAACACTTTCTCTTAGGACGGAGAGGAATATGTAAAGAAAAGAACTACAAAGCTTGTCAAGGTATAGGAATACAATCTTCTGCAGGCGTCGTAGAGAGACGAGTTGTTTTTTTTTGCTGTTGTATTGTTGCTTTTGCTGTGTAAATGAAATCCCTGTCCTGCTGTTTTTGTTTAATAGGAAGGCATTATCTCGGCATTGGTTAGTCTCTCAAACACAGAAAGTCATGCAAGTCGGGAAATGATTGCACGGTTTGTAACGATCTGTTATCAATTAGACTTTCAAAGATCTGTTATTAATTGTTACCAAGTAATGTCAAACTTGTTATTACTTATATACACCCTATTTTCTTAAATCCTTTCCCTCCCTCCCTCCCTCCCTCCCTCCCTCCCTCCCTCCCTCCCTCCCTCCCTCCCTCCCTCCCTCCCTCCCTCTCTCCCTCCCTCCCTCTCTCCCTCCCTAACTCCCTAACTCCCTCCCTCTCTCCCTCCCTCCCTCCCTCCCTCCCTCTCTCCCTCCCTCCCTCCCTCCCTCTCTCCCTCCCTCTCCGCTCAAGACATTCGAGTTGTACTGCAAAGTACCAGGCACTAATTATGTGTTTGTTTTATAATAGAGTTTTTCTCGGTATCGTAACAGACGAGGAGCATCGTGGTGTTACTGTACAACAAGGAGGAGTCAAGGTAACGTTTTTCCATGTTGCCAGTCGATGATGATATGTGATGATTTCCAAAAATTGAACCGCATTTTAGACTTTTATATGCATGGCAGATGGTTTCTGACTGTTGCAATAAACATGACGCACGCGTAACAATCGAATTCTCTTTCTACTAGGCTCTTCTTTCACTTGCGGACAAGAATACAGAGAAAGGAGTTGATCGAGCGGTTCAAGCACTGGCTAAAATCGCCATTTCTATGAATCCTGAGTTTGCATTTCCAGGACATAGGGTAAGTTTGATGTAAGCTTGTTACATTGCAGTATATTTATTCACTTATTTCACTGTTACGTTTCTAGAGCTTTGGTCTTATCCGCCCTCTTGTTAAACTACTCCATCCTTCAAAAAGGGTATGTATCATATTATACAAAAGTTAGAACAAATGATTGCGAATTCCACAATTATTCCGGAAACAGAAATATAATTTCGTATTCATTAAGACAATTTGCCAATAAAAACAGGGACTGGATAGAGTAAACTCCAATGACGGTGCTGGACAAAACTGAGAGTCATTGTTGACTAAACAGAAAGACAGACAGAAAAATTGAATGTTACTGCGGTTTTCGGTATTCTGCGAACTCCGACTTTCAAACGCTAACCGCTAATTTGCGTTTTTGCTTCTGTCAGTCAAAAGTAAAATTCACTAATACGAAGAACTATTAATACCAAAATGATAGTATAGCTAATATATACTCTCTAAAGATCAAATTTGGTCATTTGGTAGGATTTTAGCAACTTTTAGTATTGATTTTTCGATGTTTTGTTGAGGTGGGCGGAAGCGAATAACCAAATTCCAACGGACTGTTCGAAGGTCAGAGTTCGCAGAATACCGAAAACCGCAGTAACACTGCACTGTTCAACAATAAAGTGACTAAATAGCTTTCCCCATAAAAACAATATTTCTTCTTCTTCTGGTCCTGAATACCAGTCCCTGTGTGCTCATACCTTTCTGACATTTGGTTTTCAGGGAATCGCGCAGTTTGAAGCTCTACTAGCACTAACTAACCTAGCACAATTAAATGATGATGTGAGGTAGGGATCTCAAGACCACGACAGCAAGACCTACTTAGTTTTTCCTCTTTTACTTGATTTCCATAATGCTATATAAGTCATCATTGACTAATTGTCAGTTTTAGCAATACAATGTGAAGAACTCGAAGCAATGTAAAAGAAATCATTTCCTTTTACTTGGAACACTATAACTAGGGCAAGAGCTAACGCAGGGGCAGACTTGGGGGAGGGGAGGGGGGGGGGTGCGCGGGATTATCCTGGGCCCGCCCCTGCAACATGATTGAAAATAGCGCGCGCGTGCGTGTTGGAAAAGCTCGCTAGACAAGTGGCCATTTTTTCTTTGGTATTCCTTTGTTTAAAAAAATCCCTTTGTTACTCTTACAGGAAACAAATCATCAAACAAAAAGGATTACCAGACATTGAGATGCTCATGTTTGATGAAGAAGTTATGCTAAAAAGAGCTGCCACCGAGTGTATGTGTAATATGGTCCTTTGTGAAGAGGTAGAAATTAAACACTGTCATATGCATGGTCAGCTATTGCTCTTCATTTTGTTCATGCGCGTACGCAATTCTCTAGGGTCATTTTGCATAGTTCAACAAGTACGCACAATTTGCACCGGATCATGCTTCCGAACCTTTAACGCATGCTCACCGTTAACGTGAACCGCATTAAGTGTCATTTTGTGGATTTCCTGTTTTTTGAGGACCTTGACTTAATTTTGCACTTAATTCTTATACTAAATAAAAACCCCAACCCTGGACAGACGCTATTCTGTTTGTTACTCTTTGCTTATTGAACTTTTTCAAAGGTGTTTAAACTGTACGAGAATGAAGATTCGCCGACAGAGCGTGTCAAACTCATGACACTTTATTTCGGCGAAGAAGACGTTGCGATACAAAGGTGATGATTGTATTTAGAATTACGTGCGCTTTTTCTATATAAGGAACTGATTAGTATTTAAAACCACTCGGCGGTTGACGACGAACTGATTTGCATTAAAATTAATCGGCGGGTGACGAAGTTTTGACGTAATGTAATGGTTTACTTCCGTTTTGTAAATTAGTTTGCACATGTTCTTCCAAGATGGCGGCTCACGAGTGTTGAAATAAAGAGCCAACACAATCCATTCCATCTTGCAGTTTATCTTAGTCATCTGTTGTCCAAACCATAACAAACGTGCATTTTATTTTCGGATGGATGTTGAATATTTCGTTGGCGCTTTGTGTCCCTACATGATATTAAAAGAAAGAAAGATGTAAATTGGTCTGATTAATTGATTGATTAATTGGTGAATTAATTGGTTGGTTGGTTGATTGCCGGATTGACTGATCCATTGACTGGTAGAATGTATCGACTTCATGATTGATTCAATTTATTGATTGATTAATTGATTGATTGACAAGCATTTGATTAACGATATATTTTTCTGTAGAGCTGCTGGTGGAGCTTTAGCAATGTTGTCATCAAGTGAGAAAGTCTGCCGTCAGATTGTCAAGGTATTACAGCACTGCGCAATAAGCAATTTACTGCTAGACATTTCATTAAACAAATAACAAATAGATTCTATCTTTTCGTGCGTCTGTACTCTAATAGATGCACAGGTGACGTCAAAATGTGGCTAGAGCAAAGAAGTACGCTAAGTCGAGTTGTGTGACTGTTATTCTCACCACATTTTGACGTCTTCTGTGAATCTATAAGATAACAAACCCACGGAAAATGGAATCTATTTGTTTTATATAACATTCATCGAAACATAACCAATCAGAGCGTGCGTAATATACCAATTATTATATAAGTGCTCATTCTCAAATTTCTTTCTGGTGATGAACCGTTGGTTAGAAAGCTTGGATTAAACCATAATGTGTGTGGAAGATAAGTTTCAAATGATGGAGTTGTAATTTTGATGTGTGGATCGGTTAAAAGGACTACATGACTATTTTTATTAATATTTTCATTGTCCACCTACCCTCCCTCCCTCCTCCCCCTCCCCCTCCCCTCCCTCTACAACGCAGTAGTGCATGATTCCCCTTTTTAAATACTATTTGATTTTGCAGGTCAACGCGTGGCTAGATATCATCAAAGAAAACCTGCTGACGGACAAAACTGATATTAAATTCCGGTGTGTGTACATCGTGAATAACATGATGGCTGCAAACAAGGAAATTGCCACAAAGGTAAGGTGACAGGCAAGCAGACAGGCTGCAGGCAGTCAGGCGGACGGACGGACGGACGGACGGACGGACGGACGGACGGACGGACGACGGACAGACAAACAGACAGACGGACATACAGACATAACAGGCAGTCAGATGGGCGGACGGATGAACAGACAGACAGTTAGATGGACGGTGAACAGGCGGATAGCTAGACAAGTTGACAGACGGACAGACAAACGGAAGGATGAACGGATCGACGGGAACGCAGATAGACAGACAGACAGACAGACAATCATTCAGTCAAGCGTACGGATAAACAGAAAGACAGACAGACAGACGAACAAACAGACACAGACCTACAGTACTACCTCATAGAATTTACATAATTGTTTGTCTTGTTGATTTTCAGCTAATCGAGAGCGAAGTCTTGGAGATTCTCATGGTTCTTTCAAAGGACAACAAACCCGAAATGAGCCAAATTCGCGACTTGGCAGAAAACGCATTGAATAAGGCTGTAGAATGGGAACTAATCAAAGCTACCGATGTCAATCATTAGAGCATTTATCAGTTAGCATTATAGCTGTAGGTGGTCTATGATACTCTAGTCTGAACCTCAGCTGTTTCAGTTTAAAGAATTAAGTCTTTTGGGCGACTTACAAATACATCCTTATGGACACAAGTCGAAAAGGGTGGGAAGGGGTGGGGGAGGAATGTAGGAAGGGAAGAAGGACATCTCCCCTTTCGCCTTCTTCCTCCGTCCCTCCCCATTTCACAGTGGGTCCTTGAGGATGTTACAAATGCGGATGAAAAGATAAAGGAGCGGGTAGCCATGTTGGATGAACTAACATGCGACGTTAATGAGAAATATTTTGTTGAAGTTCATCCAAGATGGCTGCCGTGACGTCAGTTACAACCCAGCTACTTGCCTATACCACTGGTTAAGTGAAAACACTAACAATGGCTTCGTACGACACCACTTTTAGTGATGCTCCTATTTGGTTATACTTGCTCCAAGTCTCGCTCGTTATTTTTTTCTGTTACTTGGGCTTCCTGTGTTGTAATTCGGATTTAAATTAAGACACAGGGAGCCCAAGAAACGGCAAAAATTAACGAACGAGATTTGGCCGGAGTAAGTCTACTTTTTGGTTTCGTAAAAACGGACATGAAGAACAATGCTTGTATTTTCTAAAAGTAGAGATTTTAGTTAGGATACATATTTTTGCCAATATAAAATATATTTACAAATCTCTCTCTGTGATTCTTCTGTTTATGTAAATGTGCTCAGTTTATATCGTTAAATTTCTTAATTATATGTAAATTATGAAGGTAAAATGGGGGAGACAAAAGGTAGGGTGTATTGCCATCTAGTTAGCTCTTGAGGGCTTCTGGGAGAGAGAAATGGCGGTCGTCGTGATTGAAATTTAAATTTTTTGAAATTTGAAATGAAATTTTAGCATTTATATAGCGCAAATATCTATATGTAAATAATTAAATGCGCTTAGATTTTTTTAGTAGTAAGGACAGACTGTTGTACCGGGCGACAATCCCCTACTCTTTGCGAACAGTACAACAGGATCTTTTACGTCCACTATACAAGCAGGGTTAGAGTGAAAGCAGACGGGGCCTACGGTTTAACGTCCTTATCCGAGAAGACGTGAAGGTCTAACCGTTTGCAGATGTAATTACAAAGGCAGCACCTTCTCCTCAATTATTTAAAGACCCTGAGTGTTGGTCCGGATGGGAATCAAACCACGACCTCCCGTACGAGAGACAGACACTCAACCAACTGAGCTTTACCGGGCAACGTTTATTTTCAGCAACAGAAGCAACAATTAACATCATATCGCCGCATAGAATAGTAACACCAAGTAACGACACGTGCACACACGCCTTGCTTACATGGTATGAAAATGAAGCCAGCAAACATTTTTCTACATTTTGCCGCGCGCCATCCGATCACTTGTCGAGCCAGCACGATGATCACACGAGAGTCGCTTGACGCTCGCCCCATTCGTTACCAGTCCCAAAATTGATAGCCGACTAATATTGCAGATGCTACGCCTTGACGCGCGCGCGCCCTTTCTATCAAGAACAATCTAGTAGCTCTGAACGTTTTACCCGCAGTCTCGCAAAAAATCAGTGTGGAAAGGAAACATTAATAATAAGAGAAAAACTGTTTTTGTATAACTTTTCCGCAGTAGGGCAGCTGTAAAGGACCATATTATATCAAATCACTGAATTTTGGAAGACAAAACTGTTATGTAAATTACATGGCCAATGGAGCAGATGGAAACAAGAAACGGGATCAAGATCGTTAGCTATAAAAACTGCCCCCGGCTTTGTTTGCTTTCCAATATCAATATATCTAAAGATCTGACATCTGTAAGTTGCCCGCATTTGAGATTGTTTGTCTTTTTGACAAGTATACCTGTAAGAATTGCACAAAACATTTCAGCTCAAGTAAAAGTCGTAAAAGAAACAAAAGTTTCCCGATGGAAGAGAGCTTTTGTTACAAAGGCACCTCATTGATTTTGCCTCTTTCTCTCTCTTTCTTCTTTTCCTTTTCTTTTCTTTCCTTCCTTTCTTTTTATGTATGGCTACACTCTCAGATTAGAGCTTTAATCCTGGATAAATGCAAATTAATCGAGACTAATTTGCAAATTGGCTTTTCAGGAACCATTTTATTGGATGACAATAAAGCAGCTAGAGGTTCTATTTTAAGAACATAAATTCAATGATATACCTGCCGGCGGATACAAGGCAAAAATGAAAAAAAAAAAAAAAAAAAGATAGAAAGAAAGAAAGAAAAATCAAACAATAGCATGACAGTGATCAGAAACAACTTCCGACTACCTATACTTAAACCTCTATTTGCTCTACAGCAACTAGTAGTTTTGTAATACTGCATGATAAAATAAAGGTATGGTCGAATAACTTACTTGGCCAATCGAGCTAGAGGCAGACCAGCATTTCAATTTAAAAAATTATATGGATAGATTTCATTTTAAGGAAATTAAAACAAAAATAAATTAAAGTATTTACTGATCATGAAAACCAGAAATACACAGCAGGAACAAATTCAATACAGACTGATATTCTATAAGAACGGTAAGCGCGCAAAGACGTCCATTGCAATGAAATAATGTAATATAACAACTTAGAAGTATCATAACAGTCTCACTGGTATGGGGCTTGTATCCCATCACACCAGGCGACAAACGTTTTCTTTTTATAATTCATTTTGTCTCAGCGGGACATAACCCCTAAAATATTCAACCGAGCTGATCCCACAATATTTTTTTCCAATTCTCATTTTTTTTCCATTAAATTTCTGGAAGACACGAAGGAAGTCTGTCGCTAAAACAAATCGAAACATGCGTGCATCGCTCGTAACAATCGCATCGTACGTGCAGACTTCATGACCGTAGAGATAAGCTCAGAAGCCTTCGTCGTGGTCGGGGATTCTCTCCTAGTTTCGAGTTTACCTGACAAGATAATCACACGATTTCACAGTCTATTTCAAACATTTTTTTTACATGTTACTGTGAGAAAATCTTAATTAAAATTGCTTTCTCATGGACATTTAATTGCCTGCTGGATTAACACAATAACCACTTAAGTGCAACACATTTTATAATCATGTATAAACAGGTGAACCAAAATACGAGTCGTTACTATGGTAACGAAAGAAATAAGCACGGAACTCATATTACCTTTGCTCTGCTCTCATTTCTCCTGTTTTTATTTATTTATTTTTTCAATTTGATAATTTGATTGTTTATATATTTTTTGGTTACCGCAATTATAATACATAGTCTACGTCTTCCAGTCACTCTTTTTTTTTTTTTTTTTTTGCTTTGCTTCCATTCTTTTTCATCGTTTCTCGCAATTTCCTAGTTAGTTAATCTGTCTAATATTCGCAAAAATATCAATCAGCAGACCCCCGCAACTCCGTAAGATACTTAAAAATGACATCTAAATTCTAAGTACGCTGAATACAATACGAAGAGGCATGACAGGAGAACCCACTTCTTTGCATAATTGATCTGAGTTGAATTTTGCTAAGTAAATTTTACAGCAGCTGAAATTAGTTCGCTTGACAATGAGACGTAAGTGTAGTCCTATTGGACAGATAATTATATTGCCATATGTGCATTTCCTGATTTCAAATCCATCAAAAAACGTCCATGCATCTTTTATTTCACGAAATTTATCTATTAAATGGTTTAATTAGTTTCTATATTCAGTCAAGCATCTGTATCTCCCTTATTTGCAAAGCAGATCAGGTCTACATTTCTTAACGATATCTATTTATACATTTTCCTTATAAATAGTTTTCTGCTTTAATTATGTATAAGCGATAATTTACTTTGTTGCGGTGTATGCTGCTCATTCAGTTACAATAGTTTTGACCATGAAACAGGAAGGTGTCAAGATTTTACGTTTAGCTGTTATTTCGTCCTTGGTTTCTTTACTGAAAGCTAACAAATGTGAGACATCAGTGACTGGAATAGCTCTGCAAGGATATTTGCTGTCATCTTTTCAAACTAAAAGCATCCATGTTTGCTACACAAAATGCAAGGAAGAAATTGGTTGTCAGAGTATAAATTTCTACCCTGAGGACGCCAAATGTGAGCTTAACAGCAGGACAATACAAGCAAAACCAGGAAATAGAGTTGGGAACCCAAACGCTGTGTATTTCACAAAGCCACACTCGGGTAAGGTGATATTTTTTAAGTTCCTCATACTCACAGAGTATTGTAACGTAATTTCTAGCTTTATGAACTTTGAAATAAAAGGTTCTCTGCCTGTCGGATGTTTTCACGAACTAGTTTTCTAAAGTATAACAAAAACAAAGTAAAGCAAACAAAAAGAGCGAGATGTCTTTTGTTGTTTTTTGTGGAAAATTTGATCTGAATAATATTTGGAACAGTTTCATTAGGTTTAAGGATAATATATCTATCTTATTTCTTTTTCTATTAAATTATCAATTTAGAACTAGAAGTTAATTAATTTTACGAAGCGGCTTCTTTGAGCTTTTTTGTGTAATTGTTCACAAAAATATAATGTTAATTCAAAAACGGCAAGATTAAATTCCTACTTGATCAGCCTATAAGACTGTTTAAAGCCAGTAAAAGTCGTACGTTCAATGACCGATGGTTCAACACTATATATATCCTTCTGATTCCTTTCCACTGAGGAAAATCTTCTAAGCGAAATTAAGTCTTGAGCCCTTTCATTCATTAACAACGGTTGTCAATACTATTGTTTGAATAGCGGTTTCTTCATGTATCTCCTACCGTTTATTTTGTTCGCCCAAGGATGGCATAATTACGGAAATACTATGACGGGCGTGAAATGTTCATTTAGTGAATACAATGAGAAAGGAATTTTATTACTTGTAAATGAAGTTGACTTATAGATATCTTCACCGACTTTTCGAACTGTCGCCTTTTGTTTATTTCGATGAAGAAGCACCTAATTAAGTCGAGTATAAACACTATGTGTGCGTTTTTTAATTTCTTCTTGCGCTGATGCTCGAGTAGAGCTAGATTCTTTCCAGTACCGAAACGGTTATATATCTTTGTTAACTGCCACTCGGTTTTTTTTTTCACTTTTTAATTCGATCATTTTAATTCACGCGATTTTGGAATATCGGATTACAATTATCAACTAAAAATGGCGACATACTCTAATGCTAGTAACTATTAAACAAAACCATGAAGAATAATCTGAATTGTTTTCATCTCATTTTAGTTTCATTTTATTCTACATGCACCTACTACTTAGTGCTTTAATTTTTTCGAAGTGAAAGAAACTTGAAATGGAACTTGAACTTGCTTTGGAAATCCTCCTCAAAATATATTACCATATATTAGGGAGCTTAAGCACGAGACGTTTCGTGACACGTACGCTTTCGGAGCGTGCACGCACCGGTTCCCGTTCTCGCTAGAACGTCAGTTGAGGCTTTCTCGCGTTCCAGATTTCATCTATGAAGGCGCGCGCACGAACAAAAACGTACGCGTGACGTCCGTGTTGACAAAAGCGTCTAGCGCTCAAAGCTCCCTATTATTACTAAACCGGTTACTTATTCTTCGTTCTTGTTCTCCATATTTTATAAAGAATTTTATAAAGTGTTTAAGACTATACTGAATTCACAACTTACGCTAATATCTAATTTTAACACATATTTGTATTTGATAATCATGCGATTGGTTCAATTCCTTATGACTGTTTATGTTTAACAAGAGATGCTCTCTTGGTCAGTTAGGTATTGTTTTGTTGAAATTTTCCATTTTTGCGATCGGTAGTTGTTTGATTCTAGTGCTTTTAAAAACTTTATTTACGAAGGCTTTGTTGAACGGGGCAAGGGTAATACATCGCTTTTAAAAATACTTTTCTTAATTTTTTCCAGCCATTATTGGATCTCATGAGGAAATTCCAGCAGAATCCTGCATGGAAATTAAAAATGTTACTAACACAATGGTCAGCGGGTTGTACTGGATCAAGCATGCGCCTCAAGAAAAATCAGTGAAGACGTTTTGTAACATGAAGACAGGAGGTTAGCGCCACAATGTTTGCTCCATTGCGTATAATAAAGAGTTGTCACCCTATGTACGTGTCCACCCCTGCAGCATTTGCGCTCCACCAGATGCAGGTTTAGGATCGAGTTCCACTTCTGTAACTTTGTCCACCTGCGCACGCATGCCACATACAAAGGACTCAGAACGAGGCTTCGTACTAAAGCTTTTGTCTTGTTACGAATGACTGAGCTTTATGCACGTAGCCTCGTCGTGATACTTTTGTATGTGGCAAGTGAAGTGTAACTCGGAAGTCCGCTATGCATTAATAATTCTATTTATCTTGTAGTTGGCGAGCCTTGTGCTAGCTCTCCATGTCTAAACAATGGAAAATGTCAAAACAAAAATGCAAGCAGCTACAGTTGTACGTGTGTTGCTCCATATAAAGGGAAAAACTGCGAAAACAAGAACGGTAAGTCTTGTATAAAATTAGAGCTACAAACCCATCTCAGATCCATCCACTCATTTCAGTCTCACTTCACTATTCAGGCATACTATACTACCTTTATGACTTTTAATATTTTTATATATATTTTATATATTTTTTATATTTTATATAATAGTTAATCGGAAGGCCGTGGGTTCGGTTCCCACCTGGGGCAGAATTTTTCTGTAGTGGTTGATGTTGTGTTGTAACGTGGAGTTATCATTGAATCAAAAGACTTTTAATCTAAAATCACCCTTTGCGTATTTTAACTGCTAATCATATACAGATATACCTCTCGCCTCACTTTGGTGCAGCTAAACAATGGCATGGTTAGGTGATTCTGTTTTGTTGAGCCAAAGCGAGGCAAATGGTGCATGTCTCTGTATGTCATTAATAACTTTATGATCTATTCCATACAAATTTCATTTCCCTTGATCCTTCTTAGAACTTCTTTGCTGACTGTAAGCTCGTTGATCTATTTATACAGATGCTTGTAGTGTCAATCCATGTCTAAATGGCGGTACATGTGTTACTGGTGTCAGCGGTTTTACCTGTACTTGCACATCGGGGTTCACGGGTGTTAAATGCGACATTGTAAAAGGTTTGTTTGAATAGAAACAATCTTTGTTGCAATAGTTGAATAGGCGATGTGACATCTCGGCAAAATGTACTACGCATGCGTGCCTAACGAAACACTTCCCCAATCCTCCCCAACGAAAACATTTGCCAGTCAAACAAACAAAACTTTGCTGGCGAAACTCAAGCCACAGAAGCCAGACTCAGTCCAAAAAAATGAGGTTTAAGGACTTTGTAGTATATTCTGTTGCCTGCCTTTTTCTCTCAGTACTTTTCTGTTTTCTCCCGTGATTAAAATGAAGCTCAAAGATATGATATAGGAAAATCTAAAGAAGACAATTCTAAAAATATTGCTTGGGATTCCTGTGGTCAAGACGCGGACGCGCGTAAGCCCGCAAAAACTCGCCCATACGCAGTCGTTTTGCCGTGGTTTCAACGTATGTAGCACATTATCAGACTGAGTCAGTATTCTCTACGGTATGACAGTCTAGTCACATTCTAGTCACGTTATTGTTTCAGTAATCACTGTTTTTAATCTAGATGCTATGTGTATTTCCTATACCAACATCACCGATGGAACACGACATGTCAACTACCCTAACCCAGTAGACAAATGCGACAAACCTATAGCCGTAAAATGGTACCGTTTGACAGGCGCTACAGGTATTCGTATGCCCACATCATGTGTAGCTACCCAGCACTGCAATACAGATGCGCCAGGATGGCTGAGTGAACCACACCCAACCATAGCACAAGGGATACTTTCAAGGAAAGCGTGCTTCCACTGGGACAAAAACTGTTGTAAGTGGAGCGTTATTATTAGGGTGCGAAACTGTGGTGCATTTTATGTGTATGAGTTCAAATCTCCACCAAATTGCCAACTTCGTTATTGTGGGACAAATTGAAATCTTGTTTTTTTTTATGTTTTTAAGGGTATTTTCCATTTAGTGGAACCAACCGGCCAGAACGGCCTGATTTCTTAGGACTGATTCCAGCCGGAGCTAAGAACTGACATGTACCATTTAAGAACTGGCCGTTCTGGCCGGTTGGTTCCACTGAATGGAAAACGCCCTAAGTGATCGAACTTAGACCATTTTTAGACTGAGTCGTTTTGACTGAAGCACAACCTAGGTTAGAAATTTTAAAGTAATGTAAATTATATAATTATATCTCAGTGACCATTGAGGTCAATGTAGAAGCCAGTTCGCAAACGCCTAGTTATGACCCCGTCTCTATGGCCTGGTCAAACTTTGAGCAGTACCATTACCAGGCAGTACCAGGTACCACGGTTTCAATGAGACGATTTTAAATAGACACCAGCTAGTTTTATAATTTAATAGCTTCACAAGCGCTATCGATAAATAATGATATTCAAAGTAGAATTTAAAGTTGACACTTGACTACTTGACTATATAAGTCTGAAAATTGCAATACTTTATGCCATTTAACCATTAGTCAGACATTTCCGGGGGGGACACTTATAAACAGAAGGGTGGAGATACTCGTCGGAAGTGTTATCCAGGTGGGCGTGGCAACACATGATTTTTAAAACAATAAATGTAATATTTGTCAGTTTTAATAGTATTAAAGTATTATATATCATATATAGTATATGTAATATTATAGATGAGTATCGAGCAATAATGTCTAAAAGTGCCAAAAACTAGCCCCTTGTGCAAGTTTTAATTCAAATTTCCGTTTTGGATTAACACTCAAATTCTATTTTCATAAGTTAGAAACTCATCTACTTAGATACAATGCCTGTTTAAAATAGTCGTTTTCATTGTACAAATTAAAATGGTTGTCCTGTATTGTGATTCAAATTTAGCAACTTTCAAGCTCAATGTAAACAATTATATAGCAATTAAGGGCCGGTTCACACACCACATAAGCATACGCGACTAAATAGCCTACTGCTCATTAGAAGGTTAATTTGTTTTTTCTCACACCTGAGTGATAAACGCGCTACCGTAGGCGCCTCATGGTTGAATGTCCCGGATGTGATGTTTTCCCGATGCTGAGTTTGCATATCAGTCTCTGGTACCAGATCGCTGATTTTGACTCCTATAAAAGTGTATGACAAGCATCCCTCCCCAAAATGTATCCCCCCCCCGAGGACATTTGCACATTAACAAAAGATTCCATTTTTAGGTGCGTCTGTACTCTAGTAGATGCACAGATGACGTCAAGATGTAATGATATAATGTAATTGTTCTCACCACATTTTGACGTCTTCTGTGCATCTATTGGAGTACAGAACCATGGAAAAATGGAATCTGTTTGTTCTATATACTACTAATCGAAACACTTCAACCAATCAGAGCGCGCGTAAGATTCAATGACGTCACCTATGCGTATGTACTGTAATCACACACGGTTCTTGACCAATCAGAGCGCGCGTAATATACCAATTATGATACAAAGAGCAATATAATACATGAATAATGCATGTACCGGCTAGGGAGTTGGCGTCGTCCTCCGACATGCCGGTTTAGTGTAGAAGTTTGTATGCATGTTTGTAAATAGTTGAGCACATTTACAATGTATCATTTTCAATATTAAATAAAACACCTAAAGTTACTTCGATATTGAGGAATTTGTTTCTTTCATGATTCATGTCATGAATATTTTGTATAGAGATTTCGTACCGATCGATTGAAAACAAGTACGGTACGATTTACGTTGTACCGGAGTGTAACCGTATCTTTGAATCTTGGACGTATTTTGTATAGAGATTTCGTACCGATCGATTGAAAACTGGTACGGTACGATTTACGTTGTACCGGAGTGTAACCGTATCTTTGAATCTTGGACGTATTTTGTATAGAGATTTCGTACCGATCGATTGAAAACTGGTACGGTACGATTTATGTCGTACCGGAGTGTAACCGTATATTTGAATCCTGGACGCATTTTCCGTACCGTAACCGTAGTTTACGTATACGTCTTAACCGACTCAACCCAGCCCACACAGGGGTGGATCAAGGATTGTCTTCAGGAGGTGGTGCACCGTCTTCAAGAGGGGGTGCACCATCTTACAAATTGAAAACTGCCGATAGGAAAAAATTTTGTAAAAAGGACTCAGTCGTCTCAGGAGGTGCGCACCCCCTACACTCCTCCCCTAAATCCGCCCCTGCCACACCTTTCCACGAGCCTTTTCTAAAAATAAACGCCCCACAAAAATCCTTGATAGTGATTAATGGCTGCAATTCTTTCAGTAGGCTCGTTGCCCGCGTTCTTTTTATCCAATAAGATTTAACATTTTGGCTGTCTGCGGTGACAAACAGTGGTGACCTTTACAGGAGCCAGAAGTATGAAATACCTAGTAGGGAGGGGAGAGGTCAACACCAAAAACACGAGAAATGTTGGTAAATTTCGCGTCGGTCTTCAAAGGGCTAACATTTCGAGCTCAATTCATAGGTTTTCTAGACATAATTATTATTATATACCCTTGTCGATACGCGCACTCTGATTGGCTGAAAGCTGTGCTTTATCAGAGAATGGAGCGCAGTCCTGATGTCAGCAGCGCGAGTTCGTAGGGCGCACCTTTTGAATTTTTGTCAGAGAAAATCGAAATTTTTCCCTTGAATATTTACTTCAAAATACATAAAACAAATAGAACATCTTTTTCCGTGCTCCGTTCACTAATACAGTACTTAGGACGTGCCGACAGCACTTCTTGAGTGCAGTCGGCACTTCCTAAGTGCTGTATTAGTGAACGGAGCACGGAAAAAGCTGCTCTATTTGTTAAATATACTTAATGAAAAATAATAGCTGTTTTTCACAATTTTGATTCGTTTACGTAAACGCTTTTTCAAACATGATTTCCGAGCTTTTAGATAAAATAGAGCAAACGCAGTTGAACTGTGAAATAAAATCAAGTAAACAGGTAACTAATAGTAGCTATTTAGTGACTAATAGTTGCTATCACTGAACCAGAACAATTCATAACACAAAAAGTAATACACAAGAGACCACTGTGATCAAACTTTATTTCAATAAAACGAAATGAATTCTTTGAAATACATTTGCATATGAAAACGTATGAATTAGTGCTACTTGAAATAAAGTTTGATTACATGTGTAGTGGTCTCTTGTGTATTACTTTTTGTCATATTACTTTTTTTTCATGAATTGTTCTGGTTAAGTGATAGCAACTATTAGTCACTAAATAGTTACTATTAGTTACTGTTTACTTTGATTTCACTGGACTGTGAAATAGTTACTAAGCTAATAGACACTAATAGACTCTGCACCCATTGTTTTCTTTTGTTGCAATACAACTATTAGACACTATTAAACACTGACTATCAGTAATTGTTTCCAGTTCACAGTCCGATGAAAATCACTCTATTTCACGCTTTATATAATTAACTGCGTTTGCTCTAGCCGGATGAATACTACGTCCGTAGTTTAAAGATCTCTCTTTTGTTCTGCTCGCCTTCACACTCGCTTACAGTGCTTACGCTCCGCCTGAAATTAGCCAAACACCCCAGCTGTTCTCATGCAGCTGATAAACCAATTGATCGGTCATTGACAACATTATTCCAAACCAAATATAATAAAACGCATATACAAAGGTGACAATTATTTTTCAATAAAGTAAAAGTTATATATTGATCAATAAAATAAAAGCTATATATTGATCAATAAAGTAAAAGCCATAGAATGTTAAAAAAGGCCGCCAAGCGGGTTAAAACAGTAAACAATATGACTGAACGTCGGAAGAAAAGTACTTCTTTTAAGGGGCTCTCAATGAGGGTATACCTTTAACGGCTGACGGTTAAAAAAATCGGTATTTTGACGGTTAACGGTTAAAAATTCGGTGTTTTTGACGGTTAACGGTTAAAAATTCGGTGTTTTGACGGTTAACGGTTAAAAATTCGGTGTTTTGACGGTTAACGGTTAAAAATTCGGTGTTTTGACGGTTAACGGTCAAACATTCGGTGTTTTGACGGCTAACGGTTAATCATTTACTGTTTGACGTTAAAATTAATCAGCTAAATATTAATAAGTAATAATTAATGATTAATTTTTACGAAATAAGCTAATGTGCGTCATGGATCATATAATGCGGTTAAATGTTTGACTTGAAAAAAAAAATCTAATACAAGCGAAATTCGATACAATGAAGGATCGGTTTTAGACTTGGTATAGACGGTATGACGTCTTATGAATTTTGTAACAGTTTTAATCGACTGAAAATATCATAATGTCTTTGAATGCGTCTGCGCATACGTCTTCCAATACGGGCATTTGGAAGAAATATTGTTTCACAGCGAGTTTTCCCGCTTTGACGGTTAACGTTTTTTTACGCATGACGGTTAACATTTCTTTGATTTGACGCTTGACGGCTAAAATTTAAACACTTTGACGGTTAACCCCATTGAGACAATTTAACAATTTATGACAATTTATCGGGCCATTACTGAGCTAATTTCTTACCATTTTAAGCTTAAGTATTTCCTTAAAAGCTTCTCGAAAGTTTGTACTTTGACACGCATAAATCAGAGGATTAACTACCGATTCTAAGTAACAAAAACTCCATGCTACTGTCCGAGGTCTGTCAAGACCGTCCAAGTATGCTGATACGGAAGTCAAGATGGCCGCTGGTAGATAACAAGTAATAAAAGCCAATGTTATAACAATTGAGATTTTGAAGAGCTTTCGTTTGTTTAATTCGTCTTCAACGGCAGCAACATTTTGTGGTGATACTTCGTTTTTCTTGAAATATAATTCATGAATGATTTGAGAGTAACAAAATATGATGATGGTGAGGGGCAGAAAAACAATTAGAGACATTGTAGTCATTTGGTAGGCGTATTCGTCGATATTCAACTTCTCCGCTTGCCTTAAAGTTTCGCATCGAGATTTAGATGATGTTTTGAGGTAGGTAGAGCAAATATACAATGGTAAAGTCAGAACTAATGCGCCACACCACACGGCCATGATGGCATATCGCACGGTGTCTTCCCGTAGTCTCATTCCAGTTCTCATTGGCTTCACAATGGCATGGTATCTCTCTACAGCTAACACAGTGAGCGTCCAAATCGAAGTCATCATTGAAGTGGCTGCGATATTATGAGACATCACAAACTTGCACAAGAAGTCCGCCAAAGGATTTTCGTTGAATTCCACATATTTCTCAATTAAATTCAGAGGTAAACACACCAAACTGACAATGTCAGACACAGCAACGTTAACCAGAAGGAAATTCGTAGTGGTTCTTAACGACCTTTTCTTCCATACTGCAACTATAACCAACACATTTCCAGCGATTCCAAAAAGCGCGATAACCGAAACTAGGACTTGCCAAAGAACTTCTTCTGTTTTTGGAGACTTCATTCTCTTCTGTAGGCTAACAAACGCACATAAGAAATGATCACATTTTTTTCGATTCGCTAGACAATGTTGACTCATGAAAACTCCATACATCAAACAAAAATTTTACAACACTTGATACTAATCTCGCGATCTGATTGGTTGATTAGAGTGTGTCAATAGGAGGACAGACACACTGCTGACGCGTTTCAGCGCGCGCGCTCGTTCTGTTGCCCCGTTTGAAAAGGATTTTTTAACTTTTATCTCAAATAATTGTTGTAAAAAACGAATTGAAGATGGTTTTTCATTCTGTCCTCTTATTGACACACTCTTGACGCCATAAAATGTTCAAAACTTTGCAGTGAAACCACTCGCCGCGCTCGTGATTCCACTTGAGTTTTGAACATTTTATGACGTCAAAAGTGTGTCAATAAGAGGACAGACAACTCAAAACCATCTTCAATTTGTTAAACTGAGGCTTAATTTACGTGTTACTTCATTCCTCTTTTATACGCTAAATTCCATCTCCAGCTCTCATTTCCATATTTTATTGTAAAATGCCGAGTGCCTTTTTTATTGCTTTTGAAGATAACGGAATATGATTAAAAAAGGACAGAGTACTGACTGCTTTGACATTTGTTAGCAAAGAAACTATAGCTTTTGCACTATGTAAATACGATAATTTATAGTTTAATTTTCGGGACTGACAATCAAAAAAAATAATAATAATAAAAAGGATTTATTTGGTGGAAGTAAATCAGGTGCTCTCTAGAATTTCAAGACGGCAACTTATAGCGCAATTTTAGGATCAACAATCAAAAAGCAAAAGTGCTCTCTAGAATCCCAAGACCAATATCAATGGCCTTTTTACTTTTTTGTATCTTTTATATTTGCCATTAAAAAAAATCGAAAAATCAAGATATAATAGCTAGGCCCTAATATGAGAACTTATGTTTATTAAGGGTCTCGGAATTTAAAAAAAAAAGCCTTTGGCAACAGAAAATACAAATATTTTATATAAGTGTAAAAAAGGAAAATTTATTCATTATTATTATTGTAACATTCTGTTTGAAAATGCCAAATAAATATTGTATTGTATAAGCCAGTTCAGAGTTTAAGAATCGTTTCTAATGCGCATGCGATTTTATCCCGAATGTCTCACCTTCTTTTGTTTGATTAAAAACAAAAGGTTCAAACAAAAGAAGGTGAGAAGTTCAGGATAAAATCACATGTGTACTGAAAACGACGAGGAGGCAGTACGTAACAGCTGGTAGAATGACCTTGAAGTAGAAATTCTGTCTGACGACTTTTGGTAGGAATCGTAGTAACTTGAGGAGGTTGACCTTTTGTACTAACGATTTTGTAAGCTCAGTTACATGTGGTAACCAGGACAGCACATCATCTAGTTCCAGTCCCAAACATCTTGTGTGTCGTCGCACTTGTCTGATCGACGACGATCCAAATCTGACGGCGGGCACTGGGCCAATGATACTAGATCGGTTTAGAATCATGAACTCACATTTATCCGTGTGAAGAGTCATCCTGTTTTTTAAACACCAGTAAAACATTTGTTGCAGAATAGAATTCATGTTTGTTATACTGAATTAAGGTCTGATGTTGATTCAGTAGTAAATATGGTAGTGTCGTCAGCGTACATGTACAGCTTGTCATCCTCAGTAATTAACTATGTTAGGAAGATCAATGCAAAAGATTGCAAAGAGGAGAGGTCCCAGCACTGAACCTTGTGGAACTCCATAAGTAACTTGCTGCAGGCTTGATGATGCATAATTTAAGGTAAGGTATAGTCTGTTAGCCATGAGACGAATAGACGACTTTCAAAAATGGCGGGCTCATTGTTCACGATAACGAGGCCAGAAAGGCCTCCAAAATCAACATCGCATCAAATGATTCTAAATATATAAAAATTATCCTGTAAAATGCACATAAAATAGGTATTTTAAAAGGAAAAGGAATACATCGTCTTTGATAGCAATAGAAGTGTCGCCACGCTTATTTTCTGGTAACAAGGCCTTTGTGGCCTCGTTCTCATGTACTAGGCCGCCATTTTTGAAAGTTGTCTATATTATCTGACACTCCGATGTCGGTGATATTATTCAAGAGAACAGAATGATCGATAGTAAGAGTCAAATGCTTTCTTGAAATAAAAAAAAATACAACACAGATTGCATTCTTAGAATCAAAAGCTGATCTCTATTGTTCTGTCATATTCGCCAGAAGTAGTTCTTTCTTGTAAGCCCATTGAAATGGACTAAACAAGTTGTTAGATGTCATATGAAGAGTTAGAGCGTCGGCCAATGAAGAGTTTCTATGATTTTGCTTAGGATGCAAAGAAGTGAAATAGATAGACAGATAGAATACAATATTTACATAAGAGGTAACGCGAGCAAACAAGAAAAAATAAATAAATGGCGAGGAGATCTAAGAGAAACCCCTAGGCTTATGTAATTTAATAGTACTAAGGACGGTGGCCTAAGATTCCAGCGCGCATTTGACGGCAATGAGCGCGACGTTACACAAATTTGACTAGCAATTACGACTTTTGGAAAACTGAAAATCTGATTTTGAGAAGAAAAATACATTGTTCGTTTCTGATATTCTAAAATTGAATTCATTCTAGATGATTAAAAGTGCATGAAAAATAGCTCTTTTTACGGCCGGAAATAAAGAATGGCGTTTGGCTGCCATCTTGAAAATGTCCCATAATGCATTGTATTCCTTGCTACTCTCTAGGGAGGGCCGGGCATTTCATGGTTATTTAGGCAAATTTTAATAAGATTTCGCGTGTTTCTCAGCAGATAACTTTCTAAATCGCATGGATACCCCATAATTTTATGTTCTCATTGTTTAGATTAACTAAGCTACATTTCCTAGGGATTAAAACCTGAGCAGGCCAAAAAATTGAAAAAACAAAACAAAACAAAAACAAACAAAAACAAAAAAAACCAAAACCGTGTACCGGCCAGTAATTTCGATATCGTTTTTGGAGGATTCGAACTTTACTGAAGCTTTAATTATTCCTGTTGTACTTCTTTATGAATTATTGAAAAAAATTGGAAAAAATGTATATTAGTATAACAGTATATTAAAAACGGTTATGGGCTTTGTTTACCATTAATTATCTCCGTTAAATGCGTGGATACCCCTCAATTTTTTCCCCAGAAACCAAAAACCCTTTAAAAAGTCTACAAGAAAAATGTAGCGAAAGGTGGTAGGGAAGTGGCGGTTCTGGACCACGGGCTACCCGGGCGAAGCCGGGTGAAACACCACTCCCCTCCCCCTGCCCGGTACACCCGGTACGGGTGTGGATCTAGCCGGTACGATTCTGGTACGAGCGGAGTGAGTTTCCGGTGCGGTTACGGATGTATCCGGTACGAATCCGGTACTAGCGGAGCGAGTTTTCGGTACGATTCTGGTCGAGTTTCCGGTGTGGTATCCACAGGTGTTGACTGCTCAAAACAACATCATGCATTTAATAGAATTTCAGTTATTAACAAGTTCTAGATACGACCCTTCACATAACGTAATTTCTACAAAATTTCGAAATTTCTACGCTTTTTCTCAAAGGGTTAACTCGAGCTCAATTCATAAAAGGTTTTCTAGATATAAAGATATTATAGTAGCCTCCTCCGCAGGCGTCTTCATAATCTAAGAATTTGAATTTTTACGTATCTTGGGTTTCCTGTGTAAATTCCACAGGAATCCCACTGGAATCGCAAAGAGATTTAGAGAATATTAGAGATACTGCGGAGGAGGCTAATATTATAGCTGTTTTTCACGACTTTGTTTCGTCCACGTAAATGTTTTTTAACATGATTCCCGAGCTTTTAGATATAATAGCTGTTGAATACTACGTCCGTAGTTTAAAGATCTCTCTTTTGTTCTGCTCGCTTTCGCATCCGCCTCCGGTCCGCTACGTCTGAAATCACCCAGCTAACTGTTCTCATCCAGCTGATCAACCAATCGATTGTCTATTGACAACATCATTCTTACCAAACCAATTATTATATAGCGAATACTATAAAAAGATGACAATTAGAGTGCTCTACATCTTCCAGAGTGTTTATGTCACAGTACAGAGAGTAAGCGATCGTTTTATATTGCTTTTATAAAATATTAAAAAACTCATTAATAATTCATAAGGCAAACACAATGAAAATCGCCACCGTGACGAGTGTCTTTAAATCTGATAAAGATTCGGCCTAATTTACATAAACTTTAACCTCGATTTTCTCCAAGATAAATGAAGATATTTTTGAATTTCTTTTAGAGAACCACTCTAATATGTGTTGGAGTTTTTTAAGCCGTATAAAGAACTCGAGATCGTGTTTTATCGGTATAAAGATCCTCGCCTACGGCTCGGATCTTTATATCCGATAAAACACTCTCGTTCTTTATACATTACTTATCGACGTTTTTGTGCGAGCCATGTCTGTCCTCTGATATAAACATGGTAGCCAGCCAATCAGCGCGCGCGTTATATCTCAAATATTTTATAATGATCAATAAAGTAAACGCTATAGAATGATAAAAGGCCGCCAAGCAGTTTGAAAAACAAACAAAATGAACGTCGGAACAAAGAGTACTACTTTTAATAACAACTTATCGGGCCACCACTGACGGGTTTATTTATTTATTTATTTATTTTATTTTATTTTTATGTTTTTGCCACTGAGTTAATTTCTTACCACTTTCAGCTTAAGTATTTCCTTAAAAGCTTCTCGAAAGTTTGTACTTTGACATGCATAAATCAGAGGATTAATCGTTGATTCTAAGAAATAAAAAGCCCATGCTACTGTCCGAGGTTCTTCAAACGTTTTCGAGTATGCTGATAAGAAAGTCAAGATGGCCGCTGGTAGATAACAAGTAATAAAAGCCAATGTTATAACAATTGAGATTTTGAAGAGCTTTCGTTTGTTTAATTCGTCTTCAGCGGCAGCAATATTCTGGGGCGACACTTCGTTTTTCTTGAAATATAATTCATGAATAATTTGAGAGTAACAAAATATGATGGTGATGAGGGGCAGAAAAACAATTAGAGACATTGTAGTCATTTGGTAGGCGTATTCGTCGATATTCAACTTCTTAGCTTGCCTTAAAGTTTCGCATCGAGATCTATATGATGTTTTGAGGTAGGTAGAGCAAATATACAATGGTAATGTCAGAACGAATGCGCTTATCCACACAGCCATGATGGCATATCGCACGGTGTCTTCTCGTAGTCTCATTCCCGTTCTCATCGGCTTCACAATGGCATGGTATCTCTCTACAGCTAACACAGTGAGCGTCCAAATCGAAGTCATCATTGAAGTGGCTGCGATATTATGAGACATTACAAACTTGCACAAGAAGTCCGCCAAAGGATTCTCATTGAATTCTACATATCTCTGAATCAAATTCAGAGGCAAACACGCCAAACTGACAATGTCAGATACAGCAACGTTAACCAGAAGGAAATTCGTAGTAGTTCTTAACGACCTTTTCTTCCATACTGCAACTATAACCAACACATTTCCAGCGATGCCAAAAAGCGCGATAATCAAAACTAGGACTTGCCAAAGAACTTCTTCTGTTCTTGGAGGCTTCATTCTCTTCTAGGCTAGTCGTAAACGCATATAAAAATGATCACATTTTCTCGATTCGAGACGACGAGATTTATGAACGAAAACCGGCAGACACCAAACACGACAAACTAAGGCTTTGTGTTACTTCATTCTTACTTAATATATGATAAAGTACCTCGTCTCATTTCCGGGTTTCTTTTTTGGTTGATGTTTTTTTAAATACCGAATGTTTTTTCGTTGCTCTTTACGACAACGGATTGGGAAATAATGGTCAATATATTAAAAAACTAGATTGAATACTGTATTTGACATTTCCTAGCAGAAACAAGGTGTTTTAGCACTATGTAAATACGATAAGTTATAGTTCAATTTTCAGGACTGACAATCAAAAAGCAAAATGCAATCAATTTGGTGGAAATAAATCAAGTGCTCTCTAGAGTCACAACTGTGCCAATATCAATGGCCCTTTCATTTTTTGTGTTTCACGGAAACCAATAATATACTCTAGCCATTGTACAGTGGACAGACGAATAATAGTCCAGTTCAGAGATCCACTTCACCTGCCACAAACTAAGTAATTAGTATTATTCATTGTAATACTCGATTTTCAAACGTATTATTCATTGGATCATACCTAATTTTAAAACATACTCTCGGGACACAGGCAGCCCACAGTTCATGAGGAGCCGGAACGAATTTTGAGCTGTAAGTACTTGGTTGCTATGCTGGACTTAAGCTCATTAGTATCGGAGTATCAGATTTTTAATCCATTTATAGAAGACTCGTAATCCAGTTAACACTTTACTGTGATGAGTTGTTTTAAGCTGTAGATACTTCTCTTTTCCCTCTAACTTTTCCTTTCTAAAATGTTTAAAAAAAACAAAGCTACAAGAAGACATGCTAATTTCCGTTCATAATGAAAAAAAATTTTATCGGATAAAGGCCAAATACCATAAATAGGTGTACTGTTGGTGACCCAAATTATTGATCTTAGCTTAGTTCTGTGTTTTCAAAAGTACGCGGACTGAACTCTGCGCTCTACCTCCAGCGTACTCCGGTGATACACCTGGACACTGGACTAGCTATTGCACTAAATATCTCTACGTTCTACCTCCAGCGTACTACGGTGATAGACCTGGACACTGGACTAGCTGATTGCACTAAATATCTCTACGATCTACCTCCAGCGTACTCCGGTGATCCACCTGGACACTGGACTAGCTATTGCACTAAACTGATCTCTACGTTCTACCTCCAGCGTACTCCGGTGATACACCTGGACACTGGACTAGCTATTGCACTAAATATCTCTACGTTCTACCTCCAGCGTACTACGGTGATAGACCTGGACACTGGACTAGCTGATTGCACTAAATATCTCTACGATCTACCTCCAGCGTACTCCGGTGATCCACCTGGACACTGGACTAGCTATTGCACTAAACTGATCTCTACGTTCTACCTCCAGCGTACTCCGGTGATCCACCTGGACACTGGACTAGCTATTGCACTAAATATCTCTACGTTCTACCTCCAGCGTACTCCGGTGATACACCTGGACACTGGACTAGCTATTGCACTAAATATCTCTACGTTCTACCTCCAGCGTACTCCGGTGATACACCTGGACACTGGACTAGCTATTGCACTAAATATCTCTACGATCTATCTCCAGCGTACTCCGGTGATCCACCTGGACACTGGACTAGCTATTGCACTAAACTGATCTCTACGTTCTACCTCCAGCGTACTCCGGTGATCCACCTGGACACTGGACTAGCTATTGCACTAAATATCTCCCGATATCTCTACGATCTACCTCCAGCGTACTCCGGTGATACACCTGGACACTGGACTAGCTATTGCACTAAATATCTCTACGATCTACCTCCAGCGTACTCCGGTGATCCACCTGGACACTGGACTAGCTATTGCACTAAACTGATCTCTACGTTCTACCTCCAGCGTACTCCGGTGATCCACCTGGACACTGGACTAGCTATTGCACTAAATATCTCTACGATCTACCTCCAGCGTACTCCGGTGATCCACCTGGACACTGGACTAGCTATTGCACTAAACTGATCTCTACGTTCTACCTCCAGCGTACTCCGGTGATCCACCTGGACACTGGACTAGCTATTGCACTAAACTGATCTCTACGATCTACCTCCAGCGTACTCCGGTGATCCACCTGGACACTGGACTAGCTATTGCACTAAACTGATCTCTACGTTCTACCTCCAGCGTACTCCGGTGATCCACCTGGACACTGGACTAGCTATTGCACTAAATATCTCCCGATATCTCTACGATCTACCTCCAGCGTACTCCGGTGATACACCTGGACACTGGACTAGCTATTGCACTAAATATCTCTACGATCTACCTCCAGCGTACTCCGGTGATCCACCTGGACACTGGACTAGCTATTGCACTAAACTGATCTCTACGTTCTACCTCCAGCGTACTCCGGTGATCCACCTGGACACTGGACTAGCTATTGCACTAAATATCTCTACGATCTACCTCCAGCGTACTCCGGTGATCCACCTGGACACTGGACTAGCTATTGCACTAAACTGATCTCTACGTTCTACCTCCAGCGTACTCCGGTGATCCACCTGGACACTGGACTAGCTATTGCACTAAATATCTCTACGATCTACCTCCAGCGTACTCCGGTGATCCACCTGGACACTGGACTAGCTATTGCACTAAACTGATCTCTACGTTCTACCTCCAGCGTACTCCGGTGATCCACCTGGACACTGGACTAGCTATTGCACTAAATATCTCTACGATCTACCTCCAGCGTACTCCGGTGATCCACCTGGACACTGGACTAGCTATTGCACTAAATATCTCTACGTTCTACCTCCAGCGTACTCCGGTGATCCACCTGGACACTGGACTAGCTATTGCACTAAAAATAACATCTCTACGTTCTACCTCCAGCGTACTCCGGTGATACACCTGAACGCTGTTCTTACTAATGCCCTAAATATCTCTACGTTCTACATTTAGTAAATATCTCTGTATCTCTCAATGTGATTGCGCCGATCATGATCTAAGGAACATTCGTTTCTGCGCCATCGACTAGAGAACTTTGATGTAAAGTCAAACTAAAAGATCTCAGGGCAAGAAGCCTTTAACCTGGCCTTGAAGACTTTTCGATCATAAACTCATAACCCTTAAGAAAATTATCTAGTTCCCGCCAGTTTTGTTTGTTCTAAAAATCCCTTGAAAACCTATATTTTACTAAACTGAACGTGTTTTGTTTACTTATCTGAACTCCTTCGCGTCTCTATTTCCTGTGCAAAGTATTTCCCAAATGTATTGATGTCGATAGACCAAATATCTTCAAGCAAAGAGCAGCAACAAAGTTTTAAGTACGGCGGCATGAATCAAATTTGTTGTTCTCGTTGGGTCAGGTCACCGAATGACTGAATGACCACAACCTAATTGGCTTATAGTTCGTATTACAAACAAGAACTGCCGAGAAATCCTAAAATATCAAAATAGATCGCGAAGAGCAAATATAATATCATTAGGAGTAGTACTATAATAATAAAAGCAAAACTAAACCCTAATGCCATACTGTAGTTGAGTTCCTTGCCATTCTAAAAATAGCGAGGTGCTGGCAAACTCTTGGTTTCGAAAGAGCGTTGACAGAGGAATTCCTGATCACACCGGTAAAAGGTTCTCAGATACCTAATTTACATAGCAAATATTCGGCGAATGTGTCCAATTTGGACACAATCAGATTGGTTGTCAAGGGCTCCGGCTCCTCATGTAGTAGAAAGCACTCTCTCTCTCTCTCTCGATCAGCGTTAGGGGCGGTTTGGTCTCTATTGTGTAGTAGGCTAAATGCTCTTGCATGTGAGGGCAAGGTGCGAGCTTAGAATTTACTGAACTGTTGCTTGAATCATAAAACTAAATTTTAGCTATAACTTTAATATTATTTTTTACTGATTTTATTTTAATTCATCGATCTAAATCGTATTTACAACAATCAGTGCTGTCAGAAAATCACAACTATTTTTCAGTTTCCGGAATTTGTACTTTATTTTTTGATTACATGTAATTGCAGGATGCTATCTACTCTTCATGCATTTCCAACATTCTCCACGCTTCCCCTCCCCCACTCCCCACAGTAGATGATCATCCAACGTTCATGCAATGTCTGATTTACGCCTTGTGATCCAAATACAACAGCTGGACTTCCTGGTCACTTAGAGCGTAGTTATACAATCTGTACTCGTCAAGGGTACCCTTGGTCTTCCATCCATACAGCGTACCAAATTCAAGGTCTTTGTTGTTGTTAACACTTCCAGTAACACTGCTGATGTTGATCTCGCTGGTTTGTTTCTTGCCATTGACGTAAACTCGTACCTTCTTGGCTCGTCGGTCAAAGACGTACGTATAGTGGGTCCACTTTCCAATCAGTTGCGATGGTTTATATCCGTCGTCATGGGTGATGGTCACGTGAACTTTGTTGTTACTATGGTCACGGATGCAAACATTGATGCCATTAGAGCTGTAGCCATGGCCTGTTTCCCACCCAGGTACCCATCCCTTCCTCCCTGGTGCAAAATAGCAGCCGTAGCCTTTCCTGACGGCGAAGGTTGTTAAGGGGTACTTGACATCCAGGATTTTGATCCAACCTGACACGGAGAAGCTTGTATAACCAAAATTAATTCTGGGGTTGTTTAGTACGGTGATGATACCACTGGAATTGAAGGATCGACCACGTGAAAATTTACCACGAGCGGGGACTGGGCCGTGCGCAGCTATACCATGGTTTTCGTGACCAGAGTCGTCATCAACATAGTTTCCAATCTCCTCGTCCATCTTCCAGTGACCCACCAAACCTGATCGTGAACGACTCACGAAGTTGTAAGGAGTCCACTGTTCGTTGGTACAGACTTGAAGGGAGTTGGACGTGTGGATATAACGGACAAAACCATTTCTCATCAAAGTACAAGATTGCTCGAGGATTGTGTAACCTCCATAATAGTCACTCAGATAATACTGAAAAATAGCGAAGATAAAACTTATTGTGCTTCTAGTACTGTGCTTAAGCAGATGATATGGCCAAGTGGATCTTCATTGAGTCCAAAAAATCATATAAAAATTCTAAAAGGTCTTCTCAAAAATCTCAGTATTTTTATAACAAATATTCTAAAATATATTTCATCTTTTACAGTGATCGCACTTAACCCGTGAGAAAGTACCAAATCTAAACAGTACTAAATAGTACAAAACCCTTTGTTTTCAATTGTTTAATACTGCTTTTTTGCATCACTATCTAGCCAGTACTTTTTCACGGATTAGAGTGATTTTCATCGGACTGTGAAACAATTACTAATAGTCAGTGTTTAATAGTGTCTGATAGTTGTATTGCAACAAAAGAAAACAATGGGTGCAGAGTCTATTAGTGTGTATTAGCTTAGTAACTATTTCACAGTCCGGTGAAAATCACTCTAAGTGCAATCACTCTATCATTTTCATATGTAGCTTTCTGTATTTAAAAAAAATTGAAAATTTTCCCCTGCCGAAAACTAGTATTCCAAAAAATCTTGTTATAAAATGGATTCATTTGTTCTGATTTGTAGCATAATATTCCAAAAAAGAAGATCATCATTAGACCTCTGATTCTCTGCGGTAGCCTCAGGAAAAGAGAATGGACAAAGCTCACCCAGACTGAAAAGAATCAAATTATGTAATCTTTCAAATTTCAGTTTTAAATTCGAACTGATTGTGAACGTAACATCGGCAATTCAAGTTGATCTAAGACTTCCTTATTAGACTCGGTTTGACTATATTGGCGCTTTAAAATAAATGTTACCAGTTGATTTACAATTAGAAATACTCACTGGTTGCACTTCAGCATGGACTTCACGGGCAGAAAACCAGTAAAGAAATACATATCCCAACGCAACCACATACAGGTAATTCATATTTGCTGCTGGGACCAAGTTGTTGCTCGCAAAGCAGTATAATGGTACACTGCACGAACCACTTTGGTTTAACCGTGTAGACGAAAGGTGTATTCTCGTAAATTCCTGTTTATTCCCGTTAGCATTTTAAATCTTAAGGGGTCAATTGGGTGAAAATCGATCAAAATTGAGAATCTTATGATTTAAAACATGGTTAAACTGATCTATATGGTCCCAATCATCATCAAGCAACATATATTTGTCATATTTAAAACTGACGGTCAAAATCATCAAGTATTTTAGCATCTAAACTGCGAGTAAATGACGTCATCTACTCAATCCTATTGTTGGTTTTAGCTTTTAAAGCAAATTTCATCGGTGACAATGTGCTTAAAATGCATAGATTTTTTGGAGAGTAGTTCTCATGTCAGTTGAGTGGCCTCTCTTGATGCTTTTAATGGCCTATCAAGACGCTGGAATTGATTACAGATACTGAAAAGTGAGAACAAGCACAAAATAAAATCGGCATTACAAGCTGTTTATAATCTTTTTTTAAATTGAAGCATTTGCCTTTCTGATCATTCAAATTTACCTGGTTATAAAGGCCCTTCCAGTCCTTCCACACTGGCAAATTTTCTCTGACAAATTTTAGGAAATGAGCAAACAATCCTTCAGCACAATCTTAGAATCCCCAATAGATCAGAACAATTCATATCCCATAAACAAACGATTTGTACCGTGATTTAGAGACAGGTTTTAAACAATTTACAAATTTAATTTTGACAGAACGTTAGACTATCAGGCTATAAAAACCCAAAAAACTTGACTCTTGAAGATGACTTCCGCTCAGGTTGTCGAAACGTCAGGGGCGGTTCCCTTTTCTCCCCTCCTCTCCAGTCCCCTTCCACTCCCCTTCCCCTCCCCTCCCCATCCCACTCCCCTCCCTTGAAAGCCGGTCACACAGCCTAGAACCAACTTCGGCCGCCCATAACTTTGGCGCTATTCATCAAAACTACCTCAAAATTTCAAGTGTTGATAAATTTGATGTGCTTTTTTCAAATATTATATTTTTGTTTCTGTTGGATAAAAAATTTAAAATGTCACGCAAGGGGTGAGAAAAGCTCATTCGAGCTCAGTCGCCTATGGCAATTCAGGAGCAAAGACCTAACTCTAGCATAATCTTATCCGGGTTTTAACACAAAAACAAGAAAAACATGAATCTTGAACAATTATTTTGTCTTTTCCGCGTCACGTGAAGAATGTTTTGCACGAAATCACGAGAAATGATTTCTTCCATTCCCGAATCACGCAAAATGAAAATGCTTGATCACGCGTCACGCGAAACCCCCTGTACACCTCTGTTCATCTGGTTGATGTGCAAAATCGAAATATTTTTAGGAATGATTTAGTGGTTATGAAAACAATTGAAATTAAGCAAAATTCTCGCAAATAGCAGGCGTCAGGTCGTTATAACTGGTATTTATTTATCAACTAAATAAATAAATAAATAAATTACGAAATCATGTTTGCAGCTGTATATCAATGACTAGCAGTTGAATTTTTCCAGTGCAAAATTTACTACAAAGTATCATATGTTTTGGTTGGGGATATTCTTTATATATTTATCCCATGGCGTGTATTTTATGTCTTACTGGGTGATTGACGTGACTTGGAATAAATAGTGAAGTAATGTGACCTTGAATGATAATGCGACCTTGAATGACATTGCCTCGATCTCGTGCGGAACCTACAAAACACTGCACTCGCTCGGTGCAGAAGAGTCGACAGAGAGTATACAGCCTTATTTTGGTCGCTAGTAACTGAACTACCATGGATTCTATGTTATCAAAGACGAGTGTATCCGAACACTTCAACGTGCTCTTCATTTGTGCACCGATTGTCTTGTTTTTGTATGGTGTGTTTTTCTGGCATAAGCAGGCAAGTTCTGTTAGGGTCATGGAGAAATTCCCTGGTCCCAAAAAGAACTTCTTGTTCGGTAACACGATGCAGTTTCAACGAGATCCTTGTGGTAAGTGTTGATCGTTATTTTGTTGGTTTGATTTATTTCCTGGATCAAGTGCTTTAACCGTGTCGAGTCAAACAGATCGGCTCATATATTGGAGTACCTGCTATCGATCAAGTCGATCCGATTGACGACGTTGATCGGTTACAGTTGATGGCTGTTACATTTGTACGACTAGCTTTTAGAAGTGAAATGGCGATGGACTATATTTTTCCTGAAAGTGGGAAGGGATCGGAACGTTTAGGCTGGTATCTCACTGTCTGTCTGTCTGTCTGTCTGTCTGTCTGTCCGTCCGTCCGTCCGTGGGTCGGTCGGTCGATGGGTCTGTCTGTAATGTATTTATCCATCCAGTGAATATATCCCTTCTTTAATTTTAAAATTAATTGATTAATTTATTCTTTTTAGTACCAAAGATGAGAATGTATACATTCTCACAAATTTTAAAGTAATGATTAAAATGATGATAATGATGGTGATGATAATGATAATTTATTTGTAATCAATGGATCTATGGGATGCTGAAATTAACAAAGAAGGCAAGAAATATTTAGCAACTTTTGCATTAATTCACAGATTTCCGTGAACAAGTGCTAGGATGGTGTGAGCAAAGTGAGGATAAAGGTATACTTTGTCTTTGGCTTGGTCCTTTTCACCCCTTTCTCTTAATGTACAAACCTGAATACGCAGAGGTATGTATACTTTGATAGTAAAGAAATAAGTAGGAAGAGTCAATCTGTGGCAGCAAACAAAAATATCTATGATAAATGAGGGCACTTATCACCTAGCGTGACATTATAATTACATATGTGTTGAAAAAAAAGTTTACTATTAAATTTGTCACAGCAATATTAGTAAAGATGCATATTAGTAAAGGATTGCCCTAATAAACTGACAAAGATATGAAAATTTTTAAAACTAAGCATTTTTTGCTCAGTAGTTCACATCTGCTATACACAGCAGCTATAATCATCAGCACATTTATTGTATTTGTGGTATATATAGCACGCATATATATGTAATACTGTCCATGTATTGAATTTTATTTAGAGAATGTTAAGCAGTTCTCGACATATCACAAAATCCTATGAATATCACTTTTTACATCCATGGCTTGACACAGGTAAAGAACAACTTCTAATAACTTGTATCAAATTACATAAATAGTGACAAAACAGTTTGCATCTCTGCAATTTTATTGATTGGCACTGCCACTTCATTTCATTTATCATCCACATTTGAATACTATACATTATTTTTTATTTAACCCTACTTTTCTTTCCTTATCATGATTGAAAAGGACTTCTTACAAGGTACGTTCTTCATAAATTAACTTCCTTTAATACTTTTTATGCATATGAAAAGGAACCTCGCATCTAGTCTACATGTGTATTGAGTGTGTTGAGGGCAACATTTGCAGAATATAGATCACTCAAAGCAGCTGACACCTACTATACCCATGCAGACAAGAGGTCTAATGTCCCTAAATGATTTATAGTGTTGCCTAGGGTACATATAGGGTAGTGACAGTGCAGCAGTAGATAATATCAGGAGATCAGGTGATTAATTTTACTCCACGTGTTTAAAATTCAGCACTGGGGACAAATGGAAAAGTCGCCGCAGATTGATAACTCCAACATTTCACTTCAAAATACTTAATGAGTTCATCCAAGTGTTTGAAGAACAGTCTGAAGTACTTGTCTCCATTCTAAAGGTTAGTGATTTGGTTTTATCAGTTAAGAATCCAATAATTATTGCTCCAAATTGATGTGAATATATAATTTTTTTGGTTTAGACTCAATGTAACCATGGTCCATTGGATATATTCCCTAGAGTAGCTAAGTGTGCTTTGGACATTATTTGCAGTAAGTTGTACTTGTGATATGTTACCGTTACCAATATTCAAATGTGGTAATTCTAAGTTTCATTGGAGCAGTATGTTTTCTGTTTGAAACTATGAAAAATAACACTTTTACAACATGGCACTTTCAGGGCACCTGAATTTTGAATGATTTTTTGCATCTCAGCCTCACTAGAAAAACACTAGTTTCAGAGTCTTGCAAAGTCTAAAATTATGATACGACATGTACCCTATAACATTAGGGCAATACATGTACCTTTTTATTTTATATGCACTGCCACTGGTTATTTGGTCAGCCAGCAGAGTGCCTTAATTGTACATAATGTTCATGTTTTATAGAATCATCCATGGGCAAGTCTGTGAATGCACAAAAGGATGGAAACCTGCCCTATGTGAATGCAGTTACAAGGTAATAATGAGTGTGCAGAACATAATGAAGAAAAATAATTCAAATAATTACAGTAAACAGTAAGACATAATCAGATTACTTGCATGACTGTGCAATCTTATCCTCATATCCTATTTAGCTTGTGTACATATTTTACAATTTCTTGGTATCATTGAGACCTCATTAAGTTTAGTCCCTGACCATGAACAGAAGGGATCATAAGCCTGTCAATAAACTTACTGCCAGACTGAATAATTGGTAAGAACTAAACCATGTTTTTACACCTTTACACTATATAAATTCAATATTTTTGACAAAAGAGAAAACATATACTGTAATGCTTGTTTTCAGAATAAGTGAGCTCGTTCAAGTTCGTCAGAAAAGTCCTTGGATATGGCCAGATTGGATTTTCAACCTCACTCCATCAGGAAGACTATTCAATGAATGTCTACAAATACTTCATGGCTTTACAAATAGGGTAGGTGCATACAGCAGAACCTCTTTTAGCAGCCAACCTCTTTTTGGTCGTCAATCACCCAAGTCGTAAAGAGAGTGGTTACTCGATGTTTTACACCTTCCCTTCATCTCCACCCCCCCCCCCCCTTCTCTTGATCAAAGAGCGCCGCTATATGCATTGTATTTTATAATTGCATTTATTCTATTAAGGTAATTGATGAACGAATGAACGAAAGAAAGTCTACCAGAAAAACCGAAGAAGAACCACAAGTCGATGAATTTACTGGAAAACGTAAACGACGTCCTTTAGCCTTCCTGGACTTGTTACTTGATGCTTATGATGAGGGGCAAATTGACAGACAAGGCATTCGAGAAGAAGTCGATACTTTTATGTTTGAGGTGAGACTGTACAAGAATTTGCGAATTGACAGGCAGAGAAAAACAGAACGAACAAATGAACATTAATATTAAAATGCGATGTCTTTTTGCAATATCTGCTCCTAGGGACATGATACAACAGCGGCTGCAATGTCATGGGCTCTGCTGTTATTAGGACTACATCCTGACGTACAACAAAAAGCCCAAGAGGAAGTGGACGCATTCTTTGGTAAATGTTTGAGATGATAATCCTTATTATACGATGATGATGGTGGTGGTGATGTTGATTGGTGATGATGATGATGAGCCCGCTTAGCCAGCTCTTGGTCCAACAGGCAAACAGATACGGGTTATAAAAAAGCCTTATACTAGTGTTGATAAGCTAAGTTGATATCATATTTTATTTTCAGAATCTCGCCCAGAGACCCTTACAGTTGAATCTTTAAAGGATCTCAAATACATGGAATGCGTTATCAAGGTATCAGGAATACGAACATTTATTCCAGCTTTATAAAATTCTCCATAAAGCCAATAATTACTTTTTATTTACGTAATACAGGAAGGTCTTCGTATGTATCCATCTGTACCTTTCTATGCAAGAGAACTTGTTGAAGATTTTGAGATTGGTAAGCAATGATAGGGGGCTTTGGGTTTGGGAAGAGGGAAGGAAAGACGAAGGAGCACCTTCCCTTCCCCCAAACCAACCTCCACCCAAAGAGACCTTTAGACAGGCTGCGATAAAACGTTTTGATGTCCGACTAGTACAAATAGAAAAAGACATTATGTCCACCATTTTGTATTCTCTCGGTCATTCCTCATGAGTTCAGAGGCCTAAGGGTAAATGACTTAAAAGTACGGCCTATATATCGTTTTTACCCATGTGAAATCCATGCATATTTTTCGTATCCAGATGGAGTTGTTGCACCCAAAGGGACGACAGTGGGTGTGGCCCCAATAGCTTTGCACAAGAACCCCAATGTTTGGCCAGAACCAGACAAGTTTGATCCTGACAGGTTCTTACCAGAGAACAGTGAAGGACGTCATCCTTACGCTTACGTACCCTTCTCCGCTGGGCCGAGAAATTGTATCGGTAAGACAGACCACTCAAGTGATGGCTGTGACACTGCGAGTTTTGGCCGGCTTTCGCGCGGCCTTGTCTTGATCACATGACACTTGTTTGAGCGGGTTTTTGGCCCTCCTCGGCTGAGCATGCGCTGTAGAGACCTGACGGAATGAAGAAAAAACTGAATTTTGTGACTCCGAGCAACAAAAGGATTTCAAGCAGTCAAGCTTGGCTTGTTTCAGATTTCCCAGTGCGTATTTTGTCTTACAGTAAGGCGGATTTCGTACCATATGATCGATTGCTGCAAAAGCCCTATTTAAAAAGAACATTCTATGATGAAATTTATGTTCCAAATTTCATAGAAATTGATAAAAAACCGCAGCTGAGTTATTTCTCTGTATTTCTTGTAGGTCAGCGGTTTGCTCTTCTAGAGGAAAAAGTGGTGTTATCGTATCTTTTACGTCACTTTAACGTAAAGTCAGAGCAATCACGTGATGAAATCAAAGTCTGTGCTGAGATTATTACAAGACCACAAGACGGGATTATGGTAACACTGACCCCACGAAATTAGACAGAGAAAAATCAACAACCATTTATAGGACAATATGATCTAGTTATAGACTGCAATTAAAGCTTTGATTATCACAAGGCCTCTAGCACACTGTACATGCCTTGTGGTCCGCTGCCTAATGTAAGAACACTGGTCGCGCACGTGTGCAATGGTGCGAGTCCATCTGTCATGAGAGAATACATCGTAGTTTATATCTGGCATGTGAGGACTCTGACTCGTTTATACACCAGACACCTGGGGGCGTCTCAGAATTGTGGGAGTTCTCGGGATATTTTGCAGTGCAAATTATATGAAAAGTAATGATCCGACGAAGTGAATAATGCAATAGAATTGGAATAAACGAGTAGTTGCTTATATGAGGTTGCCACTATTAGCAATCACAGGAAAATTTTAGAAATACATATATAATACAGTCAAAAGCGATCAGTATAGGGGTATCGTAATAATGTAATCAGTAATATATTCAGTCATGTACTAATAAACAAATACATTCCATAGACGCACTAGAGATGACGTCAAAATATGGCATGCGCAAGAATAAAAAGTAGTGACAGTTGTCCTCACCACATTTTGACGTCATCTGTGCATCTATTAAAGTACAGACCCACGGAAAATGGAATCTATTTGTGTTATATGTTAGGGAAACTCAGTAGAGACTTTTTCTTGGCTTCTTTAATCGACATATTTCCTGGACTCTAAGTCAATTCTACAACAACTTTCTGCATCTGAATTACCGAGTTACAATGCACCCCTTTTATAGGGACTTGTTGGAAAATCTAATTAACTGACAACCTGTCAAAATTATTCGATATTAACTAGGAAATTTCTGGGGGCGGTGCCCCTTAATAAGAACACGAAAATTACAATATTTATGCTTGAGACTAAATGTATCAAAAATCAGTTGTTGTACGATTAAAATACAATTTACAAGAAAGCGCTTGGTCATGAAAGGTCAACTGGTACATCGGTTTACAAGGTTTTAGGGCGCTGTTAAAGTACCGATTAACTTTAATAAACTACAGGGGGGAAGGCGTCGTAAAAGCAAGGGGACACGAGTCGTAGGAGCCAGGAACACGTGCAGGCCAAACCAACAAGGTTATGTAAGAGAAAGGTTGGTCAAGGTCAGTACGTGCTGGTATGTGGATCGTACGACAATCATATGACTTGCCTGTCCAGATTTCCCTTCAAGACCAACGCGGGCTTGCAATTCGTACTTTGCACATGCGCGCACAAGCGTTAATAATTATCAAAACGATTCCGTAATAAAAATAGATTCAAAATAACCTCAAAATAATTCTGCTGATTTGTGTCCCGTAACATATACAATATTCATCCAAACACTTCAACCAATCAGAGCACGCGTAATATTCAATGACGTCATCTATGCGTATGCTGTAATTACACGGTTCTTGGCCAATCACAGCGCGCGTAATATACCAATTATTGTACATTATAATTATATGACCAAATTCCTAAATAAAAATATTATTAAAAAATATAAAAATAACTCGGGTGTCTAAGCACTTCCGTATTGCATGCCTGGTTGTTTCTTTCCGCTCGAGTGATTGCTGGTTTTCTGATGTTCCAATACGTTTGCTTTTTTGTTTCAGTTTTGTTCAGTTCGTTTGTTTGACAGTTAAGGTAATTCCTCTGTTTTGCACCGCGCACGCCTACTGCGCATGGTTCAAAAAGCATAAATCGCGACTTTACGAGCATTTTCTTTCAAGGTATAATCAAAAAGGGTACAAAACTCGATTTTGGAAATTTTTCTAATCTTTGGTGCGATAAAAAGTAAGTTTTGCGAAACTCGCCCCATTCCCTTCTCGAAAAAGTGCCGTTTTTAGCTCTATTATGATGATGTTTTACAAAATATCTCGCAAACGAGCACGGTGACCCCCATTTCTTATTTCAAAACTTGCATTCACGCAATGATTTACACAACATATTTGAAAATTAAGAAAATCTATCGATAGGAACATGGAAAATTTGACGCTATTTTGTGTATATTTGAGCCCTAGAATGCCAAAAATCGAACATTTCGGGGGTATGTTGCTCTCTAAATGATGCAAAAAATGTTCCAATGAAATGCGTTATCGAAGTTAAAATAAATTTTCTTGCTAGATATTTTACTATTTTACCTGTTTCTACTAAAATACTGCTAACTCTGAGTTTTGGAGTCTTTTTCTGAGACCAGATAGACATATCAACGAATTAGCTGGAAAACATCGAACGTTCGCGCAAAATCGCTAAAATACCCTTGTCTATCAGGCCAAATATTTCCTAAACAAGCACCGTGACCCCCTCTTTTTTGTTGGTTACGAGATAAGTAACTCAAAACCTACAAAATATCAAATTTTAAGCGATTTCTATCGGTAGGATCTATTACAGAGGAATCACCTTAATTCAATTCTATGACGTTTGAAAATACCTCGTAGGTCCGAAAGCCCGGATTTGAAGCCAAAATTGAATTGGACGAGGGAGAGGGAAAAGCTAGGAGAGAAAGAGAGGACCCTTATTTCCTTTCCCCTTCCCCCAAATTTGCTAATGCTACTTTTACGAGTAGGGATTTATATTTATTTTTTCTGATATGATTTTGTATACAACGCATTGTTAGATACTATGGTATAAATGCAGTCCTAGGCATTTTTGTTTTACTCTTTGTGCTTTATACGTGTATAAATAAGTACTGTCGGTATTTGATTTGTTTTGACTCTTGATGACCTCTCCAATATAATCAAGCTGTTCCTACTTAGGATGAAGTGTCATTTTAAATATTTTTATCATCTGAAAGATAATAGCACTTTTGTAAAAAGCAAACTTTCGATTCACGTCACGCTGGGGACCAGCAGAGGCTTTGACTCTCTCTAGGGATTCTTTCTGATATTTTTGGTCTGGTATTTTTGGTCTGTCCTATTATTTTTCATGTCCAAGGGTTCGTTACTACGAACTACTCTTAAGCCTTAAAAATCAAAAGATCAACAACAACAACAACAACAACGACGACGACGACAACGACAACAACAGCAACAATTGCAACAAACAATAACAACGACAAAAAAATCAAAAGATCAACAACAACGACGACGACAACGACAACAACAACATCAACAACAACAGCAGCAACAACAACAACAACAACAAAAAGGCCACAACCGGAAAGCAAGTCAAAATCCCTGGTCTCCAGGGTAACTTCCTCCAATCCGATGCTATCCCGGAAGGTCAACATCACGCATCTTGCACTCCTGAAGTAAGTTCCGAATTATCGTGTGAATATTAAATTTGGAGTCTAACGCGAAAGTTTGCAAAAGTCCTTTTATTCAACAAATCTACGTGAACGTCAACATGTTCGGAAGCCCGAGTTTACGATCCCGGATCGTGTACTGTTTCGTACTTTTAATACTATAATTGGTTCCCATCCAGCTAATGATACGTACGTATTAGGCCAAACTTTGTTGACTTTGCGATTGTATTTGTTTCTGCATGCCTCTGACGGAGACTACATTTCACTGCCCTTCATTTTTTTTTTTTTTTTTTTGAGCCATTTCTTCGAAAAAACGAAAATATGTGATCTTTAACTTTGAGGGATTTGAATTTTTCGAGCGAGGAATAAACACACTGAAGAACAACAAGAGGGCGGAGCTACAGCTTAGTTGCCATAGAAATACATATGATTGATGTCCGGCAAAATCAAAAGTCAAGCTCGAGATTTTTAACGAACCTCTACGTACGTGTTACGGCTGTTATTGGATGCGTCTGGGTCTACCATGATGGATTACATAGTCACGAAATCAACTGTATACAGTGTCTTTCCCATTTTTGCGCCGGTTCTCCTGATGTTTTTGGGATGGTTCTTTTGGCAAAAGAGGATTAGTAAAGTCAAAATAATGGATAGATTTCCTGGTCCAAGAAGACATTTCCTATTTGGTAATACGTTGCAGTTTCAACGAGATCCAAGTGGTATGTTGACTTGTCATAACCCGAATCCCCTTATTTTCACTGAAAACGAATTTCGAAGCTCCATTATTGGCTATTTCTCTACAACGGCCCCAGTCTCTCCACAGCAGCCAGCATATTCCGTCCTCGCCATCGATCTGATTTACGCATTTACTCTATATTGAAACCTTTGTATAATGCTGTCCAATTAAGCTCAATTTACACGACAACCTTTTTATTGCACGCGAACCCATCATTTTCGGCACGGTCCGTAAATATCATCGTGTGAACAGAAAATTTGTTACAAATGTGTTTGCTTCAACGAGTGTAAATAACATTATTCCGAGTACAATTATTCCATTCATTTAGAAAATTTGTTGTTCGATAGGGGTGCCATACCCAATGTGATCGGTCCGCGTTCCAAGAATTAGGCGTGCCGTGACATAAATAGGTTGTCTTGTAAATTGGGCTACAGTGTTTGTCTGATAGGGACTCCGTACCCAAAATAATCAGTCCATGTGTCAAGATTTAGGGGTGCCGTGACATAGAAAGGTTGTTGTATAAATATGGATTTAATCTCAGGATGAACAGGGCCGTTACGGAGAACCGGGTTGGTATTGCTTGCTCCTTTGACCAAAGATAAGCATTGCAGTTATTTCGTTACTAGTCAGCTTCCGCTCGAATGGTCCGTTGCGAGTGTGGCATGTTGGGGTTTCCACTCGCATGGTAAAACAAAATTCCCTGACTTTTCACTGACCAAATCCCATTTTTCAGTGACATTTTAATGAACACAAATTTAGAACAATTTCTATTCCACCGTTATCAGTCTACGATATCAACCCTAAAAGGGTTCAGTTTGAATAGGTCAAATAACAAACTGCCCTCTTGCATTGAAAACGCGCCGTTCAGCGGGCGGAAATTGAATTTGACGGGCCGCAAATACATTTGCAGCCCTGTTGCTGATTGGCTGAGAAGGCATCGTGCGACAGCTCTCGACCATTCAGAATTTACAAGAAAACCATTTCAAAACTCGAGTTTTCTGTCAATCGTAAGTTTTTATATTTATTTGAAGACAACTTTTATCGTACTGATTAAACGCCATTTTACCACTAATATGGAAGAATTTCCAAGTTTCAATTACAAAGTTTGTTATTTGGCCTAGTATATTGATGATAATGATAATGACATGACGGAAATTCCCTGACCTTGATTCATTAACTTTAGGAATTCCCAGACTTTTCAAGGTCACTGGAACCTTGTATACACTTGATTCAAAAAACGTTGTCGCGATTCAGAGCAACAAACCGCAAGCCAAGACCGAAATGAATGCTGGTTTTGTGCTCGTAATGTACTCAGATCAGATTTGAGTGCCAATTACTAACAAGCAAGTGCAAATCCTCGCATTTTGTAATTAGTTCTATAGAAACAAGCAACTTCCAAAATACGACATCATATGTCATTTAATTCACAACCTGTTTCTGTCGCTTTACTTGATAGCAATGGAAAATTGACATGAAAAGGGTGTGGTCCAGATAGGTGTTGCCATACCAACAAAATGACGTCACCACCCTTTTTAAATCACTGCTTATTCTTGACACCAGGGAACTGTTTCAGAGGCATCGCATTGAGTGCTGCTCCTAAAACTTTGTCTTACATAATATAATACTCATGTTAACTTATTCTATAAGTCCTATGTCCATCTTTATATTTTGAGTTCTATTGAGTGAAGTATAATAATAATGATAATAATAATAATTTTATTTACTTATATAGCGCTATTTCCAGAGGTTTCCAATAGCGCTTTACACTAAGTAATTTACATACAAGTATATTTGTTTCTTAGATTTTCGAAGCCAAGTAATTGGATGGTCAAAGCAATATGCTGACAGAGGTGCCTATTGCGCATGGCTCGGCCCATGCCACCCATTCTTATGTTTATACAAACCAGAACTTGCAGAGGTATATTCTATACATGTTTATATGCTCAGATCTATTGACTAATAATTATTCTTTATAAATAACCTAAAATTAAATAACCTAAAATTTACCTATTCATAGGTAAATTGTTACGCATCGAGGAGCTAATTGCATTAAAGTCAGAAGGCACAATTGTTTCAGCAACTAGCTAGTAATCGTTTCACGACATTGCGAAACAAGTTGTAACAACTCTTTCGAAACCGTTTGTATCAATTTTGCGACATTGCACAGTGTAAAAAGCGGGAGATGCACGCTGCATTTTTTCTCGCGCCGGCAACGCAATTTAAGATTTTGTTAGTGTAGAGAAAAATTGCAGCGTCTGTCACTCTGCAACATTCAATATTTCGCAGAGAAAAGTTCATACTTTTAAAGTATCTATGTTTGCAACAAATTTTTTGTTGCGGGAAATCATTGTGGGCGTTGTTGCACAGACATGCAATTTCGCTCTCGCAACAAAATCTAAAATTGCATTGCTAGCGCGAGAAAAGATTGCAGCTGGCAGTGATACACGGGCTAAATTCCCGTCTGCAACTTTTTACGCGACGCTATTGCGAGACGAGTGCAGAAAAAACGTCACCCATGTTATAACAGCGCCTTAAATTCAATGAATAAGGCCTCATAAATTCAAAATAGAATAAATATGACAGTCTTAAAGACGTATCTATGCCAATAAGAAGTAAGAAAGCCGTTTTAATTTTCAGCATCGATAAACTGTGGGGGAATATTTTTTTGTCATTCACAGAGACTACTAAACAGTTCTCGCCATATCAGTAAATCGTATGAATATAACTTTTTACATCCATGGCTTAAGACAGGTGAGTGATAGTAAAATGGAATATCATATGCAAAATATTTATACAATTAATTTATTTAGTGATATGGTGTCAACTTTTCCCATTTGACATTTGGGGTGGGGTGGGTGGCTTAACCTATGTAGGGGACTACGTGTCCTATTGTTTTGCCATTTAGATTAACTATATGTAGTGTTAACTGAATCTGTAAATATATTGATTCCTTTTTAACGCCTACATTTTACATTCCTACCGTGCAGTTATGTCAAAGACAGAGACACGGCTCGTACTAAAATGTCAAAAAATGTTTTTATAAAAGTAATGTAAAACGATCGCTAATGTCTCTGTACTGTGTTATATGCACGCGCGTTTTATATGGCTTAAATATTGATCTTGTTTTTCTGTTTTTGTACTCTGAGTCTTGATCTACCTATTTACTTTGACTGCTGCTGGAATTCCTCCTTCATGCAGAAAGTAACATGGTCCATCGTAGGCTCGGGTACAAAATAATCACTGAAAAGGACTACTCACAAGGTAAGTTTTAATACCGTGCGTGTGTTGGTGTTAGAGCAGATTTCGTATGACTGCATGTGAAAAGGGTACGGTCACGGCAAGGTATAGCCTGCGTTGCTGGCGGTCAGCGGTTTTTGGGCGGAGGAAGAAATGAAAGACCATTTTTTCCTCCGGCCAAAACCCGCAGACCGCCAGCAACGCGGGCTAGGCAAACTACGGTTACGGAATTTCGAATGTTTTTTATAGTCAATACGGCACTAACACGGTGACGGCACGACTCGGTCCGTTTTACACTCATAGGAAAACTACTTCATTGGTGAGAAAACATTTTTTTTTTTGCATTTTAGATATAACGCGCGCGCTGATTGGCTGGGTACCGTGCAGTTATATCAGAAGACAGAAACATGGATCGCATAAAAATGTTTAAAATATTTTATAAAAACAATAGAAAACGATAGCACTCACTATTGACAGGAATTTGCGCAGTTGGAGTGCGCGTAATATACTCAGTTCTTCAATGATATTTAATAGTTTTTAAACATCAAAAATGCGATCTTTTTTTTTCAAAATTCAGTACTGGAGATAAATGGAAAAGCCGTCGCAGATTGATAACTCCAACATTTCACTTCAAAATACTTAATGAGTTCATCCAGGTGTTTGAAGAACAGTCTGAAGTACTTGTATCAATATTGAAGGTTAGTGACTGGTCATTATCTTAACTCTGAACTGATAACCAAATTCTGATTCACTCAAGAACTAGAGTAGGAATATACTTGGTGCAATACTGACAGAGAAGACGGAGGGTCGGTCCCTCGGAAGCAATGAGACCACGAACCGGAAATCCAACCGAATCAGACATTTGAGAATGGAGGAGGTCAATGTGTTTTGCGATTTTGTGTTTTGCAGGTGGTTCTTCGCCTTCGCCTTCTTCTGAATAATTAAATTCCTTTTGTCTTTGTAGAATCAGTGCAACAAAGGCCCTCTAGACATATTTCCCATACTAGTAAAGTGCACTTTGGACATCATATGCCGTGAGTTCATGTGATCATACACATCATAAAGTTTTATATAATAACTGGTATATTACGCGCGGTCTGATTGGTCGAGAACCGTGTGTGATTACATTGCACACGCATAGATGACGTCATTGAATCGTACGCGTGCTCTGATTGAAATTTTTCGACTTCGTCTCGTGGCGTACTTTTTAGTTTTCACCACATTTTGACGTCATCTGTGCATTTATTAGATCGAATACAGACATACGGAAAAATGGAATCCGTTTGTTGAATAATTCACCCATTTTGTGGTGTTTTATAGAATCATCCATGGGCATGTCTGTTAAAGCACAGCAGAATGAAAATGTAACCTATGTGAATGCAGTTACAAGGTAATAATGTGAACAGGGAGATAAGGTACTTAATTTGAATACCTTTGGAACTGAAGATAAGACAGATTACGTTATACCACAATGACACATTACATCGAAAATTTGATTTACAAAATAATACAAAAAACGAAACGAAATAAAACAACAACAACAACAACAAAAAATCAACAACAACAGGATGCAATGTACCGAGAGGAATCAAACTGAGAAATAGAGAGAGAATGCGTGTGTGTGTGTGTGTGGAGGGGCACTATATTTATTTTTAACCCCCTCTCTCCATCAGTGCTCCGTTTTAAGAGTATTTAAAGCTTTTACATCTACGCGGAATGGAAAGAAGTCGAAACAAGCCACGTAAGGTCACTGGGAATCGAACTCGGGACCTCTCGCATCATAAAGCAGCGTACTTGCCAACCGAGCTACACTTGCTCATGAAGTTAAGAAAGGGTTAGCTTTTTCCGCTAAAATCCTCGATGAGTTATAGAAATTTGAAATTTGTGGAACATTCAAGAAAGAAGCTTAAAAGTGAAAATGTTGTTTATCTTAAGAATTAGTGAGCTCATTCAAGTTCGCCAGAAAAGTCCTTGGATATGGCCAGATTGGATTTACAACCTCACTCCATCAGGAAAGTTATTCAATCAATGTCTACAAATACTCCATGGCTTTACAAATAGGGTAAGTGACGGTTTCGCTTTTTTTAGCCGATTATTAGCAGCATACAGAAAAAAACGTTGTCCATGAAGTCTGTATATCCAACAAATAGATTTTATTTTCCCGTGCGTCTGTACTCTAATAGATGCACAGATGACGTCAAAATGTGATGAGAACAAAAAAAAAAAAAAAAAAAAAAAAAGGACGCCACGATACGAAGTCGAGTGGCATGACTGTTGTTCTCACCACATTTTGACGTCGTCTGTGCATCTATTAGAGTACAGACCCACGTAGAAATGGAATAAATTTGTTTTATGTAATATTCATCGAAACATTTCAACCAATCAGAGCGCGCGTAAGATTCAATGACGTCATCTATGCGTGTGTACTGTAATCACACATGGTTCTCGACCAATCAGAGCGCGCGTAATGTACCAATTATTATACAAATTAGCATTTTTGCGCTGTGTTTTATCAGGTAATCGACGAACGGATGAATGAAAGAAAGTATGCCAGAAGAACTGACGAAGAACCGCAAGACAAGTTTATAATTACTGAAAAACGTAAACTTCGTCATTTAGCCTTCCTGGACTTGCTACTTGATTACTATGACATGGGACAAATTGATAGACAAGGCATTCGAGAAGAAGTCGATACTTTTATGTTTGAGGTGAGACTGCAACTTAACAAATAGATTCCATTTTCCATGCGTCTGTACTCTAATAGATGCACAGATGACGTCAAAATGCGGTGAGAACAAAAAAGTACGCAACGAGACGAAGTCGAGTGGCATGACTCATTGCATTTTGACGTTTTCTGTGCATCTATTTGAATTGAGTACAGACCTACGGAAAAATGGAGTCTAGCTCTTATTTGTTTTATATAATATTCATCGAAACATTTCAACCGATCAGTGCGCGCGTAAGATTCGATGACGTCATCTATGCGTGTGTACTGTAATCACACGAAGTTTTCGACCAATCAGAGCGCGTGTAATATACCAATTATATAATTGGTATACAGTACGTACTTTGCGATTGGCCCTCTGTCTCTATAATGCGGACAAGTTTAGGTATGTCTATTCTATAATTAAACCTCAATATTGCACTCAAACCAACGAAACAAAAACCAAAAAAGAGTGTGCGTTACAGTGTGATTTATCCACTGCAACGAGCTATGTATTAAAGTGACCAAAACAATATCTGCCCCTAGGGACATGATACAACAGCGGCTGCTATGTCATGGGCTCTGCTGTTATTAGGACTACATCCTGACGTACAACAAAAAGCCCAAGAGGAAGTAAACGCATTCTTTGGTAAATATCTATGATGATGATTTACGATCCATTCTTCTAGCCACTGCGAGGACAGGAGGAGGAGAGGAGGAAGAGGAGGAGATGCAATAGGAGAGGACGAGGGAGTGGAGGAAGAGGAGAATGAGGAGCAATAGGAAGAGAAGAAGGCGGAAGAAGAGGAAGAGGAGGCGGCGGCGGAAGAGGAGAAGGTTGAAGAGGGAGAGGAGGAGGAGGAGAAGTAAGAAGCAAAGGAGCAAAGGAACAAAGGAGTTAGATATTTGTGTTTGTTTTCATACAGACTCGCGTCCAGAGACCCTAACAGTTGAAGCTCTAAGGGATCTAAAGTACTTAGAATGCGTTATCAAGGTATAACACCGACCACACCAATTCACACTTCATACTGAAAACCACTTCACGGCAACTTGTATCCATGTGTCATTGTAGGAAGCCCTTCGTCTTTATCCACCTGTACCTTGCTACGCAAGAAAACTATCAGACAATTTTCAAATCGGTAAGCTGTAGTAAGACAGTGTAGGATTTTTTTAGTTGTCGTGAGTACCTTACGGACTGTATACGTTCATTTTGTATCCAGATGGAATCATGGTACCCAAAGGAACGACAGTTGTTGTAGCTCCAATATTTTTGCACAGGAACCCCAATGTTTGGCCAGAACCAGACAAGTTTGACCCTGACAGGTTCTTACCAGAGAACAGTGAAGGACGTCATCCTTACTCCTACGTACCCTTCTCCGCAGGGCCGAGAAATTGTATCGGTAAGTCCTCGATAAACTCGTATACTATGGTAATTTGCATAAACTTGCGCTTCCACTTAATTTACGAGTATGTCTCTGGGAGCACGTAAATTTGCGTAAAAATTACTAGTAAAGGTGCGTAAAAATCACCCATAAAGTTGCGTAAAAGTCACCCGTAGAGTTGCGTAAAGATTACCCGTAATATTGCGTAAAAATCACCTACAAAGTTGTGTTAAAATTACTCGTAAAGTTGCGTAAAAATCATAAATATTTTCACTACTAAAAAACTCCGCAAATTCGCACCACGCGTGACTATTGATTCTTATTTCCCACGGGAATGTTTGCTTAGAATGTTCTGCATTGCCACGCTTTCTCATTGGCCCATATAAGAGTTAATTCTGTCCATTTCGAGAGCATTTCGACAAAGTCTCCATCAAGGCCTCTTCAAAGATTTCTTCTCTTGGTTTTTCCTGGCGTCGCCGAAGCAACCTACCTCTCAACCCTTCAAGACTTTAGCTCATTCCTTCGCCTTCAACGAAATACGACAGCGAAACTAAGAACCAGTCGGTGTGGTAACAATAGAAGCAGTGCTTCCAGGAGTTAAAATGTTGTACGACTACTTCAGGTACTTTTAGTCTAAGCTTCGGTGTAATTCGTTTCGTTGTGTTTTCTCACAAATTTTATTGTATCTCTTCAGTATTTAACGTGGTTTTGGGGGACCCTGGTTCGCCTTAGCGCTTCCATAAGTTTGCTGTTTTCGTCTAAGGCTATTTCATTCGCATTCATATTCGCGCTCGTTGCAAAGTTTACTTCAGTGAATTCCGGGCGCCATCTCCTCCCTCGGGATTTATTTTCATAAAATTGTGGATTCGTTACTTTATGCTCGCACCTTGCTTCGTTTAGGTATTTTTACCACGGCATACGCTTTTAGTTCTGTTTTTTCTAGTAAGCGTTTTTCTAGTATGGCTTCTTATTTATTCAGTTTGTTCCATGTAGTTTATCTTATGCTCGTGCTCGTGCAACCCTAGCAAATTGCGGATAAATTTTTTGGGTTAACGGTAAATTATTAGCCGTCTATATCACTTCGTTTGGTGTAGCCACGTGCCACGACTCTGCAAAATTCCTCGGGTCGCAGGTTGTCTGTTTGTTTGGTTGTTTTATTTCTCGTTTAAAAGTATTCCATTATAATTACAATTAATAGTTTGTTTTAAAGAAATAAATATAAACACATTTATCTCAGCGTAGCTCCATGTAAGCACATCAATTTAATTTTGCTAACCATCGGAAAGTGATTTTGTCTGGCTAGTGCGTGACGGAATAGTTGGTAAATCTCCCCTACAGAGAATTCATTTATGTATCGGCCTAATGAATACGAGACCATGTGTCGGCATAGTGATTTGGCCGTGTGTCGGCATAGTGATTTGGCCGTGCGTCGGCTTAGTAAATATGGCCTTGTGTCGGCACAGTAATGTGACCGTGTGTCGGCAAGCTCGGCATCCAAAAGTAATTGGTCACGTGTAGATAAAGTAGCCGTGGCTCGGCAGTGTAGCCATATGTTGGCAGGATAGCCGTGTGTCGGTAAGTTTGGCGTCCAAAAGTGACTTGATTACGTGTATATAAAGTAGCCGTGTGTCAGCAGGTTTGGCATCCAAAAGTGAATCGGTCACGCGTAATAAAGTAGCCGTGTGTCGGCAGTTAGCTATATGTTTGCAAAGTAGCCGCGTGTCGGCAACGTAAATATGGCCGTGTGTCGGCATAGAAAAGATGGCTGTGTGTCTTCCTAGTGAATATGGCCCTGTGTCGGCATAATTTTAGTCAATATGGCCCTGTGTCGGCATAGCAAATGTGGCCGTGTGTCAGCATAGTAAATATGGCCGTGTGTCGGCATAGTAAATATGGCCGTGTGTCGGCATAGTAAATATGGCCGTGTGTCGGTATAGAAAAGATACCTGTGTGTCTTCCTAGTGAATATGGCCGTGTGTCGGCATAGTTCAATAGTTTGTTCTCTAAGTGATCATAGTATGCTTTTCTCCTTGGCCTTCTTGAGCTTTCCTCGCTTCGCTGGTATCGCTTGACAATTTCTCTCGGGTTCAAAGCGGTGTAACTCATTTATAGCCATGGCTGCCAATTGAAGATACTTGAAGATAACTTTCCGGTCTCGAACATTAAGTTTTTCTTTTCCGCTTGATTTGTTTTTTCTTGGCCTGGGACTCTCTCTCCACTTTTTCCGCCGCGACCAGAAGGGTAAACTAAACTTTCACCCTATAACTTGCCTTTGGGCGGGTTCCTGGTCCGGTTGGATGGTGGGGGCCTTCCCTTGGTTTCTTAATTAAGACCAATTAACTCCTCAGTACCAAAGTATTATTTTGTCAGAAGTGCACATCTACGAAATTTCCACAAAACAGTATTGCGCACGAGGAGTTCCAAAGTCGTTTGTTTCTAATTTAGTTTTCTTTCACTTCTAAGCCTATTCGGATACTTCTCTAATAGTCCGAACATTGTAGTGCTTAAAATTCAACGAACCCTTAAGGCAGTTTTTTCTTCTTTTCATAGCCCGAACCTATTTGGTAATAGCAATTCAATGATCTTAGCTTGTTCGTGGAATTCGATCTTTTCCGTTTCGAAGTCTGGTCCATTCGTTCCGTTTGTTTGTCACTTGTCCAGTATTGGAAGGAAAATATGAACCCTTGGAACTCTCAATATTTGATGTGTATACGCGTACGATATGAACTGGGAAGGTCACCCCACTTGTCCAACCGGACCACTTTCAATCCTGCCCAAGTTGGAAACATTTCACATTTCAATTCATGCTCAAGCCGAGTAACACGACTCTCAGTACTGTGAATTGGATGATCCACGCGAATTTCGGTCACTTTAAACAATTATTTTTAAAGGCCCTCTTTGATGAAAATCGATGAAAATTGGAAACTAATTATTAATTATATATCTGAAGATGAGGGTAGTTAAATAACTAGCTACCCTCTGCCCCAAAATCTGCATTTCAAGCTTATTATCAAAGGGAAATTTTTATATTAAGTCTCAAAAGAACAATAGGGTTGAGAAATGACGTCACTTACTTTCAACGTCAATGCTAAAATACTTGACAATTTCTATTCGTCTCGTTTGAATGTAAAGAAAATGTTGCCTTTGGTGATTGTTGGGAGTCGACATAGGTTTTACTAAGTTTCAAGTCATTTCCAATTTTAATTTATTTTCATCCAAGTACCTCTTTAAATCTTGGCCTGTTTAGACGGAGTAGTTGGTACACCTACCTAGGAAGGAACATACTGGCTGGGTTTTCCGAAAGGTAACAATTGTGGATCTCGCGGCTTGAAAATAACTACTTGCTGAAACTGAAGAGGGAAGCACATTTGATTTGTCTCTGACAACCTGTAAGTTTATTTTGCATATTTATGATAATGACAATGCTGCTGCCTTTGCACGTCCCAATTGTTGACAGTGGAGCCCCCATCTCTCCCAGAATAAGTCAGTCAGGAAATCCAATGAATACTATGCAGTCTAATTTTTCTCCTTAGTTAATCCTAAGGAGGTAGAATTCTTATCAATTGCAAAGAGGCTTTCATTTCTTTTCACTGCAGTGGCGACCATGTAATATTATCTTTGTATGCCATGTCATTTAAGAATACATAAGTAAGTGTTAGGTTACAATAAGTGGTCCAGCTAGCTCTCCTCTGTAGTTTCTCTGTAGCTCGTTTGTAGTTGCCGTGGTCTCACCAGCTCCGTTCATATGCTCGACATCTCTGAATTAAGCGTACGCCTGCATGTCGCGAAGGGCGTATGCGTTTGTATGTACAGAAATGAGTTAAGAGACTTCACGAACAGTATGAAACAACCCTTTATAGACCTTCGGAGCGGTCACAATATATATATAAAAAAATTGCTGATTGGTCATTCGACTTGCAATACCAAGAGCTCTTCGTGGAATCCTGTGTCTCGACGTCACCTAATGGACCATCGAACTCCATTTCGGCTTACTGTTGACGATCCTTCCGACCGTCATCGATGGATACAGAGCATGCACTTTGTGCGACACCCGTTCGGTAAGGAGTGTAAGCATGCGCTGCGAAGATCCAGTCTGCAATTCGTGACAGACCACGAAATATACGAAGAAACAGTAATTTATCTCATTTGAAATCATGCTCGCTGAGTGTTAATTTTAGGAAAACTATGTTATATAGCAGGAAAACCGCAGCTAGGCAAGCACCAATCACTGAGAGGGTCCTTGAAGGCACATCTATCGAGTGGTCATTTAACTCTCCATTCGTCCATGAATAATACCTAAGAATTCAATGGAATCCCAATCAGTCTTCCATGCTATAAATTAACATGCAGCACGCATGAGTGCGAACAAGGTTTATGCAACTTGAAGAGCTAGCTGGTGACTCGTACCAGGCCACAGGTCAATCCAAACGTACTTCGGTCTATGCAAATTTTTGTTTGCAATTGTGGGCTCATTAGCAAACGGATTAATGTCTGACAAATTTGAACCTGAGTCCAAAACATAAACCAGCTCATTTCTATAGGTATTCTAGGAATTTGTTAGCTCTTTGCATGTAATATTAAACGAGATACCAGCTTTTACATTTCTTGGAACGCTAGAGTGCTAGCTCTAATGAGCCTCTAATTCTCTGTGAAATCTCTCCTTTTCCAAGCCGCATCGCAAAAACTATTTTGTGCGCCAATTTGCAGGGAAAGTTAATTTTGCCATGTATTTTCAACATTCTAAGTTGATTCGGTATTACTTCATATTAAACGAGATATCAGCTTTCCAATGTTTTGGGGACATACGCGCCAACGAGCCAATCCATCCTCTGTAAGATCTGGAGTTTCAAAGCTGCACTGCGCCAAAACTATTTTATGTGTCAAGAGCTCCAATTTGCATGGAAAGTTCATTTTGCCACATGGTCGTTAGCAAAGATTTTTCTATTTGTGGTACCAGTCATTGGTAGTATCCAGGTCGGAATTTTAGAGGAACTGTAAGCGAGTGTGCACGAAAATGGTCCATCAAGGATACACTTGGTGGCTCGTCGTTCTGATCCTCCCATTCTTGATGTCTAGTCAGCAGACTATGGTTTCCACATTTGGGCTGTGTTTGCGAAACGAGGTCCAGCTGAGAGTGAGATCTACTGTTCGCTTCCCAGAGGTGTTTTCAGTGCATTGAGTGTTGACACCTGTTGACACTGGCAGCTTGCTCTAGCATGCAGATGTGGCTGTCTAGTAGTTGTCTGTTCCATGTCAAGCTGTTGAACCTCAAGTCCCACTCGGTATTAACGGGATAGAGCTCAGTCTTCTCCAGATTGTACGTAGATACTGCCGGGCTAATTTTAGTTGCGATTCATTGCGTTTTTCTTCGATTTCGCCTCATTCAATGTGAGATCAGATGCCGACGTCCAAACAAATAGACGGTATTGTAACGAGCCAGCATCTCCCAAGACTTGCCCTCGCCCTTCTTTCAGGTTTCTCCGCCGTATGACTTGGTACGAATATCGCCTTCGTCTTTGCGCCTTCAACAACCATAGCAATATCACGGACTCCATCCGACATACCGCTCCCTAACAGAAGGCCCATAACTGATTCCCTTTTCAGTTTTCTCTAGGAAAATGGCACGTTCTCCAAATACTAGGGACGTAATTCAATCAACAAGCAAGACTCCCGGAAGTCGAAAAAGACCCGCGCAAATATCTCGATTTCCTTTCTTCATCCATTAGCCCCGATGCCTGCGCACCAGCGGCTGCAGTGTACAGGAAGACTGTCTCTGGGGCAAGCTCAGTCTCGTTGGCTAAATTGCCTCCCGCTTCCAAGTCGAGTCGATGTTGCTAGTCACTAGGTGTGTGACAGAGAGGAAACGTAGGTGAAAATGGTGGACCATGTCGTGGTTCTCCATCCTGAGTGTCTAGGTATTCTGCATGTGTAAATTCCTAGGTTCCTTGCACAAATGAACCTTTGTTGGCGGTTTCACGCTCCCTAGATGATTTAACATATCTGATTTTGCTCTCTTTTTTTCTGAGTTTTGGGAGGAGGTATAATTTCTTATCAACATCTTCCTTTCAGGTTTCTACACCGTATGACTTGGTATGAGTATCGAAGGTAGTGGTAGCAGTTTCGGCGAGTGAGCGGAGGTCAAATCTCGTTCTCCCATAACTTAATCACGCCGAGACAATGAGCGGGAGAATTTAGTAGTGAAAATGGTTTACTATTTTCACTACTAAAAAACTCCGCAAATTCGCACCACGCGTGACTATTGATTCTTATTTCCCACGGGAATGTTTGCTTAGAATGTTCTGCATTGCCACGCTTTCTCATTGGCCCATATAAGAGTTAATTCTGTCCATTTCGAGAGCATTTCGACAAAGTCTCCATCAAGGCCTCTTCAAAGATTTCTTCGACCCACCCTCCTCCCCTTCGGCGACGCCGCACCCATGAAATTTTGGCGACTCGGGATATCTCAAATTTCGCGATTTTAACTCATAAATTCCGCAATTCCACAAAGTCTCAGCAGAGTAATAACATTCCCACGCGTCGTTTTGTATTCCATAGTCAGTAGACAGTAAAGCAAGTAAGTAGTTCATTCCAATCCAATAGTTGTAAATTGAAGTTCTGTCTGGCGATTCTGAAGAACAATTTCTTAGTCCTCATCACTGCCACCTTAATTTTTTCTTCGTTCAATTATGCAAACACTTCCTTGGTTAGATCCTGATATTGATTTCTAGACCAAGCACCATTTAACTATAATGCAATACAGTGTAAATTAAAACTGTTTTGCAGCGTTATTCACCGGAAAATTGCGAAATTAAAGTGAGTTACGATTTGATTTTTCGCCACTTTGCGTCTCTGTCGCGAACATTCGACCTCCAAAATCGCGAAACAATCTTGTCGCGAAAATTTCATGAAATAAGGTACGTCGCTCCGCGTTTCGCTCATTGCCTCGGTCAAATCTCGTTCTCCCATAACTTAATCACGCCGAGACAATGAGCGGGAGAATTTAGTAGTGAAAATGGTTTACGATTAAAAATGTGCGTATTTTGGGAAACACCCTGAAACGTAATCGACAAGTTAACGGGTTAGTAAGCGGATTCGATAAATTATCGGATTTTTCAAGTTGTTGCAGGCGCACATACCCCGAACTGAGTACACCATTCTTAGGATAATTTCTCTTGACGCACGGCACTTCTATTTCAGGTCAGCGATTTGCTCTTCTAGAGCTAAAAGTTGTGTTATCGTATCTTTTACGTCATTTTAACGTAAAATCAGAGCAATCACGTGATGAAATCAAAGTCTGTGCCGAGATTGTTACAAGGCCACAAGATGGGATTATGGTCACGCTGACCCCACGAAATCAGTAGAAATGAACAACCCGTACAATATGATCTAAATATCATACATATGTGCACATTATTGGCTTATCCATCTAGATTCTATTTGTCTAGATGGTAACCTTTGGAAAACGGTATAATTAACAAATAGCCCAAGAAGCCGTAGGTCGAGTGGGCTATTTGACCTATTTTAGTATCACCTACAAAAAATCTACCAAATGTAGGTCCAAATACTTCGTCTGAAACTGTCTGCAAATCGCGATTCAGCGCCATTCATTTCTTTTCTTTCAAAACCGCCGCTATTCTCAACCATGGGCTATCACGAATAGCCCCCAGTAGAGTAGCCAATCGGAATGCAGGATTTGTGATAGATCACAAGTTGGTGGATACTAAGAAGGAATAGTTTATGACAACTAACTATATTTATCCCAATGCGCGAAATATCATGCGTTATTATGCAGTTTTGAAAGTGATAATTTTCGTAATAGGTTGATCGTCTCACCACGTGAACACAATAGTGAAAAATAACAGATCAAAACTGACTCTTATGCGCCATCTTACTGGTGTTTCGATCTCGCCAGGACATTCAACCGACGTTTGTACGTACGTTGTCTATGGTGCTTTAAGCCCGCCGCAAACGTTGATAAACTGTGTGAGGAAACTACCACACGAGGCACTTTTCTCACCGTGTGCTCTTTTACCTGCTCGATTTTTGGCCTCGCGTAGCCAAAGATGCAACGTCTGCGGCGAGAAATCGTCTGAGCTAAGTGCCTCGCGTGGCAGTTTCCTCACGCAGTTTCTTAACGTGTGCGGCGTGCTTTAGGAATCAACTGTCCGGGAGATTTCATATTGAGATCTCATCAGTTTTATTTAGAATAAGAAGATCGAGATACAAGAGTTGTCTGCAAAACTGGATGTTCTCAGTTCTACTAGATAACATTACAAAACTACTCAATTGTAACTTACTAAAGTTAAAAACTTCGTATTTTAAAAACATATAAAAATATAAATCTAATGATGTTTAGTGTTAGAAAACAATATAGCAATGATCGCTCAAAATCACTGCAAGACAGGTTACTGCAATCGTTTTAGCAACATTAATTTTCGTACTACTTGTTTGCAGCACCATTGCGGGACGAGTTACAGACAAAATTGCATCGTGTGACAGCCTTAAAGCTGGGCACACAATAGGGGACATATGTTGCACGTTTTTGTTAACAAAATGTTTCACGGAGACAAAAATCTGTCTCCCGAGACAAGTCCAAACTGAACTACGTCTCCTGGGTAATATAACGTACACGAGGGAACTTTGCCTTGTCATGCAATTTGAATAATTTCACTTGTATATGAAATGTTAGGCTCATTTTTAGGTACCGTACGATCTCGCGTTCCGAATTTCATCTATGACGGCGCGCGCTCGGACAAAAACGTATGCGTGACGTCCGTGTTGACAAAAACGTCTCGGGCTTAAGCTCCCTATTATCTGTCCACAAGACCAGTCCGATGATTTCAAACTAAACTACGTATCAGTGCACACAAGGGGACTTGTCTTCATGTTCCTGCAACATGTCACGTCCTAGTGCGTGCCGAGATTACAGAACCGTGTACACGCTACCAATAATGTTGGCCAACAACTCCCATATTACCAAACAGTAGCATTTCTAATACTAAACGAATGGTATTAACACTAGCAACAAAGATATAAATAATGAAACATAGAAAAATTGAAAGTGTCTACGTTGATTTCATATACCTATAGTATTTGCACAAACATTGACCCTTCAATACACAGAGGCTGTGTCCTGGAAACCACAGAATCGTCAAAATTACAAGCGTTAACAGCAAGATAGGAATATACCTCTGGTTCCCAGGGTACAGAGGCTGAGACCGAAATGAACATTGGGAAATCTGAGGATTAGATGATTTTCAAGAAACGAGAAGACCTGAGACAAATTCTTGGATTCCAAACACGATTATGCAGTATGTAGATACCTCATAGATAAAACATGAAAATTCATATATTACTGGTGTACCCAGGAGCCATTTCGGCCTCAGTTTCTGGGTTCAGTGTTTTTGAAACTCAAAGGGTCAGTGCTTGTGCAAATAGGTGTAAGTAGTTATGACCCCCCAGTAATGAACCCAATACTAACATTAAATGTCAAGCGTCTGTACGTTGTTATAAAAACGACGTGGGTGTGTATATATACAGGTATCCTTGCCCGATGTCTCTACGCCTAACGGACACAAGACGAATCTCCATCCAGGTTTATAATACGTTTTAGTCCCCAGGGACTAAAAGTATCTTTATTGTTGCACCGTGGTTCCTTTTCCGATTGATTCTTCCATTCTTGTCATCCATCTGCAAAAGAGATTCAACAAGCATAGTAAGTGAGACAGATCCATGCTTATAGCTTAAAAATGCCATGGAAACCAGATATCGTCGTCGTCGTCGTGGTCCTCCTCCTTCTGCTAATGCTGCTGCTCCTCCTGCTGCTGCTCCTTCCTCCTTCTGCTAATGCTGCTGCTCCTCCTGCTGTCTGCTGCTCCTCCTGCGCTGCTGCTGCTGCTTCCTCTCCTCCTCCTCCTGCTGCCTTTCCTCCTCCTGCTCCTCTGCTCCTGCTCCTCCTGCTCCTGCTCCTGCTCCGTGCCTCCTGCTTCGCTGCTGCTGCTGCTTGCCTGCCTCCTGCGGTGCTGACCTACCTGCCTCCCTGCTCCCTGCCTCCCTGCCTCCTGTCCTGCCTGCTGCCTGCTACTGCCTGCTCCTCCTGGCCTCTCTCCTGGCTCCTCCTCCTCCTGCTCCTCCTGCTCCTCTCCTCCTGACCTTCCTCCTGCTCCTCCTGTCTTCCTGCTCCTCCTCCAACGACAAACCCTCTCAAAATTTGGGCAAATTTACATACGTAAAAATGTGGATGTAAATACATGCTTTCATTTTACCTTTCTCTGTCAATCTCTGTTTCCGCAGCGAAATGATAAACTCTCATGGATTCGTCTGGGGGACTTCCATAGAAAGAGTAATGCTTGCCACGCGTTTCGCCACTTTTTATTTGATATCCAATAAGCTTAGCCACCCCTAATGCTGTGGTATTGGACATGTCTGAGTAATAGTAGAGATAGCCGTTTTTAAGGACACAATAACGGCGTTTCCAGCTTTTTATGCTGTGTCCTTTTTTGGATAGATAGCCATGGCATTCGGGGTCTTTGATTGACAAGGCTGGTATGCTGACATTATGAACGTTGCCTTCAAGGATTTGAAAGCTTGTCTAAATAAAAACAAATGGAAAGTTAATAAAACATGTAAACGCACATGCCTCGTTTACACATCGAGGGAAATGTACGTATATAGCTATTTCAAAAAAGGTAGACGGGACGAATGGCAAATGGCAATCGGCGATTGGTGATTGCATGACCGAAAGGAAACTTGGGATAACAAGTTGCGCTTTACTAGACAACCATGCGAAATCTGTAGTGACAAAATCTCTCTTAAAGGGATGAATGGAAATTTTGTAGCACCGTATAAAAAGAGAGATAACTTACTAAAGTTTGGAACCCTAGCCCTTCGTCTGCGGAGTCTTTTTTGTTCCGACGAAGGACCAAGGCTGGAAACTTCAGTAATTCATTCCTCTTTTTATACGGTGTTACAGATTTCCCTTCACCCATTATTACATCGACGCAGCCCAAACTAGTCCACTCGCTAGTCTCCGTTTAAAATCTCTCTTGCTTACCCCAGAGGCCGACACTGCCGAAGCAGCATTCATCAGTGCAACCATCCACTCTCTCATATCATCATCATTAGCAGCACAAAGATGATACGTCCTTGCGCCTCCTTTATTTAGCTTAAAACAATACTTCTTGCTAGAATCGGGTGCCTTTGTAATGGAGTAACCAAACAGTACAATCACACCACAAGGGACTTTATCTTTTGAGTTCTTGTAATAATATAAGCAATTGTCTTCTTTAAGAACAAACCTGGGAAATGGTTAAAGGAAACAACTTCGATTTAGGTTTTAAATTGAAATTATAAATAACTATTATATAACGCGCGCTCTGATTGGCTAAAAGCCGTGCTTGATGAGAGTATCAAACACGCTCACGTCACTTTTTTCCACGGCTCATGCTTCCACTACGCTCTCTCGTGTTCTCTCAACATCACGCATGTTTTTACCGGCAGGCTATTAAACACGGAAAACAGTTTTTTATTACTTAACTCTTGACATCCATCAATAAAGTAGAATTTATACACAAAAGCAGAGGTAGCGAGTTGTGCACCTCCCAATTCATGCTCTGCGGACAAATGTTGGCACCAAGCGATGCGCCGATCTAGCCTCCTCCTAGCATGTCTTTTTTCTCTCTTTTGGGGTATTGGGCTACCTGTGTTCAAAAATGAGAGAGCACCTAACACAGGAAACCCGACATTAAAAATTATTGGATTACAAAGAAACACTGCGGAGGAGGCTAGCGACGATACGAATCGCAATTTTTATGTATATATTGTCCAGTAATTTCCCACAGAGATTAGCCTGCGTTGGCGGCTCTCAAGGGAAGGGGAGGGGAGGGGGAGGGAAGGAAAAAGTGAGGGGAGAGGGACTCCCTCCCCTCCCCTTCCCTTGAGAGCCGGCAACGCAGCTACACAGAGATATAGACACTTACCATCGTTTTCTCCAGTTTCGGGGAGTTAATCCTGATCCACCTAGTTTGAGAAGATATCCTTTTTGATAAACTTTACCTGAAAAACAAAAATCTTTAGTAACATATAAATTCCTTTCTATTTCGATCCAGAATAAAATACATTCATCGTCGATGAAATAATAAACGATACTTATTCGATAGTCTCACGATAGTGGTCATTTGGAATGAAGTATCCTTTATTATAACGATCTAATAAACCATAAAACCATTTGAAGAAAAAAGAGACGAATAAAAGAACGGAAGGGAAGAGAAAGAGAAAAATGAGAAGAAAAATATACAGAATTGAGGGCGAGAACAAGAGAAAATCAGAAAAAAAACACGAGAGTGTCAAAAAAGACAATTTGATCACGTAAAAAAGAAAAAAGAAAAATTAAAGAAACCTGACGGCAAAAAGGCAATTTGATTTTAGGTACCTGATTCTTCATTGTCTGACTTGTGACTCATGCTTGTCCTGAATTCTACCTCTGACACCGTAGATGAATCTGAACCCACTCGATTACGATCAACTTGCAAGAACTTTCCCTTGAATAAAGTCAAGTCAGACATCGATCCACTGTCAAACGTGGTATCATTATCGTCATCTAAATCACCTAATGATTTGGCATCAGAATCTATTCCTTCATCTGACAAAGCTGGAGAATCTGGACGAATATCATCAAGATCAGTGTCCAGTGATTCAAGGCTTTTACGCTCCGATATCCCACTTTCATCAGTCATTAAGATCTCAATTTCTGGAGTTGATGAATCTGTGCCATCATCTACATCTGCTGTAACGCCTTGTTTACATTCTTTTTGAGTATCGGTGACAGAGAAGCCATCTTCTTGAACAGATTTCTCTTGGTCTTCAACTGTAGGATTGCTTTCTATGGTGGAGTTTTCAGAGGTTTTTCTTATAGTTCCCTGTTCTGTTTCAGGGTCATTATTTTTAACTATTTCTTCACTTTCATTTCCAGTCAATAAACTAGAGCCTTCATTTACTTCCTTGGATTTTGTTTCCACTTGAGTTGCTTCCATTTTAATTTTATCTTCAGCAGACTGATGTGATAAAGTTGGTTTCTGTTGATCTTTCTCTTCTGTTTCTGTAGTATCAGTGCTCAACTGATGATCTTTAAGATCTCCATGGTTCAAATTATTTTCATTATCTTGCATGAGAGTTCCATCTTCAGTATTAGATTCTACTTTCAAATTTGCATCATCTGTAGAACCTTTACTGGTTTCAGCAACCTCAACTGAACCAGAATCAGACTGATTTTCAGATTCTAAAACATTATCTTTCCCTTCACAGTTGGCAACTTTCTCTTGAGCTTCACTTGCATCAACAGAAACATCCTTATCAGTTTGTTCTGATAATTTTTGATTGGCATTGTTTGGATTAACATTACCAGTAGATATCATTAAACTTAACTGTTTCTCAAGATCTGACAATTCATCAACAGCTTTTGATAACCTTTTAGTTATACTTGAATCATCTTCTTTATTTGCAGACAATTCACTATTAGACTGCCCACTAGCAAAACCATCTTCTTGATGTTCGATACTTTCTTTTTCAGTTTCTTGTGCAAGCTGTGAAGACCCTGGTGTACTATTGGTGGTAGGACAATCTTCTTTTATGGTATCTTCATCCTTTTTCTCCATTGCAGCCCCATCAGACTCATCTTGACTTTCTGCATCTTTTTGCCCACTAGCAAAACCATCTTCTTGATGTTCGATACTTTCTTTTTCAGTTTCTTGTGCAAGCTTTGAAGACTCTGGTGTACTATTGGCAGTAGGACAATCTTCTTTTATGGTATTTTCATCACTTTTCTCCATTGTGGCCCCATCAGACTCATCTTGACTTTCTGCATCTTTTGTTATACTCATAAACGATTCAAACAATTCCTGGGCTTCCTGGTCCTCATGGTTTTCTCCTTCGGCAGTATGATTTTCAGATGAGGCCATATTATTGTGTATTGACTACATGTACTGTACAACAGTATCAATCTGAAACAAGTAAGAACGGTCTACTGTATCAAAAAGTACAATTTTTACAACAATCAATTTCTCACTTTCTGATTGGTCAAGAACTGTGGTAAATAAGAGTCCATACAAACAATTTGTGTCATCATTTTGATTTTGTGTGTGCTTGTGCTCGAAGCCAATTTCACAAGAAACTACTTCTTTAATATTTGTTGTAAAAAAAACTACAAATGGTTTCTGTGGTATGAAGTCTTATTTACCCCATTCATTTCTTTATGCCAACACACTTCAAAATCAGTTATGAAGCCATTCAGCTACGCCTCATGAGTCCATAACATTCTGAGCATGAGTGACATAAAATGTTATTGTAAATAAGAGCCTATACCTTGGAGAGCCATTGTAAATTTGTTACATTTACCATTGTATAACCACCAGTGGGAGACTGAGACATGCATATCATGTGATGTGACGTCTTACCCCACCTTTGGGCTATTTTCAAAGCTGCTTTTCTAAGAAATAGAAACTGAAACAATTGTAAAAATAGCACAAATATGGGGTGTCACATTTGGCTATTGAGGGTTTATAAGGACTTGCACAAGGAGTCTAATGCAGTTTCCTGGTTATGGCTTCCTGATGGCAGTCACTTAATAATATTATGGCAAAATACTTTGTTACATTATATTAATGTTTATAATATAATACATTTTAACTGTATTTTTAAAAAAACTGACAGTACCATATATAAAATATTTTACAGATCCCATATATTTATGATGTAGCAGTTATCCACTGTTAATTATAACAAGAAAAAAAAGATCAACAGTGCTTAATGGCTGTTGTTTTTCCAGATTATCAAATTGATAATTATCCAATGAAAATGTATATCTAAATAATTAAGCTCAATATATATTATTAAAATTATTTAAAATTATTTTGATTAAATAAATAAGCATTTAAATAAGTAAATATTAACGATATAAAATGATATTTTGGTGTCATCCTGACGCTACTGGCTCTTAATTGTGCATTTGATATAACAGGAAAACCAATTTGAGGACAAGCAGCTGCATGGACAGTCATTTATTTGCACATGAGTAAAGGCAAATAAGTCATTGTCAAATAAGATTTCAATGACTCTCTTATTGTGAACCAGCAATCATACAAAGTGTATTTCCAACGGAAGGTATATTGTTTATTATTATCACAGGCCACATTGAGTATGATTAAAACAAAAACCAAAGCAATTATTCATAATCCACTAATTAATTATTAAATTGTACCTGAATCTATATAAACAAACAATTCGTTCTCTTTTGAATAATAAACTTCATGTAGAATATTTCAATGAATTTAGAAGATTTCAACAGACGAAATGACTGTCGATCATAAATGCTAATAATCATACGGATATCTGATGATCCATATCATTTAGCACTTTATATCAATTTTATCCCGCAAAGTATCAAGGCAAATAGATTCTAGATCTATCAATTAGGATTTAGGATCGTTTTCTCAACCGCTTTTATAAACAGTGAAATCATGCAGTTTACTTCATCGTCTAGTTCCTCAAATCACTGATTATGGGAAAATCGAAAGGAAGTTGGTCAATAATTTGTCGGCACGTCTACGTAATTTTGGCATGATAACAATAAATGTTATACAGTATATTGTACACATACTCAACAATATCTCTTTATATTTCATTAGAAGGTAAGTCATGGTCTATATTAGATAAAATAATCTTTCTAACCTAGTTTCAGCATGCCTTTAGTCAAACTAGATGGTCCATTGGTCAGTACCACATAACTGAAAGTTTAAGTCACGATCGACCTATCTTATCATATCATGTAGTTCTTATATATAATAATCCCGCCTTTTTAGAACCTATAAACAAATCTAAATTAGTCTAACTTCATAAATATACTTACCAATTTCATGTAGACGTGAATTAGTCACAATATCGCCAGAGGAACTCAACCAATTTAAATTCCGCTGTCACTTTGTATGAGCTTTGACTTCTTGATTTCGTGATACAGGAAGTTTTCAGGTCTAGAGTTTGAGTAGGTTTTAACGTTATAGCTATGGCAAGAGATTCCTAATTGCGTATTAACCACAAATCAGTTACCTTTTGCTACCACTCTAGAGTAACACTTGAACATCCACTAATAAGGTATCTTTGTTTACATTACATTACGTATCCTATCAATCAAAGGGACTCTGATACAGCGGGATGGGCCAGAAACTCCGCCCTCTACAGCAGGGCAGAAAGGATTAGCGAAAAAAATGGATTCTTAGAAAATCAATAACGTATTGCAAGACCAATAGCTATTCATAAAATAGTAATTTTTTCGCAAAATTATTCCGATGAGATTTTTCTCATTTCTACTACCGGGCTTCCTGTATACACAGGTAACCCATAGGGAGTGGATGAAGTGGCGGCCATTGAGTATTGACTTTACTTTTTTGGATCCAAAATGTTTCGATTGAATCGCTCACAAAGGCAAGTTATTTCACTCATACGATGCTTCAGCACTTCTAGCCGCCTAAAAAGGCAACGGTTGGTTATACTAGGTACTGGCTGGGGCAGTTACAGTGTACTGAAACACATCGATAAGAAGCTTTTTGACGTCCTAGTAGTGAGCCCAAGAAACCACTTCCTATTTACGCCATTATTATGTAGTACAACTGTTGGAACACTCGAATTTCGAAGCATCATAGAGCCTGTTAGAAACACTGGATTTCGCGATGAGCACGACTTCCAGCTCGCTGAAGCAACTGCTCTTTTTTCAAAAGAGCACAAGATTGTTTGTAAAAGCACCCTAAATAATGAAGCTGTGGAATTTCAATACGACAAACTAGTCATAGGTGTTGGAGCAGTGAGCAATACTTTTGGAGTACCAGGCGTCCAGGAGCACGCATTTTTTCTCAAGGAGATAGCGGATGCAAGGAAGATCAGAAATCAAATTTTGAAAAACTTTGAGCTCGCAGTTCAGCCTGGATATCGGAAGAAGAGAAAAAGCGGTTGTTGCATTTTGTGATAGTTGGAGGAGGCCCCACGGGAGTTGAATTTGGAGCAGAGCTCTATGATTTCGTAAGGCAAGATGTAAGTCGTTTATATGCCCATGAGAAAGCCAACGTGAAGGTAACTTTAATAGAAGCCCAGCATATTCTACCCTCATTTGATGAGAAGCTAAGAGCATATGCGGAGAAAAAAATGAAGCAACGAGAGCAGTTCAAGCTACTTCAGAATAGTGTTACAGAGGTTCACAAGGATGGTGTGATCCTCAAAGGTGGAGATGTGATTCCTTCTGGTCTGGTGGTGTGGTCTACAGGACTAGCACCAAGACCATTCACAGGTAGAAATGATTTCAAAATGGCAATGATAAATGATGACATAGAGGATATTACTTTTCCATTGCAAAGATACTGTGTAAGCTAATCTGTGGGCTTATACAAGTTTAATGAATAGATATTATTGACCGATTCGAAATAAGGTGGCAAATTTGAATAACTATTGTTCTGGACTGACTAGCCTCGTGTTCACATGGAAACACAAAAGCGTTTTCACATGAATAAGAAGCTAGTCAATATAAAACAATAGTTATTCAAATTTGCCGCCATATTTCGAATCGGTGTATATACCCCATCTTTTTCTAAAATTATTACAGTTTGGAGGGCTTACATTTATTTATTGGGGGGATTGCAGTTTGGAGGGAGGGCTATTCTTTTTTTGGAGGGGAACACTTTTTGTATAACTGTGAAAGTGAAAGTGATACATTTATGCTACAGCATGGTTACAGCAGGAATTTCGAATGTTTTATAGACATTACGGCACTGATGTGGTCACAGCACAGCAGGGGCCATTTCGCACTCATATGAAAACTGCTCTAATGCAGTTTACAAGGTATTACAAAGAGATAAGAATATATACATCCTCATCAGGAGAATTCATATTTGTATTCTTAAGTGGCTTTGTAATATTCTGTTTAGACATATACCATATTAAATGACCAAATAAGTCCCTGAGGGTTTGTGAACCTTAAGACCTTGAGAATTGGGGGTTTATTTTTAAGGGAGGACTGTTCAGACTGGGGGCTTATTCAAGCATTTACAGTATCAATAATGTTTCTTTCAATATTTCATATGCAATAGCATCCCTTGACCTACCTAAGAACAAAGCACAGCAACTCCTGGTTGACAGCTATCTCAAAGTTAAAGGACAAGATGATGGCTCAATATTTGCATTGGGTGACTGCTCTTTTGTAGAGGATAATCCATATCCTTGTACTGCTCAAGTAGCAGAGCGGCAGGGTTTGTACCTTGCAAAAGCCTTAGCTCTCTATGCTACAGGTAGAGAATCAGAGGTCAATAAGTTCTCTTGGCATAATATTGGAATGCTAGCCTATGTGGGAGGATATCAGGGTCTTGCAGACTTTCCGACTGGAAAATTACAAGGATTCAAATCATGGATTCTTTGGAGATCTGTTTATTTGACCAAACTTGGTAGCTGGAGAGGCCGATTCCAAGTCCCTTTTGATTGGGCAAGAACTTTCATTTTTGGCAGAGATATTTCGCAGTTCTAGTTTTGTGTCATCCATTATCTTTGCCTACAATGTATATAGAGTATAAAGTTAGAATAAATAAAAACCGTTATTATTTTTCATTATAACTCAAACCATTACTTTTTTTCTGACCCCTTACTACCAAATTCTAAATAGAATCTTAAAATGTTAATTTGAAAGGATTTTTGAAAAGGATTTCAATATGTGTATATATATTTTCAACTCTGGCAGCCTTTTTGCAGTACACTAGATACTATCCTCAGGAAACAGGAGGTATTATTCTGCTGCTCACTTTTCACTCCCAGTAAAAGAAACTTGGGAATATTGTCTGTTAGAACTTGTTCCAGAATTGAATTTTTTGCTTGTTTCTGATTGGTCGACCAATCAGCATGTAGTATATATATAGACAAATTTACAATAACTGTTAAAATGTTGTCATAATGAATTTTGAGTTCTGGAGCAATAACAGTATGATTATGTGGTATTGGAATTTGCAAATTAGTATAATTTAATTCAACTTTGACAACTATATTTCTTGAGAGAATAAAATATCACATTTAATTTATAATATTTTATAAACAGTGCTGCCACAGCCAAAGGAATGTTTATGTTTATTGACCAGACTATAGAAGATTAATTCGCCAGTCTTTAAAAATTAAGGATATATAAATATTAATTGTAGTTTATTAATCTATAATAATTTAATTTGATCTTATATCTAAATAAGACAGTGGTTTTGTAAATTAATGAGTTTTGCTAATCAAATAAATCTTACACTGTAATTAGAGTACAAAAACTGAAGGCATGCAATACTTAGCACTATTAACAATAGAGTGGTTTTCATTTGACCATCAAGGAATAGACAAACTAATAGTTGGTAGTAGACTCTAAAGCTGTTTTCTTTTGTTTCTTATTAACTACTACAAACTAAATAGTCATTTTCCTTTCACGGTCCAATGAAAATCACTCATGGAATTAGCAATGGAAAACAATGGAATTAGCATATTTTAGCACTATTTACTATTTTGTATTGCACGCTTTTGGTGTTTGTACTCTACTTGCTACATTTGTAAATATTGAAAATCATTTTAATAAATTAAGCCCTGATTTAGCAAGTCCCCAAACAAACACGTGACGTGACGTGTGTCACAAGTTACTGACACACTAGCAAGGCCAAACCAAAGAGCAGTTATGTTGGACGGAAATAATTTTATAAAGTAGGAATAAGTCCCCTTAGCTAGCTTGTTTCGTACACCAAAAGTTTAGGGCTAATATACGAACGCTTTTCGTTGTTTAGTTTTCATTTTGTGTCGAGAACAGTGCATGCATAAACAATGCAGCTCATATACCCTCTTCGTACCACACCACATATATTTACAAAAGCGACCTACACAATGCCTACATACCTTGAAAGCCTTTGCAGCCCATTACATTCCATAATCACATCCAAAAACTCATCTAAATGTCCAAAAGAGCTATTTTCTGTTTGATAGACTTCAAAAAATCTATAATAATCAAAGAAAATTGTCCTAACTCGTGCAAACTCATCTTCTTTTCGCTTCGATTTAGAGCAGAGACTGCAGCATGCAGAGCATGCGTTGCATGTAGTGCGCGGGCGCGTCATATTTCCCGCCTTTTTTCCTTATTCCTCATTGGTCGATCAACCACGTGCCCGAGCCTGCGTTCTTCCGGGTCAGTTTAATTTGTCAAAATCGTATAACTATACTACATAAAAGTTTCTCGAAGCACACACGAATATATTCTTTAATTTTCAGTTATTTTAAAAGAAAGTTTGCAGGTGATTGACTTTCGTTTTTTGTACTGGCAGGTAAGCAATAATTAAAACGAACGAATATGGCGCATGTTTGCTTGATTCGCCGGACCGACGATGACAGCTCGACTAAAAAGTCTGAGTAGTTTGAATTCGGTCGTGAATTTATTGGACCTGTGCCAGGGGCAGTTTTGGGCATTGCTCCTGTAGAAAACCCCTGCTTAATGCCCGTGCAACGGTGTGTGTAGAGCTAGCTTCATACATGTTCGAGTACAATCACGTACGCGCCGCCTAGCCTACCCGCGGTATCACAGTCTGAGTTCAGTCGCGCGAGAAAACAGCTGTACGATTGGTTGGTTGGAAAAGGCGGACTTCCGACGTCGAACAAAAATGCAAGCTCAGACTTGTCTCATTTGAACAATATTTTGTAGCAAATAATACGATAACAGTGGACAGAATATTATTTCTCAGTCAACCAAAAATCTTTCACGGAAGTCTTATTTATTCAACTACATGCTGTACAGGCCGTGCATAATTAACAAAAACGATTTTGGGTTGGAAGCAAGGGTGGCTGTCAAGCGGTAGTGAGAGCGCACCAGTCTGTCACTGGCTCACTCGATTCCCAGACGGAGCATCACATGTGGCTTGAATTTTTCAGTTCAATCCGCCTCCCTTGCTCCACTGCTCACATGTGGCATTCATAGTTAATGCTTGAATTTTTCAGTTCATTCTCTCCCTTGCTTCGAGGGTTTTTCTCCGGGTCCTCCGGTTTTTCTCCCTCAGTAAAAGCGAACTATGAGCTTAGAGTTGTGTGCATAGAATATTAAAATGTAGTGGTAGTGTATGCGAAAGTACATTACCCGCCCCTAGGGGGTAAAGTTTAATAAATAAATAAAAATAAATAAATAGTGACTTACATATATTTTGAAGATTACCTTGCTGGAAAAAGTATTTTTCTAAAGTTTTTCCTAAACAAGCGAAGCGATATTTTTGCTTCCCTCGTTTAGGGGAAGCGTAAGAAAAATCCCTCTGCCAGCAAAATATTTTAAGATATATCCTGCATCTAAAATATCACCGATAACAGGCTTTAATTTCATGCAGAATGTCGGTATATTTTCCATTTGCTCCTCAAGTAGAATTTCATGTTTTCCGCCTTTATTTCTTTATTCCATTTCACATAAAATACATATAAACGAAAAGCTATTGGCACTTTCTTGTTGTATGTACAATACTTACAATTGTTCTGTATTTCAATTTCTTTTTCCTTTTTCTACGTATCGCAAATTACAAAACAGATAGATAGATAGATAGATAGATACAAAATATACAACTAGGTGACAAACACTAAAACCCTGAATTCACTCATGATGGTTTTGCAAGGTTTCAAGAAACACAGACATAGTACATAAGGAAAGGTTTGCAAATTCCGAGGAAAATGTTCAATACATGAATGTAATTGATAACAGCATGTTGTGGCATGAACTGTTATGAACACATGCAAAGATGGACGCACAGCTAAGCGTTATAATTGACCATATTATTTTTATAAGAAATATAGCCGAAAATATAATTCATTTTCTCAAATTTGAGTATCATAGTAGAATGTACTGATCTAGTGATGAGAGATCACGCACTTGTGCACTTACCACGCTGTGCGCCACGTAAGCATGGACACATGCACGTTCGCGCACGCTAGTTAGCCAATCAAAGCGCGCGTTATAAACAACCAGGCATAAATTACTCAGTACAAATACTGTCCTCAACATGGTCTACATTGATGTGACCCCAGCCTCCTTGCGCATGGTCAATAACACGTAGCTGAGCTATTTGCCCTCGATAACTAGTAACGTTAAAAGCTTTCTGTGTCATGGTCTCGGTATCTGCACCTGTTGCCTTAGCAACGAACAATCCACCAATCAGAAGTTCTAACGGCAGTTATCGTGTTACTGTGACAACGATACGGCACCTATAAATATTACAGCACTGATGCGGTCAGTGTTTAAGTGTTCAGTTACTCAGTACAAATACTGTCCTCAAAATGATCGGCATTGATGTGACCCCACACTCCGTTTGAGCTATCAACGATACGCAATTGAGCAACTTTTGCACGATAGTTTGCAACATCAAAAACTTTTTGTGACATAGTTTCAGTATTGGCGCCTGTTGCTTGAAGGACGGCCTTTCCATCAATCAAAAGTTCAACACGTTCATTAGCAATATTAGCACCTCCTCCAATAAGAAACTTGATTTTTGTTCCCTGGATTATGAACGGTGATGACGTCATGGTTCCTATTGGGACGTCTACTTGCACTGCTCCTGGTGTGTGAGAAGGACTCGGTCGATTTTCAGCTCCTCCAATCCACCAGTTGCCTTGGTGATTTGAAGGTTCTCTGCCCCTTGCCTTAGGGTTGTCTCCGTAGGTTGGCTGGTTATTGAATGCTGTTCCTGTCAGGGTCCAACCATCTAGTCGTCCAGTTTCAAAGTCAAAGAGAATGCATTCTAAATGAGAATAAACATACCAACTGTCTTACTGTTTACTATCCAATAGTTTTCTTGCTGTTTGATTTTCAATCTCATTCTCATTTTGCTTTTCAATAAAAAGATATTGCAATTATACTAAACAAGACATGTTTCGGCAGTACCAATTTTAAAATGATGTCTAATTACATAGAGGTTGAAACCATAAAACAAAAGAGTAACCTGCGCAGTGAGATGTGTAAACAAAACAGGTAAAGAAATTAGCACGACGCCTTACTGACTGAGAATATAGGGTTTTGCATCTGATATTCATGACATATCCTTCAACTTTATTCATAACATACTACTTTCCTTTTTATTATAAGTATTTTTGCGGCCTTACTTTTTTTTCAATCTCATTTCCATTTATTCTCCATTTTTATTCATATCATACCACTTTCCTTTTCATTAGTATTTTAGTTAAATAATTAAATAATTGTGGCCTTACTTTTTTCACAATGTGGTCCTGCATAACCCCCAGTGCAATTGCACACGTATTTAAATCTTTCACTGTCTGAGATACACTGTCCGCCATTTTTGCAGGGCTCTCCAAAGCATGCAACCGGCTCCTATTGAAAACAAGTGTATTACGTGATTTACGGTTGCATTTAAACCCGATTTATACGTCAATCTTTTAACAGCAAGGTACCTTTAAATCTTGAAATTATTAAAACAATAAGAAGTTCATCACCGAAAAGGAAAACGTTAAGGTTGAAAAATACACAGTAAAAGGGGGAAATAATTCCACGAGACCCAATCCCTGCATGTGTTGATAACTGAAGTATTGCTTACCAGCTGCATTCGAGTGAAATGGTGAAACTCCTGCGATGACCGCAAATCGTTCTCAACTCCCTCGCCTTCCTTTTTCCTCAACAGGTTACACTGATACAAGCCATCGGATCCTGGTTTATCGGCAATGTTAACGGACTTACACTCAGATGAACGCGTGCATTTCAATAAACACTTAAAATCACTTTTTGATGTATCGCTTTTAAAGGTCTCTGCATCAAGAACGCGAAACTCGTGTCGTAAAAAATACGACGAACCGCTCTCTGAGGAGCACATCCTCAAAAAAAGAAAAACCAAGATGCTTGATTTAACTTGATAATTCATGAGAAAACTTTAGTGTCAGAACTTTGACAAGGAGCAAAATCCAAATTGCGCTTATCTACCCGGCACCTGGCGCTATCAGAAAATGAGCCATTCAAGCAGGATACGTTAAGGTGGCTCGACTGGGTTTTGTTTGAGGCGCACCTCCGCTGTTTGATCGCAAAATGGGTCGCGGCAAAAAATCTAATTTCAAAAAACATTCCACAGCAAGTCTAGGGATAGATTAAAGTTTCTTTTGACGTTTAAATCATTTTGATTGGAGTTTTCAATAATTTTATTGGCGGTATGGCGATTTTCATCAACTCGATTTTTTGGAAAAACTAGAGTTTTGTACAAAACCGCATTGATTGTTTCATAAAATCTAGATCAAGTTTTGCACTCTTACTCAGCTTTAACGATTTCTATGGAAGCGTTTTCGAATAAAACGCGCTTGAACTTTTACGCATCAAAAAAGTAAACAATTCCAAGCATTCAGTTTACTTGGCCGAAAATCTTACTTTTAGGACTCGGAAAAAGCTTTTTAGAAGCTCATATTGTCGACACCTTCAATAACTGTTCGTTTGGAAAAGTAGAGATATCACGCACTTGCGCACTTACCACGCTGTGCGCCACGTAAGCATAGACACATGCACTTTCGCGCACGCTAGTTAGCCAATCAAAGCGCGCGTTATAAACAACTAGGCATGAATTACTCAGTACAAATACTGTCTTCAACATGGTCTACATTGATGTGGTCCCAGCCTCCTTGCGCACTGTCAATAACACGTAGCTGAGCTATTTGCCCTCGATAACTAGTAACGTTAAAAGCTTTCTGTGCCATGGTCTCGGTATCCGCACCTGTTGCCTTAGCAACGACCGATCCACCAATCACAAGCTCAATACGTTCATTAGCAACGTCAGCACCTCCTCCAATAAGAAACTTTATTTTTGTTCCCTGGATTATGAACGGTGGTGACGTCATGGTTCCCATTGGACCGTCTCCTAGGTATGCCCCTGGTGTGTGAGAAGGACTGGGTCGATTTTCAAATGTTCCAATCCACCAGTCGCCTTGGTGATTTGAAGGCTGTCCTCTGCTCCTTGCAGTAGGGTTGTCTCCGTAGGTTGGCTGGTTATTGAATGCTGTTCCTGTCAGGGTCCAATCGTCTAGTCGTCCAGTTTCAAAGTCAAAGAGAATGCATTCTAAATGAGAATAAACATACAAACTGTCTTACTGATTACTATCCAATAGTTTTCTTGCTGTTTGATTTTCAATCTCATTCTCATTTTACTTTTCAATAAAAAGATTGCAATTATACTAAACAAGACATGTTTCGGCAGTACCAATTTTAAAATGATGTCTAATTACATAGAGGTTGAAACCATAAAACAAAAGAGTAACCTGCGTAGACAGTGAGATGTGTAAACAAAACAGGTAAAGAAATTAGAACGACGCCTTACTGATTGAGAATGGGGTTTTTCCATTTGATATTCATGACATATCCTTCAACTTTATTCATAACATACTACTTTCCTTTACATTAGTAGTTTTGCTAAATAATTGTAGCCTTACTTTTTTTCACAACAAGGTCTTTCATAACCTCGAGTACAATGATATTTTGAATCTCATTTCCATTTATTCTCCTTCTTTATTCATACCATACTTCTTTTATTTTCGTTAGTATTTGAATTAAATAATTGTGGCCTTTACTCTTTTTTATAGTGAGGTCCCCTCCATAACCTCGAGGATATTTTGAAGGTAAAGGTATAAGATTCAAAAGGTAAATGTTAAGGTAAAAGATTCAATCTCATTAATTCGAGTGCAATGATATATTGAAGGTTAAGGTAAAGGTAAAAGGACTCAATCTCATTTCCATTTATTCTTCATTTTTATTCATATCATACCACTTTCCTTTTCATTAGTATTTTAGTTAAATAATTAAATAATTGTGGCCTTACGTTTTTCACAATGTGGACCTGCATAGCCTCCAGTGCAATTGCACACGTATTTAAATCTTTCACTGTCTGAGATACACTGTCCGCCATTTTTGCAAGGCTCTTCAAAGCATGCAACCGGCTCCTATTGAAAACAAGTGTTTTACGTGATTTACGGTTGCATTTAAACCCGATTTATACGTCAACCTTTTTACAGCAAGGCACCTTTAAATCTTGGCACACGGGCCGATTATTTTGGGAACCGGTACATACCCCTATCAGTTTGAATTGGAATACCGTGCCATAAAAAGATCATTGTGTAAATACCGCTTAAGATTAGATAGAGCAGTTTTTGTTGAAAAAGGTTGGCGCTGTAGGTTTCCCGTCTTTACAAAAACTGTCGGCTCGAAAATGCGTTATCCCGTGGATAAATAATCAATAATGGTGTTCTATAATCAATTTGTTTACTGGATAACCAATAGCTTGAGCGATTTGCTACTGCAGCTCTGCGGGAGATACACATATGATAGAGAAATACAGAAACATGAATAATCAACATTGTTTTATTTGTTTAAGCCTTGTCGTGCATGAAGATTACTTGCCCTAATTGCCGAGCAACTCTTACAAACATTGACAAAAATGTTGATTCTTCCCTCGTAGAAATCTCTAAAACACTTATTCTCCGGCCTGCTGTACATGTCCTAGCTACTGAACCATCTCCCGGTAACTGAGCTTCCGCTAACTGAAATCTCAACTAGTTTATAATTCGCGGGCATTTTTCACGTGCATCTTTACTGCGCACGCTATAACGCGCGCTTACTTGGCTCAGTGAATCCAAGATGGCGGCCATCTAAATTTTTTTTTTCGGTAATTGTTTTCTATCCTATTTTTGAGTAAAAGTTTTTATCTGATGTTGAAAAATTAAAACAATAAAAAGTTCATTACCGAAAAGGAAAACGTTAAGGTGCAAAATGACACAGTAAAAAGGGGAAATGATATTCCACGAGACCCAATCCCTCTCGGAATTCAAAATGGCGGCCAAATTGTCGAAGTTTAGTCCTTGTCAACTGAGTTCTTGAATTGCCAACATCTATAACATATATGTCAAAATAAACAAATTCTAGGTGCAGGTTAATTAATTTCACAGAACGCTTGGAAAAAATCCACCTTTATGTATGTATGGGTTTTTTTCCAATTGGCACGCCATGCAATTTATTCGCATCACGCTGATCGATGAAAAGCCTCATAAAAAAATCACAATTTCTTCTTCAGTCACTCATTTGATCCAGAAATGTTAGGGATAAAACTATTCATGTTCTGATTTGTTTAGAATTGCATTTAGTTTAATTCTATTAAACGTTCGATGCGTTCATTTTATTTCAAGATTTATGTTTCGCCTTTCTTCTCGGAATGCCTTATTTTTTGGCGCATAGCCAAAAAAGAAAAAGAAAAAGAAAAAAAAGAAAAAAAAACGAATACAGTGATCCCGATTTTTATTTCATTCTTTGAACAACAATAGAATGCAGTGTGTCCGATACGTAATTTATCATGATTTCTCATTCCAGCTTCACAACTAAAGATTCGCGGCGTGTAGAAATGACCAGTCCTGGCCAAAACTTTTGAACTACGTTTGCGTTGACCCAATGCGGAAAATAAACAAATCGATTCGATTAAAAATTCACATCAGTATAACTAACGTTACAAGTCATGAACATTGGTCTCATGCTAATACATATACCCATGAAAAAGATTTTTAAACGGTAAACCAGTGGTTGGTCAATTTCGGGGAGCGCGAGCTGATCATTTTCTGAAGCAAATGCGCGCTGATAACAAAGTATTGCTTACCATTGGAGTGAAATGGTGAAAATCCTGCGATGACCGTAAATCGTTCTCAACTCCCTCGCCTTCCTTTTTCCTCAACAGGTTACACTGATACAAGCCATCGGATCCTGGTTTATCGGCAATATTAACGGACTTACACTCAGATGAACGCGTGCATTTCAATAAACACTCAAAATCACTTTTCGATGTATCGCTTTTAAAGGTCTCTGCATCAAGAACGCGAAACTCGTGTCGTAAAAAATACGACGAACCGCTCTCTGAGGAGCACATCCTCAAAAAAAGAAAAACCAAGATGCTTGATTTAACTTGATAATTCATGAGAAAACTTTAGTGTCAGAACTTTGACAAAGAGCAATGTGTACAGGAATAGATAACGTCAGGAACAAAACCAAAATGCGCTTATCTACCGGTTACCTGGCGCTCAGAAAATCAGAAAATGAGGCATCCAAGTAGGATATCTTAATATCTTAATTTTAATATTCATATAATCAATGCAAAAACTGAATATTGTGCTTACATTAAAATATAATTATGATAACATCTTGAATGAAAGTGACAGAATATATTCGTGTATAGGACAATATGCGGCACTTTGATTGATAACAGTTTTAATTATATAGGCATTTTAATTAAAGATCGAGCGATTCCTGTCAATATACTAAATCAAGCACATTTTCGTTTCTTAGCAACTTATGGAAAACATATTCTGAATTTTCAATAATGACATATTCAGTGTAAACATGGTATTTGATAATGGCTGTTACTTCCAGATTTGTTTGGTTTGAGTGCAAGTCAAGTAATCCTTTTGAAAAAAGTGACACAAATGATCTTAAAACTATTGTATAAATTTGATAATGATTTTTTAAGAAATACTGCAGCAATAGTAATCATTGACGAAAATCAATTTCTTACAGCCAGTATGCCAATATATAATGCAATTTAAATACTGCACTCAACTGGGATTTGAATATGGGTTTTCCTCACCCGTAATATACAATATAATATTATATGTATAATATATATGATAATTATTATATAATATCATATTATATGGGGAGTTAATCATTACAAAAATAAATGCGTTCTCTTTTTACAGACAAAAAAAATCGTTTACTTATCTATGCAATTTGTTCTAGCGCTTGCACGGTTAACCAATTACTGTGGGCCCCAATAAACAAACTAATTTGTTCTAGCGCTTGCGCGGTTAACCAATTACTGTGGGCCCCAACAAACAAACTATACGCCCGGACAAAAACACTACACATGCGGCGCGACTTTCTTACATTAGAAGTAAGTGCCTGGATCACACTAGTGACTCAAGCATAAGCGAGAGACATGGACGTGAATCCCAGGGGTTGTGGGTTCGAGTCAAACTATTTTCATCACTTTCATAATTCAGTTTTTTCAAGTAGAAGAAGTGAGAGCTTCTTGCAAGAAATGAATGATGTTATGCGAGAAACTACACGTACTTGCTTGAAAAATATTTCTAGACAGTTTCATTACTGTTGGTTGAATACCAAATACCTTTGTTTGGGTTGAAGACATATGAGCATATCGAGGAATCGAATATTTTTAGGTATGGAATTCAACTGAAACCTAATGTTTTACTCAGTACAGATACTGTCTTCAATATGATCTACATTGATGTGGTCCCAGCCTCCTTGCGCATGGTCAGTAACACGTAGCTGAGCTATTTGCCCTCGATAACTAGTAACGTTAAAAGATTTCTGTGCCATGGTCTCGGTATTTGCACCTGTTGCCTTGGCAACGACCGATCCACCAATCAGAAGTTCAACACGTTCATTAGCAATATTACCACCTCCTCCAATAAGAAACTTGATTTTTGTCCCCTGGATTATGAACGGTGGTGACGTCATGGTTCCTATTGGACCGTCTCCTTGCACTGCTCCTGGTGTGTGAGAAGGACTGGGTCGATTTTCATATGTTCCAATCCACCAGTTGCCTTGGTGATTTGAAGGTTCTCTGCCCCTTGCCTTAGGGTTGTCTCCGTAGGTTGGCTGGTTATTGAATGCTGTTCCTGTCAGGGTCCAACCGTCTAGTCGTCCAGTTTCAAAGTCAAAGAGAATGCATTCTAAATGGGAATAAACATACAGAAGTCAAGAGTGTTGTCTCCAATTTTTGCAAATTTTTTCTACCTATCTCTTGTTTGTTATTTAAAATGTTGGCCTCAAACATCATTATGCCTCATTGTGGGGATGATATCGTATTTTTTCAACGAACATACGCCTGCAACGAGCACTAGCTCGCTAAGTAGGCGTTCTTTGTCCAGTTTTCGCGCGTCAATGCTTTTAATTTCCAACAGGAATCCTAAGCTTCCAACTATTACACAAAAAACGGCTTTGCATGCAGGATAAACAAGCACTGCTTTAACTTACTTTTTTCGCAGTTTCTTCCTCCATATTTCCCGGCAGTGCAGCTACATGTGTAATTGTTTCCTCCAGCTTCTACAATGCATTCTCCACCATTTTTACAAGGATTTGATGAACATACTGTCTGTGAAAACAAGTAATCCAAGAAGCTTGATACTATATACATTATTGTGTGCAATGTTTTCTACATTCATTCTTTCATTCTTTCTTTCTTTCTGTTTCGTTACTAATCCTCCAGGAAGCCGACGGTGCGCTGTTCCCCCCTCTCTCCATCAGTACTCCATTTTAAGAGTATTAGTAGTGAACAAAGAACGAGAAGGTCGAGAAGGAGAAGAAGGAGAAGGCGCGTTATATAGCTACTAAAACTGCACAGAATGGAAGAAGTCGAAACAAGTGTTAGATCACTGGAAATCGAACTCAGGATCTCTCGCATAAGAAAGCTAGCAGTGCACTGAGTCACACTTGCTCCTAATAATAAGAAGAGTAATAAACATTATCTCAACAGGATGACTAGAATTACATATTTAATTTTCATCTAGGCCCTAAAAATCTATATATGAAGAAATAAATGAAAGAATGTAAAACCTAATACTAGGAAAAGGACAATCGTCTAATATTTACTTAATAAAACCTATACAGGATTTTAAATATTATTCAGTATGTTATGATATTTCTAAGTCAACTAATTAATTGCCATAAGACTGTGGAAGGCCATTTTAAATACTGCTTTCTGAAGAACGGAAGCGAGTGAAGATCTGCGGATACTAAAATTATGTACTTTAATTGAAAGGTAATAGCTAGTCAGTTTGAAGAAAGACAATAGTATAACACTTAGTTAATGAGTGAATTACGTGTGCATCATGGAGAAAAATATTATATAATTATGTCTTTAGGTTTACATATGTATAACGGCGATAACAAGGACCAGTTCATCGTACTGTGAAGCTGAATATACTGTTTTTGTCCTTCTTTATAATTGGCCGGCTAGCCAATAAGCAAATTGAAATTAAGAATAACGGACGAAAGAAATGAAAGAAAGAAGAAAAAATATTTAACATGCTTGATTAGTGAGTGAATTAAGCGCGCTTCATTGACAAAATATTGATTATATTAACAGTTAATGAGCGCCCATTTTACCCATTCGTTATTTTTAATTTCAATTTGCTGATTTCCATCTGTTGCGGTAGAAACATTACTTTACGAACACAACATTACAAATTAAACTGTTGAAATATTTGCCTTTTCGACAATATTGTATATCGATGGAAACTCTACTCTCCTTTTTCAACACAAATTACTCAAAATTTTGAACACTTTAAAATAATTCCACATAATTTATGGAACCATGGCTTAATATTTTCCATAGTGCTTTCAATTAATGAAGGTTCTGTACTAAATGGTCTTAATTAATTAGAAGTCAAAATTCAGCACAAATAGCAACAACAAACTGTTCAAAAACTAAGTTAAGCATTAATTATATTTACTACTTTTTACGGAACAAAAACTCAAGGAATCAAGTCGCGAAAACTCTTGATCTCAAAAACGATTTTTCTCTCTTCTAGTCATGACAGTTTTGACAGCTTTATTACAATGAAAAGGTAATTTGGCAGCTTTATACACTCGGGTACAGTACCTGTAATTGAATGTAATATGACTTGCTGTCCTCAACGAGGTATTTACTGATGTTCATCCCGGACCCGTTTAGAAGCTCACACTGGAGCGTTGAGTCCCCTAAAGGAACAATGTTGAGGGAGAAACATTGTGGATTAAGTACACACTCTATTAAGCAATAGTCTTCACTCTTCGCCGTGATTGTAGAGATAAGACTTCCATTTTTCTTGACTTTATGTCCCTCTGGACTTTTTAGAAAATTACCGAACTGAAGCTCGCTCTTCTTGTTAAGAAACTGAGTTTTAACTTGTTGATTTTGGATGGAGGATACTGCGAAGAGGATAAACAAACTCAACGTAAAATCCATGCTATTTTATAGCAGAAAGAAAAGTCGCACTTGGAACATCTGTTCTTGAAATATACTAATTGCGCATACTCTGTAATGAATTATTTATTCTCTTCTGCAATTTTAGTTTCTAACCTACTTTTAATTCGAAATTCAAAGGATTTACATTATTTACATATCAATTCAACTTTCTTGAAATAAATGCAGTGCAATTTGTAGCTCAATAATGTGAAAAAAGAAAGAAAATAACATGATTGCTGCGCGCTGACAGTTATAGTGACTTGACGCAGTGAAACTGTTTAAGGGTCTGTTTATATGAAGGCAAGTTGTCCCTGCTAGCCGGGATAACACTTTTGTTTTGTGTCCCCAGGGAAAAAGAAAACAAAATAGTTATATTCCAGCTAGCAGCTTTTATTCCAGCTAGTTAGCTTTTATATAAACAGCCCCCCTTAGCACACTCCGAGTAAGAACTAGTTGAATTAAACGGCATGAGACGAAGAAACGTGAAAATCGTGAAATCACTCAAAATTCAAAACCCTCATTGCTTAGGTAAAAAAATGAAAATCTTATATCATTGATCTTGTTACATCAACCAGTACTAATTTTAATACCAATAGCCCCCATCATCAGGGCTAAGTTAATAGAGCGGAATGGTTTGGAAACTCGGCAAACATCAAAAGGACTGACAAAGAAGCAAACATGGATGTTGAGTAAGGCCTTGACCGTGCACAATCTTTTCTTTATTATGCTTGACTGACCTGGCCAAACGTTTTTATTGGCTGATTGTCTGATATATGTAGGAATGCTTTTGTGTTGTGCACGGTTGCGGTTGGAAAAAGTGAACAAAAAGATAGAATGGGTTTCTTAACTGGGGGTACTTGGATGAAAATCGATACAAATTTAAAATGACTTGAAACTTGGTTCAATGTATCTATATGTGACCCGATAGTCACCAAGCAATATATTTTCATCAAATTCCAAAGGTACAGATAAAAAGTTATCACATATTTTAGCTTCTACATTGTGTATCTATACGTCATAAGTACAACCCTATTGTTCTTTTCGATCTTAAACCAATATTTCTTGGTGAAGTAGGTTTTATATTTATCTATATTGGTCGTTAATTGACGTCAACTTAGGAATTAACCACTTTCCAATTTTGACCTATTTTCATCCAAGTACCCCTTTAACCATTTCGCTCTATTAACTTTGATCAGGGTAAATAAATCAATAGTGCTGATGGGCCATAGGCCCGAAAGCTTGGTATCAAAATTAGTATTGGTTGATGTAATAAGATCAATGATATAACAAAACTAACCAACAAGGAAATATATATATGAGATATGAAAGTTTTAGTTTTAGTATTACAAATTCCTACGTTGGGGATATAGTGGAAAATTAGAAATTTGATTTAATTTTTGGGGGCTATTGTTTTATACGTATACGTTTATTATGGGATAATATATTTTAATACAAAAAAAATAACGTTCTTCCTGAACGTTCTCTTTGTACAGATGATATAGCTAATTCAAGTCAACGTTGTCGCTGAAGAAAAGCCTAAAGCTTTGAGAGCGGAATCATGATTTTGTTTATTTTAACGTGACATTATTACAATAAGAAACTCACTGTATGCTTGCAATTACAACTTGGACACATATTCCTTAATTTCTTAGATAGCCTACAGCGAAGTTTGTTAGTACACAAAAGATATTTGAAAGGCTTTAGCCTTTAGGCTTTTTTCAGCGACAAAGTTAATTGAAATAGCTATATATCCTCAGTCTAAAAACCAAGAGATTCTATTGTGGAAGGAGCGAAATGCCACAGAACAATAGAGAGTGCCTAGTTCTTACTCAAATACAGGTATTATCCACGATAGACACCATAATGGATTTCATAATGTAATGCAAATTAGCCATGTGGTCTTCACGGGAGCAAAAGTTGGAACACAGACCATGTTTAACTAGACGCACACGTGCGTTCACTCGTGCCCCGGGAGCCCTTCAGTGACCGGCCCCATGCGTACTCTTCCCCGAGCCGTTTCACGCATTCTTCACTTAACCGTAACATAATAAAGACCTTTTTTGACCTTTTTAGAGAATATCTGATTAGTCAATTTGTCTGTCAGCACCTTAGTGTTTGCCTTTATCCCAACATGCAAAAATATACCAGTTTATTCAACTTTTTATTTCACTATATATCTTAATTTTTTGCTGCAAAGACTTCTACAACGACGTTTTTGACACAATAACAAATCGTGTATTTTTTCGGCGTTCATGTTTCAGATGTTTTATCTATTACGTGACCAAACGCATCAGGTCAAATAGAGCCTTGATTCCATGAAAATATATAAATAAATTGTCTGGCCAGAATTGTGTCAAAATTCATTACAAAAATGTCTCAAGATCTCTTGAATGCTTGAATGAAAAATATAATTGACTTGCCTCTATATCCGTAACATAATAAAGACCTTTTTTGACCTTTTTAGAGAATATCTGATTAGTCAATTTGTCTGTCAGCAGCTTAGTGTTTGCCTTTATCCCAACATGCAAAAATATACCAGTTTATTCAACTTTTTATTTCACTATATATCTCAATTGTTTGCTGTAAAGACTTCTACAACGACGTTTTTGACACAATAACAAATCGTGTATTTTTTCGGCGTTCGTGTTTCAGATGTTTTATCTATTACGTGACCAAACGCATCAGGTCAAATAGAGCCTTGATTCCATGAAAATATATAAATAAATTGTCTGGCCAGAATTGTGTTAAAATTCATTACAAAAACGTCTCAAGATCTCTTGAATGCTTGAATGAAAAATATAATTGACTTGCCTCCATATGCGTTCGTTTAGCAACATGTAGGGTGAGAAATTCGTAGATTTCCAGCTCAAAGGAATTGCTTTGAGTCGCGAGAGTTTCATTTTCAACTACTCCATTGAGAGCTCGATATTTGGTCAAAGTATTGGAGATCGGGCTCAAAATAACAGCCCATTCTGAAGCTCTTATAAGTGTCTAGGTAAATCTCGAGTTAAAAGCTCCCTTTTATATTGTCTCACTGCTGGAAAAGCCTGTCTCTGAAAGCTATTTTTTTAGCTGTCCGCCATCTTGCATTCCTAAAGTTCCTGACTGGCGTTCACTAGCTTCGAAGACAGAAGAGTTCGCACTCGCTCAAAGGTGATGAATGAAGGGCATTGTTTCTTACACTCTTACCCAATCAGGAACTGTGACACGTGACCGGTTGCGCAAGAATGCCGCATTCTCGTGGACGACGAGAGGAAAAAAAGAAAAAGAAACATTTGCAGTTTATAACTCGTTCCCGGCCTAAAGGCCTGGGCACGAGTAAAAAAACGACTTGTCCTAGAGATTTTATCTTTATGCAAAATATTGTTTCATACTATCCAAATCAAAATTATATCAATAAAGGGAAATCTCCTGATTTGTTTGCCTGTTTGCCCCCTTAGTAAGCACGTGACCCCTCAGTAAGCACGTGACTCCCAGTAAGCACGTGACCCCTTACTAAAAATAATGATAAATAATGAAGGGACCGTGTACGATAGCCGCGAATGTAGGATCTGTAAAAGATCTAATCAGCCATAATACTAAAAGTGAACGTTGAATGCAAAGCTGATACTACGGAGGATACTTAGCAATATTGTCACATCACGGAGCTTAAACTGAGACAATCGAAAAGCAACTGTGGATAGCTATTTCGGTCTAGTTGGACCTCATCAGCACAGTGCAGCTTTCGTCAAGCACATGGTAACGACTGACTACAGAGCAAGCTCACCTTCGATTGCCACATCGACACAACGCGTGACGATGATGAGATGACAATGGCATTCGAAGCGCGCATGATGTGACAACGGAGCTAAGTAGATAAAAATATGAAGAAAGCCATACTTTCTTTCAGTGGAATACATGGCCAAACCATGTTTGAAAGCGACATATCGGATCTGAAAAGACCTACGGCCCACGAATATTGAAAAATAATGATAAATAATGAAGGGACCGTGTACGATAGCCGCGAATGTAGGATCTGTAAAAGATCTAATCAGCCATAATACTAATAATACCGGTGCAACTTTCGTATCTCCTTTGCAAGAGGAGAATATTTAGCAATTTTCTCCTCTTCCTTCACCACCACATTACGATCCCAAGGCACCGAGAAATCAACAAAGGTCCACTTACGAGCCGCTCGGTTCAACACAGTAATAATACTAAGCACGTGACCCCTCAGTAAGCACGTGATTAATCTGCACTACAGTGTGAAAATCAATTGAATGAAAGCTAGAGTGATGGCACTTAATCCGTGAAACAAAATCTACTAGTCAATGTCTGATAGTCTAATCAAAACAAAAGAAAACAATGGAAATAGTGTCTACTAATGTCTGTTAGAGTAATATCTATTTCACGGATCGGATTAAGTGCCATCACTCTATTAATTGTTACTTCGATCATGATCAATTTTTGAAGCACACGGATACTTTTTCGTACGAGCTCGGGGCGATCGAGCGCGTTTCTGACAAGCCCACAATAGGTCACGTTCGATACATGATAGTAAGGCTTAGGGGGTGTTTACATGACACTAGGATCATCCTAGCACTAGGATCATCCTACCTGCTACACATTTACTGCATTCTGTTTAGTAGGATGATCCTAGTACCCGAAGTGAAGACACAAATTTCCATGTAAACAGAATGCAGTAAATGTATAACAGATAGGATGATTCGCTTGCTAGAATGATCCTAGTGCCATGTAAAAAACGCCTTACTACATTCTGTTTAGTAGGATGATCCTAGTACCTGAAGCGAAGACACAAATTTCCATGTAAACAGAATGCAGTAAATGTATAGCAGGTAGGGGATTTGTTTGCTAGGATCCTAGTGCTAGGATGATCCTAGTGCCATGTAAACACCCCCTTACTAGAATAGAACTACCTAAATACCACCAAACCATAACAGAGTAAATGGATACAATGGTGTAAATTCTATAGTAACGCTGTTGAACTCAGGGGTGTAACTAAGGGGGGGGGGGGGGGGGGTGCACTAGTTGCACGTGCACGTGTAATATGCCAATTATTATTATTATTATTATTATTATTATTATTATTATTATTATTATTATTATTATTATTTCATTAATGAATTAAGTCAAGTTTATGGAAGAGGGGGTATATCAAGTAGCCGGAGTTACACATCGTAAGATAATCCTCAACCGTCCGGACCTGCCAATTATTATTATATAAATTATCTTAAACAATTCATAAAAAACAACTTTTGATTAACCATAGAAATATCAGTATCAATGATCGCGATTTGCAGATAAGATGGATTCCGTCCAAAAAAGGCCGAACGAAAACAATCAAGTCTCATTGTCAAATAATGAATTTTTTTGGGTCAAAACTCATTGTGAGCAAACTGTCTTGTAAGAAAAAATAACAAATTAGAAATAAAACGATTACTTTACTTTTCCCTACAGAAAACTAATTAAGTGATTAATTAGTGATTCCTTTTGTGCCAAAATCATGCGATCCTTCAAATTCTTCCCAAACAACTAAATAGCCGACTTCCGAGTTACACTTCACTTGCCACATACAAAAGTATCAAGACGAGGCTACGTGCATAAAGCTCAATCATTCGTAACAAAACGAACGTTTTAGCACGTAGCCTCGTTCTGAGTCCTTTGCATAAGTGAAGCATATCTCGCAACTGGACTATTGCTAACCATGTGTAATATTAGATAAATAATGATATGTGCAATAATTGTCTACAGGAGTTTTTGTGTTACTGTGAATACGATACGGCCGCAGCAGGCACGGTATCGGCCGTAATTTTGAGTGTTTTTATAGACATCACGGACATGAGTGAAAAACGCACTGCGCATGATCGAAAATTCGGCGGGAATTCGTGGACGCGTTCGTGTTTACAAATAAAAATACCGTCGATTCAACTGTCGTGGTATTATGCGAATTTCTCGGGTATTATTTGACCAGGTAAAGAGAACAACTAAAGCAGTCTTTTAGGAAAAGATAAGCACTAACTTTTCATGGACAGCCTTAACTTTCAAGATTTACTAAACCTCCAATGGTTTTGTTTAAAACTTCCGAGTGTGCGCAATGCGTTTTTCACCTGTGTCGACATCACGGCATTCACACGGTCACGGCACGGTGCGGTCCGTTTCACACTCATACGAAAACAGCTGCATTTCAGTGTTTTACTCAATACAAATACTGTCCTCAAAATGATCGGCATTGATATGACCCCACACTCTGTTTGAGATATCATCAATTCGCAACTGAGCAACTTTTCCACGATAGTTTACCACGTCCCATTCTTTTTGTGACATAGTTTCAGAATTGGCGCCTGTTGCTTGAAGGACGACCTTTCCATCAATCAACAGCTGAACGCGATCAGAAGCAATATTAGCACCTCCTCCAATAAGAAACTTGATTTTTGTCCCCTGGATTATGAACGGTGGTGACGTCATGGTTCCCATTGGGCCGTCTCCTTGCACTGCTCCTGGTGTGTGAGAAGGACTGGGTCGATTTTCATATGTTCCAATCCACCAGTTGCCTTGGTGATTTGAAGGTTCTCTGCCCCTTGCCTTAGGATTGTCTCCGTAGGTTGGCTGGTTATTGAATGCTGTTCCTGTCAGGGTCCAACCGTCTAGTCGTCCACTTTCAAAGTCAAAGAGAATGCATTCTAAAGAGAAGTAAAAAATGTACATGTCAAGACTTCCCTCTACCTTTTTCCTAGCCTTCCTACAAAAGGTTTTTTGATTGTTTATTTGTTTGTTTTTAGTCTTTTTTTTTTGCCAAACTAAGAAAATCGTTACAAGTATTAGAAAACCTATACTAATTTGATACATATCATTTTCGATCTGTTTGATTCGGTTCTAAAACTATATTTTACCGGTTCTCTTTTAGCATGCCAAAGAAACGAAGGAAAAGGGGTTACCATGGCGATAAGGTAAATAGTCCATAACATTTTGCATTGGAACATATCACTATTTAACCTTTTTTTATGCTTTTATATTAATAATTCTTTTTTTATAATTAAAAACGTTTTATTTAGAGCAAAGATGATTACTCTGCAAAGCAGGCGTTGTTTTCGATTAGAGATTTGGGATTCCTGTGGGAAAATGAGGACGCGCGGGAATTGGAGCAAAAAAACAAGGTCATCCCTGTTTTTTTTTTTTTTTTTCGCCTTCAATAGCCTTTTCACAAGATACAGATGAGTGATTCTTGTACTAGCTAGAATCAGAATCAGAATCAGAATCAGAATCAGAATCAGAATCAGAATCAGAATCAGAATCAGAATCAGAATCAGAATCAGAATCAGAATCAGAATCAGAATCAGAATCAGAATCAGAATCAGAATCAGAATCAGAATCAGAATCAGAATCAGAATCAGAATCATTCCATTTACACACATTTTACAGGACATTTACAAATAATAATTTCTTGTGGATATTATGTTGAATTAACTAAAGCATAAAGATTGTTTTAGTGAGGTAATGCCGATTGCCAATCAGAAAGCAGCCTTTGTCGCTAATTAAAAAAATATAAAATTTAAATGATAACAAAATATATAAACAGCTAGTGTAACGAAAACGAGGCTCTAGCTGGTACAAGATTCACTCAACTGTATCTTGTTACACGGCTATTCGCGCGCGTCCGTAATTTTTTCGCATTTAGAATCCCAAATCACCAAATCCCGAAAAGAACGCTGCTTTGCAACTAAAAGTTGATTGACTAATTACTTTAGATTTTTTTCAACTGACTTACTTTTCTCACAATCTCTGCCTGCATATCCATTAGTGCAGTTACACAGGTATTTGTGCGGACCTGTGTTCCCAATGCATTCTCCACCATTTTTGCACGGGTTATCCACCTGACAGATCGTCTGCAAAGAAATTAAAAAGTGTCTTGTTATTCAAAAAACTCCTTGAAATAGTTTCGAAAAGGTCAAAGTAACGTTATTTTAAGGTAGTTCGAGACCTTTGCTATTGTGCATCTCCCGCGCGCACTTTCATTTAAGAACATTTGCTTGTCCGTGGGAAGTCTTGGGCACTAGTGAGTCAGCGATTGAAAAGCGAAGAAATTCTACTTTTAGCGAAGAAAAATAAATATTTTGTCGACCAAATGCTTCAAAAATTTTTATCACGCAATATTACACACTGTGTGAAGTAGGAGCAAAAGTTCGAACTTTAAAATTTAGCGAATGTTATCTGTCGAAAAAGCCGGCAAGAACAACGCGAAAAATGCAATAATGGTCTTTGCAATAGGAAAATGGTTTCAAAAGCTAAAGGAAATGCAATAATTTCTTGTTAACTTAAGGTAAACCTGTTGCTGTTCATTGAATTAATTTAATTTTTCCCAAATTTGACGATCTTGTTTTTTACCCAAGTTACGCAGAAAACTGCCTAAGACTATATCCCTCTCAACTCCAAAACGAGCACGGTAGCCCCCCTGTTTTATTTCATTTTTGAGTTTCGCCTGTTGTTCTTTTAATAGACAAAGTTTGAACAAAAGTTTATTGCTGGATCTATGAGTCCTGAACTACCTTAGGAGAAGTTATCGGATGAGAGGTGTATGTTAAGCCCGGAATGCAACAAGACCGAATAGGATTATGGGTAGGTGCAAGTCTTGATTATTAAAATAAAAATGACGTCATAATTGCAATCAATATTAATATGCGTGTTTTTATAGCTTTAAAGTGTGACTTGACTTGTAGCCTTTTTTGTGACGTTTTATAAAAACTTTGTCAGTCAATGTTGTCAATGTCCAAAAGTTTCGCGACTCACCCGAAAGGAAGCTTTTAAAACCATGAACCAACCAACACTGACTCAATATCAACACGACTCTTTAAGGTCATGTTACACGGCAACAACGATTTTCCGCGCAACAAATGTTGCCCTAGCCTCATCCGCAGGCAACACTGTTTGCTCAGTGTTGGGTGTTGGGCTTCCTGTTTAGGTGAAATGCGAGAAGGGATAAGAAGAGCGGTTCTCAGTCTCCGCGCGGTTAAAATAACCGCTACAAAGGAAGCCCAAGGAGGAATAATAAGGAGTTGCCTGCGGAGGAGGCTAATGTTGCCCGTAGAGTTTATGCCGTGAAAAATACAAAACGCAACTATTTTTCGCAATAGTTTTGCTTAGTGAACAAGTCGCAAATGTTTGATATAAATGTTAAAAACTTTTAGCGCAATATTATCAACCTGACCAAGTTATGCGCGGAAAATCGTTGTTGCGAATCGACCCGTGTAACATCACCTTTAGTCCTCCCTTAAAAAGTACGAACATTCATTGCCGATGTTAGAAATCAAGACCAAATCCGAAGATTCTTCGACACTCCTTTCAGTTAGTCTACTTGCTAGTAATTTATAAGCCTGAACATGTCTTCCGATTTAGAATAGCTAAGGTTTAATGATAGTAATGATGCTGACCCATTACGTTGTATGAAGCAATTCATGCAATAAATGATACACTATAATCAATAAAATCTGAACATAATACTAGTAATTGTACGTACGGCCATTTGCATGAAGTACGAATTGCTTTCCGGAATAAGATGCTTGGTGAACTCTGTACTCGTCCAGTTGAACAATTCGCAAAGTAGGACAGGTGGTCGGTTGATAAGGTTGAGTGATAGGCAACCTTCGTGTTCGATGCACTCGATTTGACAAGCCTCGATGCTGTCAGTTGTCAAATTGGCTACAAATGAAACAGCAGTTTTATTGATGATGAATCCCTTTGGACTACTCTTGAAGTTGCCGTAAAACAGTTCTTGATCTTTGCTGTAAAGTTTGCGTGCTTGTACTTGGTAGATAGCGCCAAGCAACACAATAATCATTGAAATAAGATTGCGCGCCATTTGAGCCTTTTTGTAGGAATTTCGTACACCTTTTTTTTTCTTCAACGGAATCAAACTTTTGATAATAAGATTTTTTAACCAATTCGATTATATTGCCATAAACAAGCGGATTAAGTCGATATCTTAATTGGAAAACTTTTTAAACTTTTGAAACAAAAGCGAACAATCATTTATAATTTATCTTCGTAAGCTATTTTTACTACGAAGAAGCTGTAGGTCCTTTGTTATTTGGTCTTCATATGATGGTCTCCATGGCTCAAAATAATAACATTTAACTCACACTACACGAATCCGTTATCAAAATATGCCGTTTTAATTAGTGGACTATTTCAAGATTTGTGTTTTTAGGTTTTTCTAGCGAATTTGAGTTTTCGATGTCGCTATGAGAATGCTTCAGTGTATAGGGGAGTTTCTAGGGAGTAACATCCAAAAAGAATAACAATTATTGATGTTGTAAATGAATACTAAGTAACTTGTGCCCAACCAACTGCAGGCGGTACGTACATCATTTCAAAAGCAAACCGTGTGAGTGTGTAAATCTGAAATTTGTTCCTGTACAAGGAGGTTGAGGGTGGGCCTTGTAGGTAAAATATGCTAATGCATTCATTCAATCAATGTTTATAGCCATTTGTACAAACATTGATCCTTTTAAAATCATCGAACCTAGAAGCTAAGACCGAAATGATTCTTGGGTACACTAGTAATATATGCATTTTCATGTGTTCTATCTATGAATGCGCTGAATACCAAGAATATTACTCTCATTCACTGCTTGAAGCGTCCACCTCTACTCGCTTATTTAAAATCGTCTCATTAACAGATTTCCCAATGTTCATTTAAGTCTTAGTGTTAAAAGAAACCATTTGTAAACATTTATGTATTTTGAACATTGAACATTTATTGAACATTAAAGCCTTTAGTCTTGGACTTTCTAGAATTTTCTAAACTTACAGCAGTTCTGTAGTTAAGTAATCGTCAACTTATTTGTAATTTTCGCGCGCTGAGAGTCACTGTAGAGAAGTTAGTTAGAAGTGGAGTGAGAGTTCGTCGAGTGGAGAGTCAGCTTTAGTGTATATATTAGTTAAATAAACAGAGAGTTATTGTAGGCGATAGAGTTTCCGCCGTAACACTCAGCTTGTATGTTTTGAAATGCCGGGTTAATGTTTGTGCATTTAAGTCAATTGCTGGGTTGCATCCATAACTTCGGGAATCCAAAAACAATGAAGCGGTAGCCATGTTGGATGAACAAACAATAAACGCTAATGAGAAATCTTTTGTTGAAGTTCATCCAAGATGGCTGCCGTGACGTCACATGTAACCCAAGAATTAGCAACAGAATAATATGATACACTTTACTATATGGATTAAACACGTTCTTTTATAAAATATGTTAATGTTTCAGAAATTACCTAACGGCAGGTGGATGTTGAGTTTGTTTAGATTTTATTATATGACTTGCCTGTGTGGATTGGAAGAATTTGAAGGATCGCATAATTTATGAACAAAAAGCAGGGTCCCCTATACCTTTGCGTGTGTGTGTGTGTGTGTGTTGGAGGAGGGGGGGGGGGGTGGTTGGTAGTTATTTCATCTTAAAAGGGAGGGGGGTAGGAAGCTATTCTACATTTAGTACAGGGGGGGCTTAACTTCATCTTAAGGCCTATTTTGCTGATTTTAGACCCCCCCACCCCCACCCCTCCAGATAAATATTGCACAGTCCCTTAGCTATGTATGAGATATATATTTATTCGTTTTACAACAGTACAAACGAGAAGTACAACTGATTAGGCAGTTAATATTAGAAATCCCAATGCAGCGTATTATAATTGATTGCTATCCATGCGTAATATCAGATAAATGATATATGTAATTATATATTGTATGTCTACCGGCAGTTATCGTGTTACTGTGATAACGATACGGCACTTATAGATATCACAGCACTGATGTGGTCAGTGTTTCAGTGTTTTACTCAGTACAAGCACTTTCCTCAAAATGATCGGCATTGATGTGAGCCCACTCACCGTTTGAGCTATCAACGATACGCAACTGAGCAACTTTTCCACGATAGTTTGCCACGTCCCATACTTTTTGTGACATAGTTTCAGAATTGGCGCCTGTTGCTTGAAGGACGGCCTTTCCATCAATCAAAAGTTCAACACGTTCATTATTAGTATTAGCACCTCCTCCAATAAGAAACTTGATTTTTGTTCCCTGGATTATGAATGGTGATGACGTCATGGTTCCCACAAGGCCGTCTCCTTGGATTGCTCCTGGTGTGTGAGAAAGACTCGGTCGATTTTCAGCTCCTCCAATCCAGTAGTTGCCTTGGTGATTTGAAGGTTCTCTGCCCCTTGCCTTAGGGTTGTCTCCGTAGGTTGGCTGGTTATTGAATGCTGTTCCTGTCAGGGTCCAACCGTCTAGTCGTCCAGTTTCAAAGTCAAAGAGAATGCATTCTAAATGGAATAAAGAAATGTGCATGTCAAAACTTTCCACTACTTTCCTAGCTAGCCTGCTTACAGACTCTCAGGGGAGGGGAGGGGGCACGAGGCTAGAAGGGAGAGCCTGCACTCCCGCACGAGCGCTCTTGTTTGAAAAATAAACTGCGTTCCTCCACGAACGTAGGCATCTCATTGGTTGAGGAGAATGAAGTGATGACATTTGTCGTTTATGAATCAGATTAGCCCATTTTTTAGTCATAAACAATAGAGTTCTCTCTGAATACAGGTTTTGGATGTTTAGATTTAAGATTCCTGTGGGAAAAGAAATGGAGCAAAAACAGGGTCATCGAAGGTCATCCCTGTTTTTTCGTGCCTTTAATCCTCGCGCGTCGTCCGTAATTTTCCCACAGGAATCCCAAGCCCCGTAAAAGAACGCTTGCCTTGCAGACTAAAAATTTTAACTTTTAAAACAATCTTAATAAAAAGTTGATTGACTAATTATACTTTAGATTTTTTTCAACTGACTTACTTTTCTCGCAATCTCTACCAGCATATCCATTAGTGCAGTTACAAAGGTATTTGTACGGACCTGTGTTCCCAATGCATTCTCCACCATTTTTACACGGGTTATCCACCCGGCAGATCGTCTGCAAAGAAATTATAAAGTTTGTTTCTATCAAAAAACTCCAGAGTTAAACGACATACTTTCAAAAAGGTCATTTCAAGAATGATTGGACGAGACGTGTTTCAGTTAAGCTAAGGTTTAATGATGCTGACACATTACGTGGTATTATAAAATAATTCATACAAAGCGCGCGCTCTGATTGGTGGAGAAGCATTCTCCATAACTCAACATAGCACGCTGCCTCGTTTTCTATTTCTGAAGAAATTTCTGAAATAAATAATACACAATAATCAATAAAATTTTAACATAATACTAGTATTTATACGTACGTCGATTTGCATGAAGTACGAATTGCTTTCCGGAATAAGATGCTTGGTGAGCTCTGTACTTGTCCAGTTCAACAATTCGCAGAGAAGGACAGGTGGTCGGTTGATAAGGTTGAGTGATAGGCAATGTTTGTGTTCGATGCACTCGATTTGACAAGCCTGGATACTGTCAGTTGTCAAATTGGCTACAAATGAAACAGCAGTTTTATTGATGATGAATCCCTTTGGACTACTCCTAAAGTTGCCGTAAAACAGTTCTTGACCTTTGCTGTAAGGTTTGCGTCCTTGTACTTGGTAGATAGCGCCAAGCAACACAATAATCATCGAAATAAGATTGCGCGCCATTTTAGCCTTTTTGTAGGAATGTCGTACACCTTTCTTCAACAGAATCAAATTTTTGATAATAAGATTTTTTAACCAATTCGATTATATTGCCATAAACAAGCGGATTAAGTCGATATCTTAATTGGAAAGCTTTTTAAACTTTTGAAACAAAAGCGAACAATCATTTATAATTTATCTTCGTAAGCTATTCAATATAGCTCACGAATTTTCCAACAAAGCGACTGTAGGTCCTCTGTTATTTGGTCTTCGTATGATGGTCTCCATGGCTCAAAATAATAACATTTAACTCTCACCACACGAATCCGTTTTCAAAAGATACCGTTTTAGTGGAATATCTACATCAAGATTTGTTTTTAGGTTTTTCAGGCTAGTAATTTGAGTTTTGAATGTGGCTATGAAGACGCCTCGAGCTCAGTGTTGAAGGGAGTTTCTTAATCTAGGGAGTAACATCCAAAAAGAATAATAATTATTGATGATGAATGCTTTAAGAGCAAACTAAATATAAAAAACTCCAGGCGCGGGGTACGTACATCATTTCAAAAGCAAACAGAGTGTGTAAATAAGCTTAAATATAAGGTCCTTAGTACCAAATACAATTATCACTATCATGAACTTAACCTTAACATTTTGGTACTGTAATGTCTTCTTCAGTCGTAGTTTTGAAATTATATGTAATTGATAGTTATTTTATCTCATCTGACAAATGCATTTGTCGTGTAGGCAGGAACATACGTTTGTCGTAAAACTGAAATTCGTTCCTGTAGAGGGAGGTCCAGGACGGGACTTATAGGTAAAATATGCTAATGCATTCATTCAACCAATCAATTATAAGGAAAAATTCCTCCTCACGTATATATAATTATGATACACTTTACTATATGGGTTTAACACGTACTTTTATAAAATATGCTAATGTTTCAGAAATTACCTAACGGCAGGTGGACTTAGTTTGCTTAGATTTTATAGTATAATTCATAATTAGACGCTGCATACGGATTTCTAATATGAACTACCTAATCAGTTGTACTTCTCGTTTGTACCGTTGTAAAATGAATAACCATATATATCATACATAGCTAAAAAACTAACAAGTTTTCGCTTTGATCCCTAATTACAATGGCTTGATAAAATGGCACTTTTTCTTACCCCTAAAGTGTAAAGTCTCGGTTGGCAGTTACGAGAATAAACACATTTTGTCAAAGCTTGTATTGTGAGCAAACTGCTCGTGAAAAAAATATATAAAGACTATAACTCAAAGAAAACTGACTTGGCTCCCTTCCATAAAGGTAGCTTGGTACTATTGAAAAAAATTAAAGAAAAATCATTCAAACCATAATTTTCTGAAGTAAAATTTAATGCTGATTTCAAAAATAAAAACTTTCATTTTGTAACGAAAAGTCTTCTCAAGTCGAACAAAATTTCTTACAAAATCAATTTTTTCATAGGTTCCAACGATGTCATTTTTTACAAACTTGATATGTTTGAAATTATTAGGTGTTCTTTCAAATATAAAACTCAATAAAAGTATAGGGTCCCGTGCAAAAATGAAGGGTTTTGTGCCGTCGAAGGTATGAAAAAGGCGAAAAAATTTTCAACATGCGGGAAGTACAGCCCATGCACGTTGGCAATTAACAAGCTTTAAAACTCCTGCAGTTTCAAGCTAATTTGTATTGACGAGTCGATTTCATTTCCCACCGTTGTTTTTCTAGTTTTACAATGCGTGATCTCGAATTGATATATCAACAATATTTTAAGACTCAGTAATAAAATACCACATAGAATAATACATATTCAAAAATTGGGCATTTGTAATTTGTTTCTTTTGAGAAGACTAATACAGTACCACGTAGAATACATATTCGAAAATTGGCAATTTGTAATTTGTGTTTTGGTAAACTTTGACAGCATTTTGGAATTTCTTCAAATTTTGATGGAAAATATTCTAAACAAACTTTGTTGAAACTTTATTCATCAAAATTTCATGCTTATTTGGTAGAATTATCGCAGCTATTTTGCTAGGTATTCAGTCACCCAATGTCGCAACATGGAGTGCGTCTTGAAAACACGTCTAAGGATCAACCTGGAAATGTGCTTTATATGAAAATCGAACATTCTACAGTACTTGGGCAGCGATCTGTTTTAATTTACTTTGCTTAAGTTTCCAAACACTTCTAAAGTCATTTAAATTCAACTAGCAGTAGTAGCCGGCCGAGCCGTATATTTAAACGCGGGTCGACAATTTCGAAATGCGTTTGAAGGAAACGATCACCACCTTTCTTTCCGTGACAACTTTACAAGCTTTCATATTCAAAGGTAAGGCCTTACTGCTACTATAGTATTTCTAAGTAGAATGAAATGCATGGTCACGCCTTTACAAAATTCTTTGTAGTTTTAATAAGTGATCATGATACCGCGCGGCGAGATGATTTCTGTGCGAAATGTCGTCGCGGCGGATTTTGCGAAAATTTTGAAACTCGCCATCCTCTCGCTACCTGATTGCCGCAACGAGAGATCAGAATGACCAATATCTCACTTGGAAGAAAATGGCGATGAAATGTGCTTATTCGTCTAGTGCAACGGTGTATGTGTTTATGTAATAACAGCACTTAATGTAATAATTTGTGACTTTGTCCTTTCTAGTCAGATGTTTTTCAGCCTTTATAAATTGCATGTAACTATGCACCTACTCAATTGAAATGAAATGAAATTTGAGCATTATAAACGGAAAATGTTCGACTTAAAGATAAAAAGTAAATATACTATAATTTTTAGCATTCACGTACAAAACACGAGATTCATTACTTTTCTCAATTTTTCACAATATTTTTAATCACTAGATATTTTTTCCTTAAAACTGTCGTAATTATAATGTTGTCAACTTTTCTCGAATCTGGCGCCAGAAAGGTTTTTTACGTTGGCCCTTTCTTTGTTGTTTAATGCGTGGTCGTCAAAACAGTTTAACTCACTCATATATTTACACCCAATGTGGCTGAATTGTAGCTCGAAATAATTACTTCCAGTCGTAATCAGTTGCATTGGGCGTCAAGTCAACAAGTTGCAACTCGTTTCATGCATCGGATTCATGCATCGGATTTTTCAGTGAATCTAGTATCTAGAAATCAGCACCTACGGGCACACCTGCCCGTTATTTTTGGTACTGCATCCGTGATTAGAGTTCAAAATTTGACTGACGATACAGTTTTATGGTAGCTCTGGAAAAATACTGTTTTGAGTTACTTATAAGTGTTCCAATTTATTCTGGACAAAAATTGCTGGAGCTAAGTACAATCCCTTGAGTGAAAAAAACAAAAAACAAAAAAACAAAAAACAAAAACAAAAACAACACATTTTATTGAGCAAGATGAAAAGAGTCAGCGGCGGATATATGTCACGTTTCAGGCTGGATGACAACGAATTTTGTACAAAAATTGGTCATCGACACGCGGTTGCTAATTATGTTAAGCATTTCAACTTATTTGTTTCCAACCACGCACTAAGTTGCTAGTACCGCTGCATGCATGTGTTCTTCATTAATTCCAATTCGAGTTGTGTAGTTAGCCTGAATGTGTTTAAGAGGAGATTTTTTTCAATGACGAGCAATAATGGCGAGAAGCGCCAAAAACTAGACCATCGTGCGAGTTTTAATCCAAATTTTCGTTCTGGATTAACACTTAAATCCTTTTTCTACCGGTTAAAAACTGATGTACCAAGATAAAATACCTGTTTAAAACAAATTTTTGAATTGTACAAAGACTTTTTCTTGAATTTGTGTTGGGATTAAGCTTTTTGAAGCTGAATATAAAGAAAACATACAGAAAACGAGCAAATGAAGGCCTAAACCTCATTTTCAATCCAAATTTTCGTTTTGGATTAACACTTTGATTCAACTTTCATCGGCCAAAACTATTTACAAACAACTTAAACTTTCTGACAGAAATGATTTTAATTCTGTACAACAGCTATTCTTCAACTCGGGAGTTTTTGTCGTTCACTGCTCGAACTTGAAAAAAATCCCCTCTTAAACTTTAAGGTGTACACCAACCAATAACAAATAAACGGTTTAAAAACTACTTTCCTTTGGCCGTATCTTACTTAAAGATATTACAAGATATAGTTGCTGAAGGATTGAAGTTTGAGTGATGGGTTGGGCATGGCAATCGGCGCTAATTTATGCATGTTATGGGGAAATTTTTAGTTCTTTCTCCAAAACTTTACTTTACCGAATTCTGGAAATTCATTTGGCAGTACAAGCTAACTTTTTACAGAGAGGGTTTTTACAGTTTGGCTGACCGTGTAAATTGGGTTTTAGGGCAACTTTAAGCGGTTAAGCACAAATTGGCCAAAACATCGATGGGACTTGAGGCAACTTTTGTGCGATTTAAGGTGACTTTGTGCGACATAATGCCACTTTAGGGCCGAAAGTAGGCCTATTTATTTTATACACTTGACAAAAACCATGCCACAAGGACATGCTTCTATAGGTACAAGACAACTAATAAAGTACATTTATTTACAGGAAGCATGGCCACAGCTGGCTGCAGAAGTTTGATTTTTAATTCAATTACCCCTGGTAAAGCATTGACCAACCATACACTTCGTACCATAGAACAAGCAACGGATGAACGGCAGTGTTTCAGAGAATGCTACTTAGAGCCGTTTTGCCATAGTTGTAACTACTGCCAAAAACCAGGCCAGTCACCGTATTGTGAATTGAGTAAATCAGACCATGTTAGACATGAGCTGACTGAAGTGACTGGATGCACCTATCATGGAACAAAGGTAATGCCATTTTTTAATTTATCCTCGGATTTCAGAGTAGCAAATACACTCTACATACAACACTCAAACTCATATTTTAAACTAAGACGCCATGAAGTAAGACAGAGGAGGGGAAACTGCTCAAAAACAAATAAACAAACAAAAACAAAAAACAAACAAACAAACAAAAAACGAAAAAAAACCCCAAACAAACGAGAATCAAACGGCAAACAATATTAACTTTACGTTTTTGTGGTGTATTTCAGAACTACTGTTCTAGCAACCCATGTGTCAAGAATGCAACATGTTCAGGAGATTATCTTCAAGAAGCCGTCCCGTACAAATGCATCTGTCCCGCGGGATATAAAGGAGAAAACTGTGAGAATGGTAAACGTTATACGAATTAATTGCAATAGATATATGCGTTAGATCGTCGTACACGTTTGCATGCTCTTTTATTTTTTGGTCTTTGAGAAAAAATAAACATGCAACCGTGCTTATGTTAGCTGGAAGTCCCAAAGCAATTGCGCGCATCAGGGTGGAAGAGAAAATGGGAAAGCACAGATACATTAGGGGGTAAGTAAGAAAGGATGGGACGATTGGCAATAGAATTGTAGTCCAGCGAAAATCTTTTCAGTAAAATGTTACAAAATACTAAATGCTTCTTTACATTTCTTTTGCTAAAATGAATGTATTTTTTATAAAGTGAAAACAAATAAAGTCCATAAGAGCTTATATACAATATTTTGAGCTTACCAATAGGTGTCCTTATTGAGGCCAATAAACCTTTTTCCGCCCTGTCTGTGAGATAAGGTATCCCGAGTACTAACTGTTTCTATTTTTAGACATTGACGAATGTGACCTGGGCAAACATGATTGTCACGCGGACGCTACGTGTAATAACACTATTGGTGGATTCAACTGTACGTGTAAGAGTGGTTACCATGGCAATGGTAAACAATGTGAAGGTAACGAGTCATTTTATTCCCTTACGTTATTCTCTTGACACGAAAAGGGGGAGGGGAGGGGCAGGGGGAGGGGACAAATTACGGTTTCATTCTAGATCTCTCGATTCATAACACTTCCAAAATTTTGTCAGACGAAGAGCCGACGAAGTTGTCTCTAGGGAAAGGGGAAGGGGCGGAAGGGTGGGAGACTGAGGAGTACAGAAAGGAAGGTCACACAGACTACCCTAAAGAGGACCTATTTGTCCAACAGTGCAACGTGTAAGCGTAGTGATTTCGAGTAACGCAAATATATAGGAATTCGAACGATTCAGCGATAAATTTTAACCAACTTATTTGTTTACACAGACATCAACGAGTGCACATCCAACAAGCATGACTGTCACGTGTTAGGATGTATCAATGTACCTGGTAGCTTCAACTGCGCATGTCCGAGTGGTGTGGGAGATGGACGACGTGTATGTTGCAGTAGCTTGATTAATTTGCGTAAGTATCCAAAAGGTTATATTCACGATAAGTAACGATAGATACCATTATGGTTTTTGTACTGTAATGCAACTTCAAGGGGGCAAACTTTATAACAAGAGACCATTTATAAAATATTGACTTGCCCTACAATCTCCAACATAAATAACTGAATCAGGGGGAAGCAAGAACGTTTGCTATCCCCTATTGCCCGTTCAATATTGCTAGTAAGTTAAAGCAGAATTTTGCAGCGCGCTGTGCAAAGTAGCCAATATGCACCATCTAAATTGGGAAGGGAACGTGGGGAGAAACGATTCAGGTTTTCGTGGGAGATTGTAGAAATTATATTTTTATGCCAGATATTGTTTCACACTATCCAAATTAAAATTATATCAATAAAGCAACTGGAATCTCTTCAGTGATATGATTACCTTTTAATAGTATACATGAAAAAATTCGAGAAACTAAACGTTGATTTTTAAGAAAATCAAATAAAATCTCGAGAAGAAAACTTTCAGCGCGCGCTCGTTGAGATGTGATGGCGTCAGTGGCGCGCGCAAGTCATCAAAAATTGTTTAACTGACAACCAGTCCTCATAGTTTTTGCCATTTTTTTCAAACAAACATATACTTTAATGAATGAAAACCTCCATATTTGCATCCTTGGTTATGTTTTTACAATAGCAGTATAAGGAAAAATTGATCTTAATGCGAGTTTGAAATTATAAATTCAAATGTAATTTGCACTGTATTACAGCTCTTCTGCACTGTGTTACACTTGAACTGCACTGTTCTCGACCAATCAGAATCGAGTAATTTTTTCATGTATATTATTAGTTCCCTTAGTAATTAAGCACGTGACTAACCTGCATTACAATGTGAAGACCATCATGGCGTCTATAGTGAATAAATGGACATAAAAGCTATTTATGTCAAAATATACGATGGATTTCCAATGAAAATCTCCATTCATCCTTTCACAGCTTGGTACGTCATTTATGATTTTGAGAACGGTACTGCAGAATGGAATTTGACCGGAACGGTCTTCAATAACCAGCCAACCTACGGAGATAATCCCACAGCAAGGAACAGAGGACAGCCTTCAAATCACCAAGGCGACTACTGGATTGGAGGAGCTGAGAACTGTCCCAGCCCCTCTCATCCAGCTGGAAAAGTACAAGGAGACAAACCAAAAGGAACTATGACGTCACCAAAGTTTTTAATTCGTGGACCCAAGCTAAGGTTTCTTATTGGGGGCGGATGTACAATAGGACAGGAATGGGCCGAGCTTCTGGTTGAAGGAGTCGTAGTTGCCAAGGAAACTGGAGGATGTTCTGAAACCATGGTTACAAAACAATGGAATGTCATGAAGTTCGTTGGTCAGTTTGCGCAGCTGCGATTGGTGGATAACCATTCAGGGGGGTGGGGACATATCAATTTTGACCACTTAGAAGGACAAATATGCTAGTTAGATCACGAAGGATGAGAGTTTAACAGCAAGTGTGTTTCAGTTCGTTAGTGCGCGGCGTCCCGAGAGGTCTGAGTTCGATTCCCAGTAACCTAACACACTTGTTTCGACTTCTTTCCATTCAGTATAGCTTTAATCAGCTTTAAATACCCCTAATACGGAGCACGGAAGGAGAGAAGGGATAAAAAATTTGCGCACCGTCGGCCTCAAGTTTATTAGTCAGATAATGACTTTTACGAGCTACCGACGTAAAATAAGGTCATTTTACCTTTACAGCGTTTTTTCGTATAGGTGGGAAACGTACCGCGCCGTACCGTAACCGTATCAGTTCCGTAACGTCTATAAAAACCAGTCCGAAAAGTTGCCGTAACTGTACCGTGCGATGACCGTGCCGTTTTCCAGGTCATACTTAATTGGCTCTACTTTTTTTAGTGGAGTTAACGGTTGGCCTTGGAATGGTATTTCTCATATTCATTTCTCACTTTTTAATACCGTTACCTAAAAATGTCATTTGTTGCAATTGTGTGAATTTAGCGAATAACTTTACATTATCAAATTATCTAGGGCTTTCACAGACTAGGTACCGTAACCGTGCCGTAATGTCTATAAAAAGCATTCGAAATTCCCGACGTAACCGTACCGTGAAGTAACCGTGCCATTTTCCCAGTCGCATCAACTTGCTCTGTAGAGCACATTTTGTATAACTGGCAAAACAGCATACACGGTCGGATAGCATGAAGTGCATTTGAACGGATTTTTTTGATTGGCCAATGGAGTACAATAGGATTCAATGTTTTCATTCGTCGTTTTCAAAAGACCATTGTTTTTTAAACCAATCACCGCTCTGCTTCGGGGCTCAGGGCTTCGTGCTGACCCTGCACGGTCACTGCACGGTCACGGCGGTCACTGCACGGGACGGTTACGGCATCACGGCACTTACACGGTCACGGCACGGCACGGTCTGTTTCACACTCATAAGAAATCTGCTCTAGAATAATTATGATAAATATGTTAATGTTCTTGAATGTTTCATAAATTACCTATAAGCAGGTGGAGTTTGAGTTTGTATAGATTTTTAATCCAGCCAAATGCCTAATTAGGTATAATACTGGTTAGTGCTGTTAGAAAATGAATCAACATATAATAAATAAATCAATAACAACTTTCCTACGTAAAATAGCTTGATAAAACGAAACCTTCCTTTGCCCTAAATTGATTGTAAATAAAGAGTACGAATTAAACCTTTTTACCCTTTTATTTAGACTTGCTAAAAGTCGATCACGTCTTATTCTTCTATATGAGCTCATTTAGCAAACTTTTCTTCTTCTTTTTTTGCGAGCAATTTTTCGCCGGCAATAAATTTAAAAAACTAAAAAATTATAAGCGTGACAACTGAGGACTTTTAGAAAGTTTACTTTTTATTCACAAGAAGATATAATTTTCGATATTTATTAATTGTGCTGGCACCTAATTAACTGAACATATCAAATGTTTTCAATATTGAGCTCTTTCTACAATATCATTTCTAGTGTAAACGTCAAAACAAACTTTCAAACTCCAGCCATTTCAAGCTGATTTTTAGAGACAAGTTATGCAATTGCCAATTTCACAATGACGTCACATCGAAATAATCTATTGTTCAAACGCTAAGGATCATGGTCGCAAGTGAGGCAACTTAGCAACAACACAAAGAAGATTGATATAAAAATTCAGCTTATAGAACGAAGAAAAGTGGTAACAGCCATCAAATGCAATAAATATGGTTTCCTTAACAATTTTGTTAACAACTCCTGTTCTCTCTGATTCTTTCCCAAACGTAAACAAGCCGTGACGTCATAATGAAACAGAACAATTTCCGCAGGTGCTTTTATAATGTTATAATGCATGATATCGAATTTGAATATCAACAATATCGTATAAGACTAATAAAATACCAAGTAGAAAAATGCCACAAAGAATACGTAGTTGAAAACTGTCTATTTGTAAATTGTTTGTTCTTTGATAACCTTTGATAGGTTTTCTCCAAACTTTGTACTTCTAGTTTAAATTTCATCATTTAATGAAAAAGACTCTAAATAAACTTTGTTGAAACGTTATTCATCAAAAATTCATGCTTATTTAGTAGACTTATCGCAGCTATTTTGCTACAAAGGTTTACACGTAAGGTTCAACCTAAATGTGCTTTGTATGAAAATCGAACCACAGTACTTACGGGCAGCGATCTGTTTTACTTTGCTTAAGTTTCCAAACACTTCCAGTCATTCAACAAACAGTTTTAGCCCGCCAAGCCGATATAATCGAAAATGCGTCCAGTGAAAGACACGTTCACCTTAATTCTCTCTGTGACTGCTTTACAAGCTTTCATATTCAAAGGTAAGGCCTCAATGTTACTATATTATTTCCAAGTAGAATGAAATAGTCACACCGTATTACTTAATCCTATGTTGTTTTAGTAAGTTATACCACACAAGATGATTTTTGCGCGAACTGTCACGACGCCGGATTTAGCGGAAACTCTGAAACTCGCCATCCTCTCCCTACCTGATTGCCACGACGAGGGATCAGAAAGACCGACATCTGGCATGTCAGAAAATGGCAATGAAATGTGCTGATAATCGGACCTTATTCGTCTAGTGCAATGGTGTATGTGATTACATAATAACAGCACTTAATGTAACAATTTGTAACTTTTTCCTTTCTAGTCGGCTGTTTTAATTCCAGCCTTTATAAATTGCATGTAACTATGTACCTACTCAATTGAAATGAAATGAAATATGAGAATAAACAGAAAAATTCGACTTAAAGATAAAAAGTAAATAAACTACAATTTTTTGCATTTCCGTACAAAACACGACATTCAATCTCATGATAAAATAAACTATCGTCGGAGAAAATAGAATTATTATTTTCTGAGATATTTCTCTTAAAAACTGTCGTAATTTCTTTCAGTTTTGTTGACTTTTCTCGAATCTGGCAGCCTGAAATTTGTTTTTAAGTCGGTACTTTGTTTGTTACTTAATGTGTCATCGTCAAATCAGTTTGACTTATACCCACGTCAAAACACCCACTGAGACCCTGTATTATAGCTCGAAATAATTCCCGATCAGTTTACCGGCTGCAACGTAACGCCTTTCCTGCATCAGCTTTTTCACTGAATTATGGATGGCCGAAATCGGTTCCTATGCATGCCTGCCTATCATCCATATTTGACTAAGATAATTTATAGTATTTGTTGTGGATAAATATTCATTTGTTTTGAGTTACTTATAAGTGTTCCAATATCTATTTTGGACAAAAATTGAGCTGGAGCTATTAGTACAATTCCTTGAGCACGATGCCTTCTTGAGCACTGAGATATCTGTTACATATCATTTCAGCTGGATGACAACGAATTTTGTAAAAAAGAATTATCGACACGAAGTTGCTAACGCTTTGCCGCTTTTGTCCTTGTATTACGCTGAAGTTTAACTGCTTCATTCAATTGATATGATACAAAACTTCAATTATTTTAACTTAGTTGTTTCCAGCCACGCACTCAGTCACTAGTGATGCATGAGTTCTTAGGCCTACCCCAGGCCCTAAAATCGCCGTTATTTTGGGCGATCTTATGCGATTTTAGGCGATCTTTGGCGATATTGGGAAATTTTAGCCATTTCGAGTTGGCGCTGTTACGCGCTCTTGGGCGTTATTGAGCGATCTTGGGCGATATTAGGCGATTTTAGGGCCCGGAGTAGTCCGGCTATCTTAGGCGATATTTAGTGGTTATTTGATGTTTTTTAATGGAATACTGGTGAACATTTCACTCGAAATTTATGTTATTAGTATACAACTCGCCTTTAACCATATTATCCTATAACTATTGCACATTTTAGCCAAAAATTACGCTTTTCTCAAGCGATCATGACGCCAACAATTCGGAAAAAATATTTTATTGCAAAAATCCTCTGTCAAAAACATTTTCGTGCGTTTTTTTTTTCCCCTAACCCATCTGAGCGAAGCTGTTTTCTCTTTGCTTGACTGAAAACTTCTCGATGAGCTTTGGGTAGTTTTCCCCCCTCAAATATTGGTCAATGGAGTTTCTGTAAGACGTTTTTTTTTTCCGAGTATCTGGTTCGTATTCAGATCCATCAGACTTGCGAATTTCCAGTAGAAAATGTTTGACAAGAAAGTACGGAGCTTGTGAAATAAAGTCCAAAAACGTCTTAGCTATATGTCCACCTCAGTCTTCTTTTGTGCCACTTGATTTAGGGGAGACAGGGTCACGTGACCTGTTAGTTTATTTCCTAGATATTTCCCATCATAGGAAATGAGCAAAAATTTCCAGTGATGCTACGTTAATTTGTGTTATACACTTGGGAAAACATACCGAGAAAGGACACGATTCTATAAGTAAAAAAATGCTAATAAAGTACATTTATTTACAGGAAGCATGGCCAATGGCTGCAGAAGTTTGATATTTAATCCAGTTACCCCTGGTAAAGCATTGACCAACCATACACTTCGTACCATAGAACAAGCAACGGATGAACGGCAGTGTTTCAGAGAATGCTACTTAGAGCCGTTTTGCCATAGTTGTAACTACTGCCAAAAACCAGGCCAGTCACCGTATTGTGAATTGAGTAAATAAGACCATGTTAGACATGAGCTGACTGAAGTGACTGGATGCACCTATCATGGAACAAAGGTAACGCCATGAAGTAAGACAGGGGAGGGGGACCTGCTCTCATATAAACACCTATTTCAGAAAACGTTGTCGCATTAAAGGCGCTGTTACACTGTGCAATTTTCTCAGCAACTTGTCTCGCAACGGCGTTGCGAAACAAGTTGCAGAGAAAATCATGGCGCTGTTACACTGTGCAATTTTCCCCAGCAACTTGCATGAATATTGCTGGGGAAGTTGCTGGGGAAAATTGCACAATGTAACAGCGCCATAATTTTCTCTGCAACTTGTTTCGCAACACCGTTGCGAGACAAGTTGCTGAGAAAATTGCACAGTGTAACAGCGCCTTAAGTCCACAGTGTACACTCCAAGACTGCGAAGGATTTTGGTAGTTTTCTAGTAATTAATTAATGTAATCATAGCATGTTTTGGTTGGAAAAAACGTTAACTGAAAAAGGCTTAATTGCTCATAACGCTAGCTGGAATGCTTAAAATGCTCACCAAGGAAACATCACACGAGGAAAGACAATAGTGAATAGATTAATTAAAAGAAAAACTGCCAAAATCCTTTGCAGTCTTGGAGCGTACACTGTGGACTTGTTGCGACATTTTTTTGGATTAAGTGTATATACTTTAGACGGGAATGATCATCTCGAATTTGCACGTTTTCCGAGCTAAAGTATGACTTCACATCTAAGTGTCTTCTACCCCTAAAAGAAAGACAAACAAACAAACAAACAAACAAACAAACAAACAAACAAACAAACAAACAAACAAACAAACAAACAAACAAACAAACAAACAAACAAACAAACAAACAAACAAACAAACAAACAAACAAACAAACAAACAAACAAACAAACAAACAAACAAACAAACAATATTAACTTTACGTTCTTGTGGTGTATTTCAGAACTACTGTTCTAGCAACCCATGTGTCAAGAATGCAACATGTTCAGGAGATTATCTTCAAGAGGCCGTCCCGTACAAATGCATCTGTCCCTCGGGATATAAAGGAGAAAACTGTGAGAATGGTAAACGAATCAATTGGTAATACGAATGGTAATACGAATCAATTGCAATACTGAAAACACAAGTGCTAAGCCATAGTAGAAACAAAAGCGCTACAAATCATGAATGCTAGATGCGTCAGATCGTTGTGAATTGCTCTTTGATCTTTATTGGCCTTAAGAGGAAAAAATGCGGTCGTACTGTGACCTGGAAGTCCCTAAACAACTGCGTGGGTCTGGGTGGGAGAGATAATGGGAAAGCACAGATGGGTAACATAAGTAAGAAAGGAAGGGACAATTGGCAACGTGCACCAAAGATTGCAAAGCACACTTAGATGTGAAGTCCAGCGAAAATCTTTTAAAATGTTACAAAAGTTGATTCTTTACATTTTTGTTGCTAAAATTATTACAGTTTTTATAAACAGATTATTTTAAGTAGACATAAAAGAGTACCGTACGGAATTTCGCTATGGCAGAAAGTTATAAAGAACTCTTGCCATGCGGTAGCCCAAGTACTTATTATTTCTTTCTTTCTTTCTTTCTTTCTTTCTTAACTTATTTAGCGCGAATATCAATTGGGATATTTTCATCCGCGATACTAAGTACTAAGTGTACTGCAGACTCATGAACCCATAGTATAGCGGAAAATCTGTACTAATTATAGTTATGTATTTTTAGATCTTGACGAATGTACTGAGGGAAAGGACGATTGTCACGTGGACGCTACGTGTGATAACACTATTGGTGGATTCAACTGTACGTGTAAGAGTGGTTACCATGGCAATGGTAAACAATGTGAAGGTAACGAGTCATTTTATTCCCTTACGCAATTCTCTCTTGAAACCAAAGGGGGGAGGGGGAGGGGAGCTGGAAGGTTACGGAGGTTTGATTCGAGATATCTCGATTCGCAACACTTCCGTATCAAAATTTTGTCACGTGCCCTACCCGCCCCATACCAGCCCCGTAGAGATTGCGAAGCTGGCTTTAGGGGGGGAGGGGAAGGGGCGGAAGGCAAGGTGGACTGGGGAGTACAGAAAGGAAGGTCACACAGACTACCCTAGATAGGACCTATTTGTCCAACAATGCGTAGCAAGAGTAGTGATTACGAGTAACGAAGATAAAGGAATTCGAATGATTCAACAAATTTTAACCAACTTATTTGTTTACGCAGACATCAACGAGTGCACATCCAACAAGCATGACTGTCACATGTTAGCAACATGTATCAATGTACCTGGTAGCTTCAACTGCGCATGTCCGAGTGGTGTGGGAGATGGACGACGTGTATGTTGCATGGATTTGAGTAAGTATCCAATAGGTTATATTCACAATAGACACCATATTGGTTTTCATATTGTAATGCAAATTAGTCATTATGGTTTTTGTACTGTAATGCAACTTCAAGGGGGCAAACTTTATAACAAGAGACCATTTATAAAAGATTGACTTGCCCTACATACAATCCCCAGCATAAATAACTGAATCAGGGGGAAACAAGAACATTCTGCTATTCCCTCTCCCTTTAAATGTTGCTGTTAAGGCAGAATTTTCCGGCGCGCGCTGTGCAACATAACTCATACGCACAGTCCAACATTGGGAAAGAGTACATGGGGAGAAGCGATTCAGGTTTTTCATGGGAGATATTTCGTGGGAATATTGTTTCATACTATCCAAATTAAAATTATATCAATAAACTGAAATCTCCTGGTTTAAAGTTGTTTGTCCCCTCAGTAAGTATGTGATTTATTTGCATCACATTGTGAACACCATCATGGCGTCAATAGTGATTAAAAGCTATTTATGTCAAAATATACGATGGATTTCCAATGAAAATCTCCATTCATCCTTTCACAGCTTGGTACGTTATTTATGATTTTGAGAACGGTATTACAGAATGGACCTTAACTGGGACGGTCTTCAATAACCAGCCAACCTATGGAGATAATCCCAGAGCAAGAGGACGAAGTGATTATTCTAATCACCAAGGCGACTACTGGATTGGAGGATTTGAGAACCGCCCGAGCCCCTCTCATCCAGCGGGAAGAAAGCAAGGAGACGGACCAAAAGGAACTATGACGTCACCAAAGTTTTTAATTCGTGGACCAAAGCTAAGGTTTCTTATTGGGGGTGGATGTACAATAGGAGAGGAATGGGCCGAGCTTCTAGTTGAAGGAGTCGTAGTTGCCAAGGAAACTGGAGGATGTTCTGAAACCATGGTTATAAAACAATGGAATGTTATGAAGTACGTTGGTCAGTTTGCGCAGCTGCGATTGGTTGATGCCCATTCAGGGGGGTGGGGACATATCAATTTTGACCACTTAGAAGGACAAATGTGCTAGTTAGAGTCCTAGTTAGATCAGTTAGGGGGAAGAGTGCCGATTTGAGTGAATGGCTTGACCGATATTTGTACTGGATATGGATCGAGCTCTCAAAGTGCAGAAATATTTTCATATCTGGGGTTTTCCTGCGAGCTTGATTCAGTAACTCCTGGAACTGAGAGAGATTAGGACTTCTAGATTTCATGATTGTCTCTGTAATGCTGACATCATCCATACACTGGTCTCTGCAGGCTGTTCTGCTCTCGCTCAATATCTGCCTGTTCATAAATCTATTTATGATATGCCTTATGATTGCCTCGCTTATCAAGGGCCCCTATTAATTATACAACACGAATTATCCGTCACGCGTCACGCATCACGACGCCAATTACGTATCAGATGATGATGTTAATAAGCCTAAATGGCATACCTTTTTTGAGAAATTGAAGGATTTTTTTAGTAAAAATGCTTTCAAAAGTACACGGTCAGGATTATATGACAACATTTTAAACTCATCTGTGAAATAAAGGTCGGCTCTTTACAGTTTTCTCGGATCTCACAACCACTGTAAAATCATGTTCACATTTGCCTTAAAAATATGAATACATTAATATCGTAATCGTATGGTGGTGTTAACGCTAGTGTGAACAAGGCTTCTACGTTAGAGCACATTCTCCACTCATCGCAGAAATCACTCGCAGCGATCATTTTTACTCGCTGTGAAATTTTGAACAGTAGATTTTATTCCCAACGGGTACTCGTTAGCTCGCTGCGAGAAATCAGTTCTGCGATGAGTGGAGAATGGCCTTAACTATCCAGTAATTTATATAATAATTGGTATATTACGCGCGCTCTGATTGGTCGAGAACGGTGTGTGATTACAGTACACATACATAGATGGCGTCACTGAATCTTACGCGCGCTCTGATTGGATGAAATTTTTCGATGAATATTATATAAAACAAATGAATTCCATTTTTCCGTGGGCCTGTACTCTAACAGATGCACAGACGACTTCAAAATGTAGTGGGAACAACAGTCACGCCACGAGACTGTTTTGTTCGCACCACATTTTGACGTCATCTGTGCATCTATTAGAGTACAGACGCACGAAAAATGGAATCTATTCATTAAAGATGCACGGATGACGTCACAGAATATTACCAGCACACTTCTTCGCAACACCGACTGTTTGGTCTACCTTTGAGGACTCGTTGAATCCCATTGAGGATTTTCCATGATATAAAATGTGACATTAAACTTTATTTGCCTTTCATCATTTTTCTTCTCTGATTCTTGAGTTTACCAAATTTCTGTCTTTGCATTAATTTTTCTTTGGTTTTTCTTGCTTTGAGAATCTGTTCCTTGGACTTCATCTCAGAACGTGACGGAACAGCTTTCCCACCTTTTTTTCCTGACACTCGTTTACCAAATTTACCTGCAACAAAAACTCAATATTATTCCTGGGAGGAAGGCGGAAGGGGAAGGAAAAGGGAGCACCAGAGGGTGGGGGTGGTGGCGACAGTAATGAACTCTTTCATTCCATTCTTCAAGAGCACAGAAAATAAAGAGCAAAGGAAACCAACCTTTTTTCCCGCGCTTTTCTCGAGGCTCGTTATCATCAACATTTGTGCTAACTCCAGGTGCGTCCATTTTTTGTTTCTTTATCCAGTTTTTATAGCTACAATTATTAAGGAATGTTGTGGATTGATAACTAAGGCTAACCAGCATTCATTTACTGGACTTATTTCATACATTCATTTACTTATTCATTCATCTTTTTTCTCTTCTTTGAATCCTCATAATCTTTCACTGCAACCCTTGTTTATATTTTGCTCATCTACTTTGTTGTTTAGTAATCAATTCACATTTTGCGCCACTATTTCTTGGCTTCAGAGATCGAAGCATCAGCGCTGGAAAATTTTGACAAATGCGCAAGATGTCCCTTTAACCCCTCTCATCTTCCCTTCTTCTCTTCAGCTCTTTCTCCAGATGGACTCTCTCTCCGTCTCCCTCTTTCCCAACAAATCCTTTCCTCCTTCATTCGTTTACCAACCCTTCCAATTGTTTAATCATTCCTTTTTTAAACATACATATATACCCATCAAAGCAGCATAACTGGAAGACTGAAACACTCGCGTCATGACATGTGACGGGTTGCCACGCATTTTGGGCTATTAGGGAGCTTAAGCAAGACGTTTTTGTCAACACGGACGTCACGCGTATGTTTTTGATCGTGCGCGCACCGTCATAGATGAGGTTCTCGTTCTCGTTAGAATGACAGTTGAGGCTTTCTCACGTTCTAGATTTCATCTATGACGGCGCGCACATGAACAAAAACGTACGCGTGACGTCTGTGTTGACAAAAGCGTCTCGGGTTTAGACCACCAGCCACTTGCACGCTCTTGAAGCGGGTTTTAGATACTTCCCATCCATTCACACGCGGGAGATGAATTCGTTCACATCAATTTCTTAAAAATAGCTCAAACGCGGGGCAACACGTCACATTTGGTTGCTGAAGGCGCGCACAGAGTCTAACACTTCACGAAGCAGCTTCCAAATCAGATGATAGTGACGACGAACTGGAAGCCATGGCCAATCCACTGAGAAGGTTACTCAAAGAACAACTCATGAAAAAAGTAAGGCTTTGGCATGCTCCGCAAGCAAGTACTTTATTGGGTATACTGTGGTAACGGAAGAAGAGAGAAAACTGGTGCCACAGGAAGTCCAAAAGGAGGAGGAATCTAGGGGTTATGCTGTCCTGATCCCATCTGTCCCAACCATTCATACTTTCATTCACGCATTCATTCGTTCACCCAGTCATTCATTCATTCAATCATAATATGGGATACATGTCCTTCTTGTAGGTAGCAGGAATGAGTGCGCCACTTTCTGTCCGGATTTTCTTCTTCTGGTTTTCATCTGCGCCTATAAACATTTTTCTCTTACGATCCCTGAAAGCAGAAATACATCAAGAGCATGCAGTATATCCTGAGTTATAAAATAACCATCACATAACGCGCGCTCTCATTGGCCGAAGGACCTGTATATTGTGAACTCTAAATATGCACGCAGCACACGCGCGCACTTTCCAAATTCTTTACCAATGTAAATAAACACTGAATTTGCTTGAAAAGGTTATTTTATAAAAGAAATAGAAAACTTGCCCGCTATGATGTGTGCAGATTAATAAGCTTGGCCAGAGCTTTAGTATGTACAAACAATTAGAAAGGATGTCCGTCTGGTTGTTGAAGAAGGGGGAGGAGGGATAAGAAAAGGGGAACGGGGTAAAAGAGAGAGTTCTCATTTTCTTTCCTCTTTTTTTTTCTCCCCTCTGCTCCTTCTCCTATCCCTCTCCTCCAGAGAATCCATCATCAACATTCATCCACCTCAAGAGAAAATCTTTCTGTTACCCGTATATAGCTTACCATCTCTTGATGTTTTTCGACCGACGCAGTCCTGCGTCATCGTCTCCTTTGATTTCAATCACAGAACCAGCAGCTACTTTTTCAAATGTACTCAGTTCAAGTCTACAATGGAATAATAACAGGAATTCCATTGAGCAAAATGCAAAGGATGATGCCAGAGTCCTTCGTCTAGTGTTGGACCCCTCCCCTCCATCAGTGTTCTACTTTATGGGTATCTAAAGCTACACCTAAGCTAGTACACAGATTGGAACAAAGTTCAAACAAAGTGAGAATTAGCTAGAATTACACGATGTTGGGAGTTGAACCGTGAGCTTTTCGGATTCTAAGCAGTTTTCATGTGTAACAAAGAAGCAGTATAGAAGCGGTCTAGAATGCTCAGTACTGATTTAGCGAGCGACCATCTTACAGTAATAATTATGATAGTTCAACAGTACGATGTGACATCACATAGGAAATTGTAGCGTTATTTTAACACTAGAATTAATACAACTTGCTTACCCTAACCCTTTTTCGGCATAGTGGTCCGATGAACGGTGTGGGATATAATTCTCATCTCTAAAACTCTTTGAAGGTTCTGAAGAGAAAAAGAAAAAAAAAGCCCATGCATGCTACACTCCTTCTAAGGTGGGCATAACTGCGGTAAGATCACCTCTACTCCCGATTTTAGTGCAGTGTTGGAATGGACTTCGGCTGTGGTTCAAGGCTTAAGTGTCTATCTCAGAGAGATTTACATGTAACAGATTTTAACTGATTTTAAAGACCTTTGCGATAGTGGCCGTAAAGGACGGAAATACTAGATAAGGTAGAAGCATTCCAAGAGTAAGGGATGCAAGATATATCCTGTCATCCTAATCCCACTCTTCATCTCTCCTATGAGTATCCCTTTTCTTTCTCAATGTTCTACACAATCCAGAAAGGAGAACTTTCCGAAAGAAATGCACTTACCGTATTTATTTTTACTTCGTTTCTTGTCATCAGAATCAATAATTGTTGTAAATAAACCCTAAAAACAAACGGAATATTAACTTTACAGCCTGACCAAGCAAGATAACCTACATGTGCTTCAAGGCGTGAGGATTCTTTCCCTTCCACAAGTGATATTGAGGTTCATGGTAAATGTTCGAGAGAAACAACAAAGCAGCAGTGATTTGATCGCCGTCAAGAAAAGCTTAACTTACCTTTACATCGTTATCATCTGCCATGTCATCAGCATTCATAGCATCTCCTTCATTCTTCACACTGTCTTTTAGTTCCTGATCTAGTTTTCTTTGCTTTGCTTTTTCAATGATTTCTCCATGTCTTTGGCTGTTTATATTCAATCAAAACTAATCTTAATAACATGGTATTAAGTTGCTAAAAGATGTCCGCTTTGCAGACTTTTGGCCATTCATCTACACACTGATTCAAGGCCCACTAGCATAAAACTTAACGTTAGACGTAACAGTTAGTGACAGACGATCAGCCCAGTTAAACCACTGTTACTAACGTTTGACGTTAACAGTTACGTCCTGCGCCACGCAGCCTACGTCTACTTTCTTTAACTATTTGTTCACTATTTATTGAATTGTTCATCCATCTGAAATTCCCCTTCTAAACTGACCACCCATCCAGTCACTCATCCATCTACTGTATTAATTTGACTGTGCTTTCTACCATTCAATCACTTTTCTTTAATGATTTATCCACCCACCCATCCATCCCTTTCTCCCTCCCTCCGTCTATCCGGCCGTTACCTTGCATTCATTCATCCATCTACTTCTAAATCGGTCACCCATGCAGTCATTCATCCATCAATTCAATTGACTGTTCTTTCTACCATCCGTTTTCTTTTTGTTAATGTTTTATCTACCTACCAACCCATCTATCCATCACTGTCTGTCCGTCTGTCCGTTTATCCACCCACCCACTCTAAATCTATCACTCATTCAGTCATCCATCTTTCTATTCAATTAATTGTCCTTTTAAAGGGGTACTTGGATGAAAATCGATAAAAATTTAAAATGACTTGAAACTTGGTTCAATGTATCTATATGTGACCAATAGTCACCAAGCAATATATTTTCATCAATTCCAAAGGTACAGATAAAAAGTTATCACGTATTGTGTATCTATGACGTCATAAATACAACCCTATTGTTCTTTTCAATCTTAAACCAAAATTTCTTGGTGATAATATGATTAAAATGCAGAATTTTTGGGATAGTAGGTTTTATATTTATCTATATTGGTCGTTAATTGACGTCAACTTAGGAATTAACCACTTTCCAATTTTGAACTATTTTCATCCGAGTACCCCTTTAATTTAGACATCAACTTTTTAGACTTACCGTTTCATCTTCATGACCTGATGACTGGATGATTTAGACGTTGGACCAACTTCAAAGATTGTCTGTGCAGAGTATAAAAAATGTTCAGATACATTAAATTATTGGACCCAATTATGCTGCATGGTGAAGTAGATAAACACGTAAGCGTCAGAGTAATTCTTTATCTCTGTCCAGGAGATGAAAGGAGATGTCAGAGGCTCTGGGTTAACCAGACAGCAGATAGTGGTAAAGATCAGAACAAGAATATAAGCTGTTTACCTGTCGAGATTTAAAGTTTCTTACTCCATCTAAAAGTTGTGCTTGTGTTACTGTAGAGTGATCATCTGCTGATCCTGGAAATGTTACAAAAACGTTAATCTTTGTGCTATATCCAGAAGTAGACCTCTCGATTATCGCATTGCATTCACTTTTTTGTACGAATGTTATGTATTCCTTATACACCATTATTGGTGTTTTATGTGGAATAAAGATTATTATTGATGCATGTATGTATATGTGTAGCTTATGTTTAGTCCACTTGTAATTAGTTATGTTATATCAGGGCTCCATTTAAACTAGCCATGCTAAATTGGGTGTCCCTGTATAAATATTGACTTAAATAAATAAAACTAATAACTGTAATTGCTTAGTAACGATTATCAGCACTCCACTTAGAAGCAGTGGCGGATCCAGGTTTATCTTCAGAAGGGGGTGCACCATCATATAAATTGGAAACTATCGAGAGGATATTTTGGAAAAATAACGAGAAAAAACTCAGTCATCTCAGGAGGGAGGTGCACACCCCCTGCACCCCTCCCCTAAATCCGCCCCTGAGGAGAATGACAAAAAATGTGGTTCTTCTTTCAAGTTTCTTTTTTTTTTTTTTTTTAAATGAGAAATATATTTTCTTACCTAGAATTGGATGTACAGGGATAGTTGATGAAACTAGTTCTTTGGCTCGTTTAACTGATTCTGATGATGCATTGGGTCTTGAACGTAGATACTGTTTGTAGGCATTTGTATAAACATTTTGTAAAGATGACTGCAACAAAAGTCAACATTTAGAACATAGCTTTTACAGGGAGAAAGTTTTATGATTGGACCATTCTTTTCTTTGTTTATACCTGTACTGTAAATTAAAGCATGGCCAGACCTAATGGACATCAGGGATGCTTACCATTTAAACCAATCCATCGAGTTTGAAATTCGTTGGCTAATGGTAAAAAAGAGTGGGAAACTTGATTTCCGACAAATGCAACATGCGTCTACCGGAAGAACCGAAAAGAGCGGGAAAAATGTAAATGGTAAACGTCCCCGATAACGAACATTTCAAAAATCACTGTGATGACTCACTGAATAATACAATTCACCATGAAAAGTTCTGAGAGACAGAACAACAGCAGTATGACTGCTCTTCCCTTACAAACAATCAACAGATACAATGCAAATGTAACTCTAACTGGTCTCCAAATGGCAAACATGCACAAAATAAAAACACTCGAAAATCTTTTCTTACAAGGTCATGTGACTGTTCATGCGCAGTTCTTAAAAAATCCTCTTCTTCATCCACAATCCTTTGTGGTACACTACCAAACAAGTCAGTATCATCAGTGTTTGAGTTCTTGTCTGCTATTTTTAGTGGTCGACCCAGGAACAAGTGAAGATCCAACATATGTGCTACCTATATGAAAGATATGTGAGATAACTATGCATACAGGGACCACAGAGTACCATAAATTGAAAAGTGTGTGTGTGGGGGGGGGGGGGGGGGGGGGGGGGGGGGGGGCAAGCATTTGGAAATAAAGAAGACTATCCAATCAAAAAAGTTTTTAAACAGAACATTTGACTAGGTAGTGCTGAAAGTGGAGGGACTTAGCCCCCCCCCCCCCCAGCCCCCCCCCATCTCCGCGGCATAATACAGCCAACCTTAGCTATATAAATCATCATCTCCACAATAAAGCCTCCCTGATACAGACAGGCATCAAGTCTCAATTTGCTGCGCAGCGGTACGAAAAAAAGGCTGCATAATAGATGCATGACTCAGACAAACATGAATCAGCAATCGTACTGAATAGAACATGGGGATCGAAACCTACATTTTATTATGAAAACGTTGCTTATGTTCAAAAACTTAGTACTGAACAAATTACCGAAATCGGACTCAAGGAGATGAAAAATTTGATTTGTTTGTCTGAGTTTTGACGTTACTGTTGTGCTTCACTATAATTGCAGTTTGCAAAAAAGTACTTAGTACACATAGACTACTAAAAGTGATGTTTGTTAACTAACAGTTGGCATCTTTAGGAATACGAGTGGTGATCATGGACTCCAAGACAAGATTTTGCAAAACAAACAAGATTTCAAGCCCAAGACCCAGAGTTTTGATGGGGGACACACCCTTAATGCAAAGTATTATTCAACAAAGTTTCCTTACTTCATCATTGGCAACCAAAGAATAAGCAGTTCCTGTTCTTCCTGCTCTGGCAACACGCCCTACCAAGATAAAGTATGTCCATTGAGTACATGTATGTCGACAGAAAATGAAACATTATTATTTACATAGACTGTACGTGGAACACCTCACATAATTATTGGGGCATTTGCCTGGCCAAAGGAGAACAATTTTGTTCAAAAATTCATTCATAATTAAATAAATAATAAAAAGTCTTTATTCATAAGTTATAACATGATCATTTAAATATGTTTTACTTACCAACTCTATGTACAAACAATTTTGATTTGGCAGGAAAATGAAAATTAATGACATTATCCAACATTGGGATGTCAATACCACGTGCCTAATTTAGAATAAAACACAGATTACTCAGTTTTATGACAATCAGTTTGGTATATTTTAATTTTGCTACTTGTCTCTGGCTTGATATTAAATTAATACATTTTACAGTCAATGTTTCCTTGCTACAATTTCCATATTTCCACCTTGGTATGTCATATACATGTAATAATTATGTACATGAAATGTAAATTATGATCATCAAGTTCAGTACATCATTAAGTTCATTAGCAACATTCATTAGTTACACAATTGGTTCCAGACACCAAATCTATTGAAACAAAAAATTTCTTCATCATCATCATCATCATCATCATCTATCATCATGTTCTTACCGCTACATCAGTTACAACCATAACCATGGTTTTCTTGTGTTGAAACTTGCTCACATTGATGGTACGAGCTGTACATAATGAAGAGAAAAGAAATCAAAAAGAAATCAAAGAGCTACATGTATTTCAGGACATCTTTGTGATCAAAATACATTGAATACACTTTTCTCTTAAGTGAAATGAAATTGGCATTCATTTAAAAACTTCCGACATTTGCCCACAAACATGGCTGCCATGAAATGTATCTCTATTCAGTGTACTTTTACAGCTTTATAGTTAGACAAACTGCAAGTTTTACCTGTTTGGTCCAGTGAGCTGTAGACATATGAACACATAATTCCACTTTCCTGAAGTAGCTAAAATTAGAGGTAGTAAGAAAAGGTAAATATGGCATATAGTCACATACTACATGTACACAATACAATTGTAGTATACGTCTTCAAAATCAATAGAAGAAGATACATATAAGTCAAAGGCAATTCCTTAACAATCTGGAACCATTATTTTAAAAGCACCCTAGATTTAGTCAGACATACAAATACAAATACATGTGTACCTCTTTTAAATATTCCACATGATGCTTTGTTGCTGCAAACACTAGGGTTTGTTCAGAAGGACCAATGACGTTTTGAAGCAAATGTAACAGGATAGCTGAGAAAAAGAAGTCCATAATCTCAGTCGTACATTTATACCCTGAACAACAAAGAGTCTAAATGTGCATATAAGGGAAAATCAAATATATTGAAACCACATATTACAGGGACACAGATAAAATACATCCCAATCATTAGTGTTGAGCATGTCTGTCAGAATTGTACCTTGTTTGTCAGTAGCTCTACACTGAAGAAACACCATCTATGAAAAGCAAGTTGAATATGAAAGGAAAATATTAATAAGCAACTAACAGGAGTCAGAAAATTGAGTAATCAGGCATAGTTATAATTCATTTTTGGGGTTGTCACTGATTGTTTTTACCAAAAGTTTTTGACATTTCGATCGTGCTACTACGATCTTCATTGGTTGAATGCGGGCATGTAGATTTGCAGTGATATTACAGGAGGTCAGTCAGATTGTTTTTGGACAATCAGATTGTTTTTTCTGGTGTTGAGTCAGTTGTAAATCTGATGTTAGTTGAAGATACATAGTCACTACAACATTTGTTGGGCCTTACCTTTAACTGGTCACTTATTTTAGAGTCAACATCAAGGCGAATGAGTGTAGGGTCAGTTAATCCTGGAGAAAAAAGCAATTATATGTTAGTCACTTAGTACATCGATCTAAATACTAATTATAAGTATGCTTTTGCATGTATTTCGTTTTATGTCTTACCAGCCTTAGCAAAGTCAACAAGGAGCCTTGGTAGTGTTGCAGAGAATAGAAGGGTTTGTCTGGATAAAATAAAGGTACAAAATATTTGATAATTAAAAACGACAGCTGCATAATGTACTGGAAATGGCATGTTAGCATTACATGTGGGGTGGCATAGTTGGCCAAAAGTAAAGTAAAGTAACCATATTTAATGTCGATAACTCGTGACAATAATTCAACTGATAAACTTGAGGTCGACAATGCGTTCATTTTACTCCCTCTTTCCATCAGTGCCCCGTTTTAAGGGTATTTAAAGCTAATTAAAGCTACATGGAAAGGAAAGAAGTTGAAACAAGGATGTGAGATCTGTGGATTGAACTAGGGACCTCTAATGCACTGAAGGCCGCGCACTAACCAACTGTGCCATCCTTGCTCCTTGGCCAAGCGGTGAGAGAGCTAGCCATTCACTGCTGTGCTCCAGGTTTGAGTCCAGCAGCTCAGGCACTGGATCATGTGTGAACTGCGTTTGTTTGATGTGTTGTTCTCTACCATGCCACAAGGGTTTTTCAGGGTTCTCTGGTTTTTCCTCCCTCAGCAAAAATCAACATGTGAGTTGAGTATTGTACGTAAAATATTTAATGTAGATAGGTAGTGAGTGTGAGTGCCAGCAGGAGAATAGCCATTACTTGGATCAGCTGGTAGTACCATATTCTATTTTGATTTTTTGGACATTAATAAATTACCTGGCATCTGGCAGCTTGTGTATAATTTCATGCAGTTGCTCAGCAAACCCCAACTCAAATAGTCTGAAAGAAGGTAAACAACATAGTTATTTGTACTGCTTGACTAAACGTTTACAAAGGTAGGTTCTGAAGAATGCAAACAATTTGTGCAACTAATAATGATCTTTTTGTACCTGTCCGCTTCATCGAACACAACATACTCCACAGAGGACAGTTTGAGATCCATCTCTGTTATGACATGCAAGAAGCGACCAGGAGTTGCAACAATACTGAAAATAAAGCCAAAAGCATGTAATGTAATGTATTTTGGTTATTTGCCTTTAGTAATAACCAAGGCCATAATCAAAAGATCCCAGTGTAACTATTGTGTGATTGCAGGTTGAGAGAAGACTATAAGCTCTCCAGGAAATGACTCTGATGATCTCATTGGGCAAGACTGTCCATTGAAGAACTTTGAAACTGATAATAAGGCAGGTAGCGGTAGTGGTAGTGATGATGATGATGATACATTAATTTTATTTATAACATAGCTAAAATCTTACGCGCGCTCTGATTGGCCAGAAAGCTATGAACTATTTGCCCATGGGCTGCACTGCGCGTGCTCTATCTTCGTCATCGTCTTTTCAAATTGATCGTTTTTTAAGATGGCGACACATATAACGCGCACTCTGATTGGCTGAAAAATCTATGAACTATTTCCCCATGGGCTGCACGGCTCCATTTTTAACGTTCTAGGCTCTGTTATAAATCAATTAGACAACAGAAAGCCGCTTGCCCATTGCGTTATAGACGCACTTGAGAAAATATAAAGAACTCTTAACAAACTAGAGTCGCACTCGGCTACGCCTCGTGCCACTCTTATGTTTGTTAATCGTTCTTTATATTTTCTCTCGTGCGTCTATAACGCCATGGGCGCGCGGCTTTCTGTTGTCTAATTGATACATATACTTACACATCTGGATTTTTGTGTATAGCAGCAAACTGACTCTCAAAGCTATCACCACCAAGAACGACGGCAGACTGAAGCCCTGTGAAGCGACCAAGCTATAGAAAAAAACATGTATAGTAAGATAATTTTTCTCCAAAACATAGATGTCACAATCCATAGAAACTATTGCTACATGTATGCCAGACAAGCCAAAAAAAATTATCAAGACAGTGCATTACTTTGAAATAAATGTTGATTACTAAAAATTGAACAGCATATTAAGGTTTTAGTTCCATATTACATTGTACAATATAATTTATATCCTAGGAAATATTCTTTAAATACCTCTTTGATGAACTTAAGGGTTTGTAAAGCCAGTTCTCTTGTCGGAGAGAGAATTAATGCTCTTGCACCAGACTAGAAAAGAAAGAAATAATATTAATTAAATTTGGTAAAAAAAATTGTTGAGGAGTTGTGATATGACTTCCTAGGGCATAATATAAGAAACACTTTAACCCATTTAACAGCAATGATTATCTGTTAATTTCATTAGCAACCGGTCAGCGCACTTAGCAATAGCTCTTGACTAATTAAATTTCTCACCTTAGCAGAATGTGACTGGAGCTTTTCAAACATTGGAATTAAAAAGGCAGCAGTTTTGCCAGATCCTAATGAAATGAACAAATTAAATAAATTACAAATAACTTTTGTGTAAACATGAGTGTGCAAAGAACTGTTTCTCCAGTAATAATCTAACCTGTTCTTGCCATAGCAACCACATCTTTACCATCCATAACAACAGGTATAGCCTGCAATGGGGTGTAACATATTAACAGTAATAGATGACCCTGTTAGCTTCAGTGAATTAAATAATACTCACCTTTCTTTGAATTGGTGTTGGGATTTTATAGCCTTTCTTCATGACACCTTTATATACAGGAGTACTGAGGCCTGGAATTGGACAACAGCTTTTATACTATCTTTACAATACAATAATTAAAACTTTGTTTAGAGAAAGCAACCAAGTTATGGCTTTACTTGAACTACACGTAATGTATAATACATTGTATGTTACTGATGTTTCAGATTAAATTTTGTATAAATAAATAATAATAAATAAATAACTGTTTATTTAAAGTGTCCAAGTCTTCTAGCGCTTGCGCACTAATTGGGGGACACTGAACTCTCACACACACTACCTCTACATTAAGTATTTTGCAAATAATCACTCGACTCACATGTTGATTTTTGCCGAGGGAGGAAAAACCGGAGAACCCGGAGAAAAAACCCTCATGGCATGGTAGAGAACAACACATCAAACAAGCTCAATTCACATATGATCCAGGCGCTCGAGCAGGACTCGAACCCGTACCACAGCGGTGAAAGGCCAGCGCTCTAACCGCTCGGCCAACCATGCCACCCATATGACTGTGAAGGCTGAAACTGCATTGTGGTCATCTACTACATGTAGGTGACCACAAAATTCCATGATGCAGTGCTGCTTTCACAGTTTGAGTTAAACAATTCTAATGCAAGGAGAGCTTAGATTGTAACTTTATTCTGGGAAACTTGAAAACGCTGACCCCCAGCCTGCGGATCTATCACGGACTCCCCTACAGAATATTGAAGTCTTTATTCAATAATCAATACGCAGTAAGTTGTTACAACTGTCTGTCTTGTGTTTTCAAACGAGCTTTTAGGGGTGGTCCATAGAGGGGGTCCATTGGGTTGTCCATGATAGGTCCACAGACCGGGAGTGAGCATTTTCAAGTCTCCCACTTTATCCTTATCTATCTATAACTCTACATGCATCTGGAAATCTAGATTACTCTTACCCATGGACTGAAAACCTCCTGATTTCTTTTTCTTTTTCTTCTGTTGTGAGACCATTTTTCTAGTTTCAGTATTATCCATATTATCATCATCATCATCATCTGATGCACTTGCATCGTGATCTTCTTCGTCCACAAAGTCTTTGACCTGAAATACAGACACAGCTTTTCTGTAGTAAAGCACGGCCAAAATATCACACAATATAAGCTTAAATATTTCAAAGACTTTACTACAGTCCAAGAGATTCACAGAAACAGACCTTTTTAAAATTTCTATCTAAGCTCACCTGTACAACTTCTATTTCCTCTTCTTCTTTGTTCTTTTTCTTTCGTTTGTAGTGAAGATTATCCTTGCCTTTTGACTTTGGCTGATTTGGCTTTTGTTGGCCCTTCTTTTTCGCCATTTTTGACACAAAAACTTTAGTATCTGAGACTTATAACTATAAATTCAACGTCATGCCTTGCTTCTAACTAGTAAAGGAATTCTAAATCGTCAAAAATCTGATGTAAAACGCCGTTATAAATAACTACATGAACCGTGTTTTCAAGCTCTTTTCGTCCGCCATATTGCTTCTTGAGCACATGGAACACACGAGGAATCCTGGAAACGAGTGAATTTTGCGTTACCACAAAGTCACGTAAGATGTTCAATATTTTTTATCCATTTTTATTTTATTCCTAAAATTTGAACTATTTCGTCTAAGTATTTTGTTAGAGTATAATTTTTTCAGATTTTTTTCGCAAATAACATAAATTTTCGAAGTTTTCATTTTAATTTTGAATTGTTTACACGTGCGTGACAAAAAGAGACTCTTTGTGTGACGCGAGTTTCCGATCACCTATTGTAAATGCTTGTTTTTGATTGGTTGTTATACAAAAAGAAACCATAGCTACGACATAAACGCGTGCTACATTACATAAATGACCAATCAGATGGCAGGATTTATGAATGAGCCAATCAAAGAAGAGTATAATTTGAAGAGCATTGAGCGGGTTTCTTTGAGTGTGTTTGTTGTGCTGTGAAGAATGAGACAAGATTGAACTTGCACATTTATATTTTCTCGCTGAATATCACTTATAAAGATGCAGGCAACTGTACAAGTGACTCCACCATTGGACGGCAGATTACCCTATACCAGACACATTTTATGGGCGCCAAAAAAGAAGCAGAGTTATCGTAAAAGGAATTTTATTCCAGCCGGAAACCGAGTGCATTCGAAGTGCAGGAAACGCTTGGATTTCAACCAAGTAGCTGACTTTGAGGAGTTTCCAAAACCAGCTCAAGAACCTCCTGTTGTAAACCAGAAGAAAGCTGAAGGGAACAACGGCGTACAAGCAACTCCAAATATCAAACTACCGGTAACTCAAGAAACAGTCAAACAAGTTTGCGTTGAAGTTCGTCCATCTTCGAAAGAAGCTCCAGCTCGCGGAACTCATCCACATAGAGCGAAAAGAAAGCTAAATCTCAGCACTTTCCGATAGATTCCTGAATTACAATATTATTGACTTTGTTCTGGTTTTGAAGGTGAATGAACTTCTCATTCAACTGTTTAAAAAATATAGATTTTTGCTGGCACAAGGACATGACTCAATCACAAAGGAAGCTCTCTTGCGAAAGTATCTTGACAGACTACAAAACCTTTTGGCCTCTACACTGGTTGTATTAATAAAGTTTATTCCAACTTGTACTGAAAATAATTCAACTTTTCATTCAAATATTGTCAGAAAACTGGATTTTCTGGCATTTTTGCTGACCCCTTCAAGAATTGTACGGAGCAAGAATTTACACGGGGTTCCCGGTCAGAATCCGAACTTGCTAAAGTAATAAGATAAAAGATTATATAAAGAAGCCTTAATTGTATATATCTATTTGCTTATCATTGTAAATTCATCAATGCATGCTATAATGATATTATCAGGAGCTACTGATATTATATATTTTTCTGAATATTGCAATTTATACAAAGCAGCAGCATATCAATTGTAAAGAATCGAGCAGATTTCATAAAAAACTTTATTTATATATATATATTTTCTGAATATTGCAATTTCTATTAAGCAACAGCAATTTAATTGTAAAGAGTCAAGCAGATTCATTAAAAGCATAACTTTATCTATATTCATTTTGTACATTTTTTACTGGACCAGTTGGTAAAAGTTATAGTTTTTATTCAAAAGAGGTTTCATTGACATACATCCTCATCAAGACATGACTGGAATCAGTTATAGTAACTATATCCTGCCAGCAGAGGCTTCTTTTAGCTTTCCCTAAAATGTAAATGGAAGCCTATGCTCACATAGTCTCCCTCGCAGCCATGAGTGTTGCGTGACGAGGCTAAACACAGCTGTGAAGGAGACTAATGCTCACAGTTTGGCAACTATTGAGGCCCCTGCATGGGTTAAATTCTCACCAACGTAACTTTAACCCCCCGTAACTTTTGTCATAGTCTGTTGAACTAGACATTTCCCTGAGTGACTAGTAGAGATTTAAAGGGGCGTGTCCTGAAAACTAAATTGCCTCATGTAGCCACCTTAAAGTCCCATGCATTAACATGTAATTTTTTACAATTTAGAATAAAAGTTGAAATGTAAAAAAAATATTTTCGCAAGTCTGAATCGCAAATTATGACGCTACGTAAGTTCAGCTTTTCCGCCGAAAGACGTCGAAAAACGTTTATTTGGGCTTCCTGTTGAGAATTTCCGAGGCTCACTGTGGACTAAGCCGAGCTTTTCTGTGACATCAAACACGGGATCGGACTGTAAAAGTATACAAGTTGTCACAATTTCGCATTCAGTTATTACTCGCCATTTTTTAAAGATATTCCTTCCACAACCAACAAAACAACATACAATCCTTCAGCATCAAACAAGCGTCGGTCCCGTGTTTGACGTCACGGCATACCTCGTCCCAGGCTCCTCTTATACTCGGAAATGTGACTGTGCTTTTAGCTTTTTGTGCCAAAAAACAGTATGATAGCGTAGAAATATCTAGCCCAAATTTTCGAAAAAAGTTATTTGGTATCTTCAACTTTTATTCTAAATTGTAAAAAAATTACATGTTACAAGGACTTTAAGGTGGCTACATGAGATCTGGAACAAATTTGTTTTTAATTAATTAGTTTTAATTGTTTGTTTTATAGTTATTTTACCTCAGTTATTTTAAGCGCATTAGATCATATCCATATGTATAAAGCGCTATATAAGTATTAAATTATTATTATTATTAAATTATTATTATTATTACATGAGGCAGTTTAGTTTTCAGGACACACCCTTTTAAATATACATTACAATTTGGGATAATCGAAAACAAGAAAGTAAAAGTCGTACTCATCGATCATTATACTTTAATTGGTGATTGTCTACTCATATATATTCTTTCAGAGACAGTATAAACAGCTAACGGTCTCCGCCGTTCATTTGCTTGATTATTTACAGCTATATTTTAAAAAAGTCTGCCTCTACATCTACTTAACTGCTCTTAATCACTTTCGTATCAAGAAGAGAACCTAATCTAGTTGCACAACGGGTTGATACTTGCAGTCTATCAAAGAAATCGTCATCTAGTGGATAAATTTATTCGTGAAAACGCCTTCATTTTATTATTATTGGCTAACGATTGATCACTGTACACAGGAACTCATTCTCCACGTACGTGCGCGTGTCGTGGTGACAAACTCTGAAAATGCGTACACTGCGAGCAGACTCTGAAGTCTATCCAGATTCAGTACGTAAAGACGAGCCATTAGAATACCCGAACGAGTGGAATGGAGGTGAGATTGGAAGGAGAGACGTCAGAGAATGAATAGGAAAAGTAGTGTCCGGGGAGCAAGGGTGGCCGAGCAGTTCCTGGACGGAGCATTACATGTGACTTGAGTTTGTTAGTTCGTTCAGTCTCTTCCTTGCTTTGAGTTCGAGGGTTTTTCTCCTGGTCCTCCGTTTTTCCTCCCTCAGTAAAAATGAACTAGTGAGCTGAGAGTTGTATGTATAGAATATTAGAATGTAGAGCTAGTGTGTGTGAGTACAGTGTCCCCCACTGAATTAGTGGCGCTAGCGCTTCAACGCATTAGAAACTTAAATGAACAGTGGACTTTATATTTTTCTTTCTCCCTTAGCTTCTCCACTATCCAACTTGTCCTGACTTTCCGCCCGTCAGCGTATCCTAATAATTCGAGGGAAGTGGGACGGCTCGAAGTTTACTCTGCCAAAAAAGTTGCAAGCAATAGCTGTATTGGAGGCTCTACTATACTGCAAGCAATATGTTATTTAACTTTATCAATTGCGGGGGCCTTATCTAAGCTTATTCTCAATTTTCATATTTTGTTGCTACAGTTATTTTTATTTTTATCCTTCCTTGCTGGAGTGGTTGGATGACGGTCAACAAATGCTGTCTTGATAATGTTCTTCTTTTGTTGAGGAGGGCCAGGTTTTTCCTGGGGGGTTGGTGTGATACTAGGAGTCTTTGGAGAATAGAAGTAGCGTAGCTTTGCTACAACCTTGGTACGAATCTAAAAAATGAAAAGTTACGTTAACTGATGTGAAATCAAATGTGTCAACTGAATTGCTTAGGCTTGTATTCTCATAAGAATGTCCACGCGCTTGGTTTGCAGTAAGGAGAAGTGACTTTAATCCCGAGACTTCTAGAACCGTATGAAGCCGTTCTTTGTGAAGAGCGCAGTGTTCAAATTATGAACTTAAAAATACCAGTCTGTGTTTCTTTTGTTTCCTGTTTACCTCAGTGTTCCTGACACAGTTGAAAAGAAATATCAAAAAGCCCTGAAAAGGAAAGTTGAGGTCAAGAATAAGATATATGGTTAAAAAGCGCAATTATAAATAGGCGCTAAATGAGAAAGGATCGAAATATTTAAAGTGCGCACGTAACGTGTGATGGTGCGCATGGGTTTGATTCCTGGAACTCAGAGAACTCAAAGAAATTTAAAAAAATGCAATTTTCAGAATTGTAAACTTCTTTGTTCCCATCAATTTATAAGTGAACATTGCACAAGCAGGGATATAAATGCATTAAAATCAGACAAAACAAAGTTGATAGAAGGAATGCTTATATGAAGCCCAGCTACATTCATTATTCTGAATTTTTGTTCACTTTTTCCAACCGCGGTTCAAAAACGCGCGAGGAAATTTACTCAAAAACTTGAGTAAACCAGTGCGCGCGTCCACAGTAACTCACTTATCCGAGTAAATTTACCCAGTTAATTTGACGAAACGTACGCAGTTACTCAGTTATTTGAGTAATAAAGGATACTCAGTTACTCAAATAACTTCGAACATTTACTCGGATAAGTAAGTTACTGTGGATGCACCGTTTCTGCAGTGCGTGAACGTGTACAAAACAAAAGCACATATATCAGAAAGGCAATGAAAACGTTAGCGTCCGGTCAGAATACCCCCTTTTGTCCAAATATCCCTGTGCTCAAACTAAACTTTTCTAACCTGTGTAGAGTTCAATATCGTAAAGATATACTGTGCAGCTACGCCCACTTCTGACATAGTTAGTACCCCAAACAGCCATGTGACGCCAAGAAGAGGAAATAGCACTGCACAAGCTTTGGCTGTTTTACTATAACAAAATTAAAGGTTGGAGCTATAATTTCGTACAAGTGAATACAATGCATGTGATGGCGTGATTTTCTCCGTTCACCAGCAGTTATGTACTAATACTGGTGTGCTTATCATCTAAACCATGCAGTCAATCCGGTTGGAAATTCGTCTGCTTATGGTCAAAGCTAGAGCGGGAAGAAATTTCACTTCCGACAAATGATATACTGGCGCGTCATTCGGAAGAACCGCCCTCGAGAATAATCACCTGAAGAAATGGGAGAGGTTGGGAGGGGGGGCGGGGGGGGGGGGGGGGGGAGCTGTGGAGGGAGGGTTTCTAAATTTCGAGTCATATACTTGCTTCAGATAATGAACTCTCTTCAATTATATCACTCATCACTTATGTAATGCATGCACATTTTACCATGATTATGAATTTTCGCTTACGATTATAATTTGTGATGGGAAACGATTGGTATTTTTGAAAGGTGGTCGCATTGTGGTGGTTGTCGCATACAAAAGATGGTTGCAAGTGGAAGTTCGATTGTACTTCCAATTTCCAAAATGACACCCCCAAATTGTTTTGGGTTAATATAACTAATATTTGAGACAATATGTAGTCTATCATTCTTACCGCATAACATCAAGCTGGGGTGTTGATCCCACGGCCGCTTTATCCATCCGGGACATTTCCCTGATTACATGCAACAGCAAAACTGTGTTTATCTGAGGGGAAAATGATTTCAATCTTAGTGCGTCAATCAAACTTAAGAAAGAATGTCAGAAGGAATCATATCTGAGCTGAGCTTTGTCGGTCAAAAGACCATAATACTAAGAGAGCGAAACTGATATTGATGTACCAGGAAGTTGGCACCATCGCGCGCGCAAACAATGAAATTTGATTGAAACAATTCGTATCTGCGCGCGCGTAAAAAGTCAAATTCCATTGTTTGAGAGCCTTGCGCGCGCGACATGGCGTCAAACTCTTGCTACTAAAAAATAACTTTTAGCGCCAAGCACATCGCACAGACATCAATCCGTGAGTTTCGCCCTCTTAGTATTATGAACTCTTGGTCCAACGCTGTTAGTTCGGTCTTGCGCTTTGTTCTTATCATTGTACAGGAAATGCAAATTTTATATACACTGCATTCTTTCAACATTTACTGGTCACACCCTTACCAGTGTAATGCATAAAACAGGTCCAACAAATGTCCAGGCCAGTTTGTTCCTAAAGGACAGCCAACAACTGTAGAGGAAGAAAGATATTTTAAATTTATAATGTAAAATATTTTTCGTATGACTGTGAAAACGGCATGGTAACGGTACGGTTACGGCAAGAATTTCAAATGTTTTAGACATAAAAAAGGTAAAAGACCTTAATATTTTACGTCGGCGGTAACTTGTAATAGTCATCATCTGACTAATAAACTTGAAACCGACAATGCGCTCATTTTACCCCCTCTCTCCATCAGTGCCCCGTTTTAAGGGTTTTGAAAGCTGCATGATTAAAGCGACACGAAATGGAAAAAAGTCGAAACAACATTGTGTGGGATTACTAGGAATCGAACTCCCTCTCGCTCGGGACGCCGCGTAATAACGAACTGAGTCACACTTGCTCCAGCACGGACATCACGGTACGGACACGAACACCTTGCGGTGCAGACCGTTTCACGCACAAACGAAAACTGCTCTAATAAATATATGTATGTATTATGTACGCGTTACCGTGTGTCATCAAAAGTACAGTCACAGATGGACAGATGACGTGTATCCACTTACAATTCCTGATGAACAAAGCCTGCAACTCCTTCTTTACTGGTCAGCGCCGCTCCTATGGTTGCTGTGACAACCACCAATGGGAACCCTTCAATAGAAAAACTGAATATGTTTTTTTTCTTGTACAAATTTATTATATAAAGTATATCAATGAAATGCATGCTTTGCTTTGGGGAAACAATAAAGTGTTGTTGCCCGGCAACAATACGCTACATGATGACAAACAATTTGTGCGAAATAACACCGATAATATTGAAAACTCATTCCTAACTAAAACAAAACAAGCAAGCAAACATCATCTTTGGTCATGAAATGTCTTTGGCAGAAGTTGCTGTAACCTACCCCAAGCAAACATATAGTTGGCCAGCATTCCGCCCTCGATATTGAAGACTTTAACTATCCTTAAATACAGCTGAATTCCTTCAATGAGCATCCAACAGAACGCGACAAGGTAAAAGTACTGGATTAATGCTGCAACACATGCACAGCCAGTCTGCAATGGAAAATATAAATAATCTTGGCAATGAAAAGGGCGAAAACGCACTGCGCATGTCAAGAAAAATAGCGGGAAAATGCGCGCGCGTGTTTGCGTTCTTTTGATGAAAATCTTTTACTTTACCGTGTTGTCCGTTGCGTTTATTCCAAAGATAAAAGTGATCTGGCCAATTGCGATGGAAATCACGAGATTAAGATGAATCTGTGATAAGTGCGCTTTAACGTTCCTAAAGAAGAAAGAGTTAATCATTTAATCATTCAATCAATCAATCAATCAATCAGTCAGTCAATCAATCAATCAATCAATCAATCAATCAATCAATCAATCAGTCAGTCAGTCAGTCAGTCAATCAATCAATCAATCAATCAATCAAACAATCAATTAAACAAACAATCAATCAATCAATCAATCATTTAATCATTCAATCATTCAATCAATCAATCAATCAATCAATCAATCAATCAATCAATCAGTCAATCAGTCAGTTAGTCAGTCAGTCAGTCAATCAATCAATCAAACAATCAATTAAACAAACAATCAATCAATCAATTAAATAATCATTCAATCAATCAATCAAATCATTATATATGGATAGATGGTTATATGGCCGGATGATATGATAAAACGCCATTCCAATGGTTTCCTGTTCATTTCAGGATAGCGTACTGCAATGCAATTTAATTCAAGAACATTTGACAAGTAACCAACTGTGTTATACTCACACAAAAGCAAAGTGTAGTATTATCGTTAGAAGGCATCCTATGAGAGACAATGCTAATCCAACGTATGTGATGATGGATAAAATACGTTTGTTGTGATTAGAAATCTTCAATGGAAAACATACATGTGTTAAAAATATATGAAATTATGCTTACACTCTAAATTTATATGATAATTAATCGAGAATCGTGTGTAATTACAGTAGACATGCACGATGACTTCACAGAATCTTACGCGAGCTCTGATTGGTTTAAATGTTTTGATGAATATGTGGTGCGCAAAAATTTGATGAAAATAACAGTCGACTTCGAGACTTCCTCTCGTGTTGTACTTTTTTGTTCTCACCACATTTTGACGTCATCTGTGCATCTATTAGAGTACAGACGCACGGAAAATGGAATCTATTTGTAAAAATTACAATACCATGCCGTGCTGTGTCTCAGTGTTTTGATTGGTCAACGATGACGACTTCGTTATCCAGTCAAAACGCTCACAGACACAAAACGGCATAGGTGCACAAAAGACGTCAAATTGTGGTGAGAACAACAGTTACGCCACTCGCTTTTGTCTCGTGGCGTACATTTTGACGTCATCTGTGTATCTATTAGAGTACAGACGCACGGAAAAATGGAATCTATTTGTAAATGAGAAATGCTCTACTGGCTAAATATGGGACTTCGTCAGCACAGAAACAAATGTTACCTAGCTATAGAGTATCTCTCAAATTGACATTTAACATGGAAGATATTGTTGCAAAATAAGTAGATTTTTAGAATAATATTTGACAAGAAGAGTGTGGGAAGACTGCTACATTACCGATTCGGCATGTACTTGCATCAGCACAGCAAAGTGCGTCAAGTGATTGCACGTGCATTCTGTCATCTTGTTATCGTTTTTAGACAACGAACAACCTTTGGTAGACCATCCACTTACTCTTTCTGAACTACAGTGTGTACAACAATAAAATAAATCTCAGAATATCATGATTCAGTGATACTAGGATATATAGAAGCTTGTTCAAAACTAATGAATTCCGGCCTCGAGTGACAGCAACATAGACTGAATTTTACCCTGTGTCCATCCCTGCCACAATTGCGAGCAACTTTTGTAGGTTTACGATCCGGTTTTACTTTGCAACATTTCATGCACTGTCGCGCCCAACATTGCTGAAGTGGACATGCGTTGCAACGGTGCTGCGCACAACGGTTGCAGCAAACGTTTCATAGTGTTCGCGACATGATTGACAGTGACGAAAGAATAATTAGCTTTTTGTAATACGAGCGTGTTTTAAGTTGGATAGTTTAACTTACGAGGTACAGATCTTTGAATCAAAATGTAACTGAAGTCTGAGCAACCGAAGGGACACAAATTCGGTAGGTTACTTGTAAGGATTTTGTAAATGTGGTAGAGTGATATCTATAAGCTGTAATTCGTTTGTATTGTAGTGAACCGCGTTCGCACTCTTACTCATTCTGACGCTGATGTTATGTAACAATGAAATACCTCAAATCACATGGAAATATTTGAGTATGAAAAATAAATGATGTTGAGTTATTCAAGATCCGTATGTGTGTGTTCGCGACGTGTTCTAATTGGTTGGAATTAAAAGAAGTGGAATGAACTAAACGATTCAAAGGAATTTATTCTTAACACATAGTATGTTCGGTTCTTCACTGGATGAAATAACTTACGATTTTACGTAGTCCCAGTATACGCAGTCAGGTTGGATTTTAAGGTCGGGAGACTAGGAAAAGAAATGAAAAAAATCTGTTAAATGAGAATGAATTCAATGTCTATATTTTCTGACTGCAATATCAAGGTTGCTCTTAGTCAAATTTTCCTAGCTCGCTTACGTTACGCCCACGTCCCCATTTATCCCGATAACGGATACGTACGGTTTGCGCAACGGTTAGAACTTCCGTCTACACTAAACAGGGTTGTTTCTTTGTCTAAGGAGAAGCCACGTCGTTGCAGATTTCGTATATCGAATGGGGAAACGGCACAGTCACCGCAAGGAACAGTTACGGAAGGAATTTCAAATGTTTTTATAGGCATTACGGCTCAGACGCGGTTACGGTACGGCGCGGTAAGTCTCCCCCTCATACGAAAACGCTCTAGATAGTAAAAAAGGAGAAAAAAGATGCGTCTTCAAGGTTATTGGGATCAATGTGGTCTGTCTTTATATTCATTAGATGTACATACTTAGCTTCCCAATATTTTTGTTTCCCGTTAGTGGCAATATTAGATATTAAATGTTATATATAACAGGAAAATACAGCGATATATACTGTACATTTGATATCGTTGACTCAAAACGAAGTTTGACGTTCTTCTGGAGTCTGTTGACTTTTGGCTTTACACTAAGAGACAAGACTTTTGTCCCAAGTTTTCTTAAAAAAAGAAAAAAATTTATCGTCAGCAAAAAGCTAGTTGGGCATATGTAGCCATGCATTTGAAATGTGGTTAACGCTAAATAAATTCTGGGTTAAAATCAATGGTTTTCTTTAGATTTAATCCTGGGTTAGCGCTAATCTCTCAACAACGCGTGCAGGTTTCTTGTAATAATATGCAATCATATTTCGATGTTTCTACATACTTTTTTGAGAGGTTGAAGGACATCTCTTTTAGATAAAGGTGAAGATCTTTATACAATAAGCTGACGACAATGCTATCTAAAAATGAATCACATGGATGCGTGCATAGATTAGATAATTTTAATTAGTATAGTAATGATAGTGATTATAGCGAGTGAAATGTAGTCTCCTATAGAAGTTGCCTCTTTACGGCTATCTCTTCCTGGTTGTTAATACATGCAGTCTGACAACTGTCTGCCTTTTCTGCCTGTGCGGCTTCCCTGTTTATGCTTTATAGGTGCATTAGGCGTCAAGTTGTATGGTTTGTGGCTTTTTTGCTTTAAGATAAGATATATGGTTTGAGAAACCTCTCATGTCTGCCGCTGACTTATGCTTTCACGAAAAAAATCTACCTTTTTATTTTGGACTTAATAGTTTAGGAAAGAATCAACCATTTTCGGTTTTGAATAGAGTAAAGGTTTTCATCAAGGCGTCTCACGACCTTTCTCATGGTCCTTAATTTTTGGGACTTCAGACTAGTTTCGTGCATATTTACGCACCATTTTCTTTGAAGTTTTCTTTTGGTAGTACAACCGCGACGCTATTTTGACTGAAATTGGAGTTTGGAAACACGTAATCGTTGGAGGAGTTGCTTGGTATTAATTGGGCATGAAGTACTGAAAAAAATTATTGAAAACGCACATTTCGGTAAAGTACATCATCACGAAAAAATGTGAAAAATTTGCGCATATTTACCAGCTTTGTCATTTTCTAGGTAAATTCTCTTCGTCGTCGAAGTTTTTAGAAAATGTTCAGCATATCTAAAAGTGAATTCTTCTAGACTCAGAACAAAGCACATGACGTCACTTCCCTTGATGGATTTTGATTGGTTCTTTAGTATGTTGATAAGATCAGCCAATAGGAATGTTGCATTCTAAAAACGACCACACTAAAGTAAATTCAGTGAGCTTGTTCTTGTGGGTATTCTAGTCTTGTGACAATTAAGAGGAAGGAGGGGGAAAATATGATATGATCTTCATGGGTCAAGTAGTGATACCTGCGGTACACCCACTCCCATGCTCTCCCTGAAACGAAGCTATTTGATTACGGTGTGCGTAATATCTTATAAAAATATGACATAAACTTGTACGTGTATTACCTCAAAAGAATGCTGATCCTTATGGTTAAGTAAATCAATCCTTTCGATAAATGACTTGACCTAAAAATAATATCAATAAATCGTAATATTTTTGGCCACTAACATCAGTAGGAAATGGGCTTTGCATTATTCGGTTCCCCTTCCCCAAATTGCATCGTGCTAGACGAATTCTGAGATTATTTTACTTACAAACACATTTAGATTCTTCATACATGTGTGATTACTATTGTAAGTCTGTCTGTTAGCCGTTGGGTATCTTGTGGGTTCTGCAAGGAAAATTATACTTCTACAAAAAGGATATAATAGGAAAAGAAAAGCAGAGATAGGATGGGAAGAGAAGAGAAGAGAATGAGGAGAAGAGAAGAGAAGAGAATGAGGAGAAGAGAAGAGAAGAGAAGAGAAGAGAAGAGAAGAGAAGAGAAGAGAAGAGAAGAGAAGAGAAGAGAAGAGAAGAGAAGAGAAGAGAAGAGAAGAGAAGAGAAGAGAAGAGAAGAGAAGAGAAGAGAAGAGAAGAGAAGAGAAGAGAAGAGAAGAGAAGAGAAGAGAAGAGAAGAGAAGAGAAGAGAAGAGAAGAGAAGAGAAGAGAAGAGAAGAGAAAGGCATTGTATGGTGAAATTAACTGTACTTGATATATTGCAGAGGTATTGTGAAATTTCTTGAGCTTTTTGCACCAACGAATCAAAATCTGAAACCAGCACAACATCCCTAGGAGTTTGCACCATCTGAAAAAGTTCACTTTCTTTAATGTTTTTGCCAATTCCCACAGCGATCACTCGGACACCCATGACGTGTAGAGACTGGGAGGTATTGGTGAGTGACACTCGAGCTCCTTTTGGATATGTCTGCTCGCCATCTGTAAGAACAAGTGCAACTTTAACAACATTGGGTCTTGCTTTAGGGAACACATTCTTTGCTGCTAACTTTAATGCTTTGTCAATCCGAGTATTTTCATTAAGAAAGCGAATTTTGTCAACCAATCTTTTAAAATGTGACAGGTTCTTTGCTTCTTCTAGGCCAACACTTATTTCTGCATCTGTACTAAATATTATGACGGCACCATAGCTTTGATTGGGTATTCCTAGATAGGTGGCCATTTCTTTGACAAAGTGTTTTTCTTTCCTGTACTCCTTTTTGACACTGCCTGAGCTGTCAACAAGAAAAGCTACATCCAGAGAGCATGATGGGATAGCTGTTGCACCTAGAAAAAAATAACCGATAAGAACTAATGAAATAATTAAAAATAATTAACCAATCAGAACTAATGAAATATTTAAAATTAACCAATCAGAACTAATGAAATATATATATATAAAAAAAAACAATCAGAACGAATGAAATATTTAAAAAAATTAAGTGCTCTATTTTGGACTAAAAACCAAACAACAACGTGAACAACAACAATAACAACAAAAACAACAGACAAGAAAACTAAGACAAAAGCAAACTGACAAACTGAAAAGCCGGCAAAAGCAAAATAAAGAACAAAAGCACAACAAATAACAAAAACAAAAACTAAATCAAAAGAAAACAAAACAACAACAACAACAACTAACGCATAAACAAAACATAATCGTCTGATAAAATGCATATAAACAGTCTCTTGCAAGCTTTTTTTCATATGTGTATCGAAAATTTATTTGATTTCATCCTTCCCATTGTAATATGAAATCGAGCATTGAAACTGTCTTACAATCTAACAAAATAATATCTTTAAAACATTAATGACTAAGTAATATATTGTTATGCTATTAGAGCAGATTTCATATGAATGTGAAACTGACCGTGCCGTGCCGGGTCCGTGTCAGTGCCGTGTTGTATATAAAAACATTCGAAATTCGTGCCGTAACCGTGCGGTGGCCGTGCGGTGCCGCTTTCACAGTCATACGAAATCTACTCTATAATATATGCTTACCACTGCACGGTTGAAAGAGGGAACATGTTGAAAACAATATCAAAAGACAAACTAAAAAAATATAACAAAGAACACAAATTAGGAAGCTTATAAAACATTTATGTTGGTCATGGTGTCTTAAATTGGGGTTGGTGTTTTGTAGTCAGTTTTTTTTGTTTAACAATAGATGATGTTATGAGGCAGTGAGGGACTATTTAGTTTGGAAACATGTACTTGGAAATTAGGGACAGGAAGTTAAGGCCACTAGTGTAATATAAGGACGCGGGACAAGAGAGAAATGGAAATAAAATTGTATAATTTGTTCTGAACTGAGCCGGGGAAAAACATCAATGAAAAATTATAATGACGGCGTCACACGAGATCAAAGCCACAATCAGGTTAAAAAATTGCGCCTCGAATAACTCAAAATCCGTTTATACGAATCTCTCCAAAATTCGTATGCTGCTAGGCAAAGTCCTAAATATTAACGCCTTGTGTGTCGTTTTAAAAGTTTATGTCGGAAAACGCATAAAGTTGCTTGGGATCTAAAACGGTGACGTCATCGTTTCGTCGCTATATATGGTAACCCCGATGTAAATAAAACACATACCATTAAAAACTTCAGTCTATGTACTAAGTGGACGAAAGTTCATAACTGTGGGTGCTTTCATGTAAGATAGTCAAAATTTCAAATAAAGGACTGCCTGTGGCTATAGGCACTTTAATGATTAAATTTTTTTTCAAAAATCAGTAAAAGCAAGCGCTGCATTTATTTGAAATAAACATGTTTCATAGTTTTATTTCAAATAAATGCGTCGCTTGCTTTTACTAACCTTTTTTTTTTAATTAATCATTAAAGCAACACTAACGTGTTTACTTGCAGAGAAGAATAATTATATATTCCTGCCTGTCCATAGCAAGGAATTAAAACAGAGTGCTTCTTTAAGCTGAAATGAATATAGGTATGTCAAACGCCTAATTATCAGTAACACGAATCTCCGGTGAAATCACGAAGACAGGACATCACGCATAACGACGTTTTCACGATATGCGGAAGTTGATCTTCAGTATAAGCAGCTGAATGGGAGTCAAGTACATAGGGATAGTGTTTATATTGCCACAAAAAACACTACTTGTATATTTGCCAATTACTGTATTCTGCAATATTGATCTAATAGAACAGAAATCAAATGATGAATCGAAATGAATGATATCGAACTTATGGATCATATAGATGAAAATAAAATGGAATTATTTCCTCTTTTTGAATGACATCTTTCTCGATATTGCAGCGCGTTTATAGAATGTTCTGAAATTCTCTTTGGAGAAGAACTTGTCCCATACTTTCAGTATAATGAATTAATGGAGGTTCTCTTTCGATAATGTCGGTTTAAATTTTTAAAGATGACAGATTGCACAAACATGTTCACGAATTAGTGAGGTTGTATACAGAGATATTGAATTTATCTTCCTTATTTCATTGATATCTTTCTAAATGTCGCAACTCTTTTAGAATATCTGCTTGAAGAAACAACTCCTTCCCGAAGCTACAAGCTAAACTGATGTTACGCGTGACGATGTAACGACGATTGTTCGTTCATTTTGCGCTACAAGTTTGTAACTTCCACTATAATAAAAAACTTGCAACGTGTTGGGCTAAAAATCGTTCCCTGTGCTATTCTACACGGCATATAGCGTTGCGCGAAAATCGTCGTTGTACATCGTCTTTGCATATGTAACTGACCGCATATATCGGCTTAAGAGCTTAAACTCTAAAAGCAAGCTAGCGAAAAGGCAACTGATTTCTCAGGCTATGAATGTTATGACGAATACTTTTTGGAGAAGAACATGTATGTCAGTTTTCCCTATTTTTAAGATGTTAAATTAACTTCTTACTTATTTTACAATCCAATGCCAAGAAGGGGTTTTTCATTGCAGCAATTTTCAGCGATGTTTCTTTTGACACTGTACGTAGTCGTCCCTCAACACTCCAACCAAATTATGCGTATTTAAAAATGAACTAAAAAAAGTAAAGATATTTCGATATTTGAGTCTCTTCAGCAGTTTAAATCAGTATTCGTCTAGAATCTTCTAGCTCGTCCTTTCACTTTCAAATGAGGTCTTGCCCTTTCACGTGCACTTTCAATAGTTTTGAAATAGCTATAACTGACGTTGTCGTACGATATAGTTCATAATTTTTTATAATCTACCTGTTTTATCGTTTTCCAATGACATTTTTCAGACCTTTGTAATTCAGTTTAACGACTGCAATATTGTTTTTTTCAATAAACTATTATTATTATAATTTTCAACTAGGTATATCTATATGCCAAATTTTTATTAGCTTGTTTTCATCAATAGATTTTTTTATCATTTATCAATTTTAGCACGTATTTTTTAACATATTTTATAAATATATAATTTTTTAACGTTTTTAGCCATGTTTATTGTAATAGACTTTGCAAAGTCCCTATTTGTTTCGTTAATTTTTTTTTTCATGCATGCGCGCGGAGTGTTTTGTTGCTCTTTTTACGTTGATGATGATGATGATGATATTAATGATTAATTCAACTCTCCAGTTAAATTATATTTGTTAAAATTTATCAATATTGACGAATATCAATGCACATATTGATTTCAATTGTTAAGGCGAGAACAACGTTAATGTACGACATAAAACCGAGCCTATTCCGGTCGGCTTTTTCAATTGAAGATTAGTAAATTAAAAATGAATATGAACAGAAAACGAAAAGTGAAAGGCGACAGCTGGGCGTTGGTAGTACTGAAAGTAACTTTGAATCGAGAAAATTCTTTATGAATACTTCACAAATACACTGACACTAGATGACATCGCCATAAGCGAATTAGTCTTATGGAATCGAATTGGATCGTCGTGTTATTTGCTCGTCCATATTCTATATTATAGTAGCTTTTTATCACTATAGACTGCCATGATGGTTTTCGCATTGTAATGCAGATTATTCACGTGGTTGCTGAGGGGGCAAACAACTTCAAATCTGGAGATTTCAGCTGCTTTATTGATATAATTTTAATTTGGAAAGTATGAAACGATCAGTCTAGCATAAAAATAAAATCTCTCGGACAAGCCGATCTTTTAAAAATGGTGTCTTGTTCCACTGTTTGCCTCCTTAAAAATCTTATGGTTAGTTTGTATTACAATCTATCGTGAATATAAACTATTAATCAAGTGCTTGCGCTATAACTCTAAAATAATGTAATATGTATATAGTTCTAGCGCTATACAAATAAATATCTTTATGTTTTATCTTTAACTCGCACGCTGAATGACGTTTTAGCGTGTTTGAGGACAGACACATCTTCGCGTAAAGATGATGAAAAGTATTTGCAATAATCAATAGTTTTCTCATGCTCTACATCTTCTATCGTGTCTATATCACAGCCACAGAGACATGCGCGCGCGTTTTATATGGTTAATTTCATTCTACCTTTCTAGAAATACGTCCATATGGACAAGTAATCAATAAAAGTCAATAATCCGTCAGAAAACCTTAATAATTATGTACATAAATTAGCTTGTTTTCCAAGTTGTATTTGTATTTTTCCATCAATGCTTCGTTTTAAGGGTATTTAGTTAAGGAATATAAAACGCGCGCGCATGTCTCTGTGCTGTGATATAAACACGATGGAAGATGTAGAGCAAGAGAAAAGCAAGCTTAGGAATACGAGGTGTAGCCGAGTGCTTCTCTTGCTTTTAATTCGAGTGCTCTACATCTTCCAGAGTGTTTATATCACAGTAGAGAGACATAAGCAATCGTTTTATATTGCTTTTATAAAATATTTTCGACTTTTTGCAAGTCGGCTAATATTTGTTTTCAAGCAGTGATACTTATGAGGTAATCAACAATCACAAATTTCTTGAGTTTGATGACTTCATCGCGTGGCGTCATCGCGTCATCGGAACAGAAAATTTCTATAATTTTTGCCATTTCAAAACATCTTTATTCAATTCTTATATAGTATGGCTTCATTCTTCAAGGTGCACGAAGATAGATAGACACTTTTATTTAAAATAAGACTCAGGGTAGTCCTGTCAGGTGCCAAAAAGGCTATCCTGCTATCAATACGGTGGCGTATGCGTTTTCATTTTGTTGACAGATAAATCTTTTAGCTGATAACTTCGCTATTTTATACTTTTCTAGAAGACCCATACGTAACTTTGTGGAGTATAATACATAAAACATTTCAAGAGAAAAAATATTTTTTTAGCTGCAAACCCCTCAAAGATTATAGAATTTAAAATGAAAACAAGCTGTTTGCGTCTGCGCATCGGAGATTTCAGATCTTCGACACTTTATAGTTTGGCTGAATCATAATGAACTGCTTCAATATGCTTCTATTTGGTTTTAAGACTTTCACTTACAACGTTTTGACCCATTATTTGAGAAATTTGTAGCATATTTTGTTGAATTGAATTAATTTCAATGAAAAATTATAATTCCCTCTCTTTCGATAGAAATGCGAACCTTTAAGACCCAAAGAAACGGGGGCATTCCAAAAGTGATATTTTCTCGAAAAATCGTAAGATCGAAGACGTCAATGAGCTCTGGCACTCGCTTTTACAGCCAACATAGCAACCATGTTGCTTAGTGACGAAATATGTCCCAGCACTCTAAAAGCCGCTACACAGAATGGAAAGAAGTCGAAACAAGTCAGCTCGAACTTGGGACCTCTTGCACTAACCAACTCAGCGACACTCGCTACACTTGCTCCTTTCAGTTTACATTTCATTTCGTCACCTTCTGTATAGTCAACGGTGCTGTTCACTACGTGGTGATCAAATGGACATTTATCATCAATAGCTAATTTGTTTTGACGCCAATAACTATTGATCTAGCTATACAGACTTTGATATATGTAAAACATCAACGTATATCGAAATTAGATAAGTGTACAATACAATAGACTTAGAAATACCAAACTGGTTTGGAGTCAAGGAAGTATCTTTCAATCAAAAAGCTTTCTGCGGCATGTGGGAATTCCTATTATAAGTAAAATTAGAAAAAACCAGACAGTTTTTAGTTCAACGTGACCCACGTATTTCATGCACATAAAATACTCATATTGTTTTTATACAATGCTATGTAATGTCTTATGAATTGTATGTTTGTGCACGTGTTTTTCTCATTGTTCAACCACGTACAAGAAACGTTTGTGAGACACTCGAACAGCTGGAGCGCCTTTTCACCGCTATGAACAATTATAGTGATATATAGCGCTATATAAAAACAGTAAGCTTTTTAGGAGGAAGCGTTGATAGCTCCGTAGCATAATATTACTTGTAATTATACATCAAAGAAGCTCAAAGACACTCATTACAATCTGACAGTGGTACCTCAAGTTCAATCCCAAACTCAGTTAACCACTGAAAATATCAGTTCAGTTCTTACCACAATCTTTAGAACTTAGTTTAAAAATGGAACTTTTTCATTAATAACAAGTTAATATACTTGAAAGAAAAATCGCAAAACAGCAAAATACGCAACAAGGCTGAAAGTTGTTGTCAAGTTGTTTAATTGCCTTGAAAACAATATCTCGGTTTGCAAAGTAATCCTACCTTGCTATACGGTTTCAGAGCCAACTTTATTGTCTCTATGAATGTGAGATTATTTGCAAATTTTGGTATCAAATTCGCAGACAGCGGACTACCGTGCTGAATATATAATCAAAAAAGAAAAAAAGAAAAAACTAGAAGAAAAAAGAAAGAAAAGAATAGAAAAGAAAAGAAAAGCCAAGAAAGAAAAGATAAAACAGGCCATACAATATTCATAGTATTTTGTGTAACCAAGAAAGCCATTAGTTCATTTTTCCACGGAGTTTTTGGCTTCCGAAAAGTTCAAAGGTTTTCTATCTTCCACAATAAGATCATACAAAGTTACAATAAAAATATCATCAAAACTAAATTCTACAAGCAGCGGTGTCGAATGGCAACCGTTTTTACTAAAATGAAAGTCACGCAGTAAAATTAACCATGTAGGAACCATAAAAAAACCCCACTCAGATAGACCAGTTACCACTGAGGCGTCAAGCCTTGGTCCTTCTTCGAAGTAACGAGTTTGTCACAAAAGATTACCAATAAGACTGCAGAGTGAGGGGACAGAAGCAACCATTTACTTGTTAATTCGCTAGCCTGTTACATTTATGCTTTGCACATATGCAAACTTATGTTTGGTAAACGTTGCAGTGGTAAATTTCCAGTATCCACCTAGTATTTGCTTTACAAACACTAAATGCTTCTAAACGTGCGTTAGACTGACATTTCAGTTAAGCTGGTAACCCACACAAAAACCATATGTTTGAAAGCACAGTACACGTAACACAAGCGGTAATGGTTACTGGCTGCTCATTTCATCTCTTCGTGAAAACAAATACATCAATTATGAAGCTAAAATCCCCAAGGAAATCTAAATTAAAACGCGCTTACGAATTAAGTGTGGAATTAAAGGGGAAAAACGTTGTTATAGAAATGTGTAGATGTTTTCATGTATACAGTTAATTTAACAGTATTCCTCAGCATTCAATTTACGAATGTGGCACTGCCTTTTTGTATCATAAAGTTTAGAATTCAAAGGAAGCGCTACTTCAAAAAAGAGTTTCAAAACCGACAGTTGACAGCTCTTTCACACAACAATAACGTTAACTTGTTCGATATGTGAATAGAAATTGGTAACAAAATGTTCCAAAAGATTTTGCTTCATTTTCGGTCGTCATTATATAAAGCGGTGAGCTCCCAGCGGGTCGAGTTATTCCTGTTACTGAGTAACTCTGAGTAACTATAGCTAATCAAACTTAGTCTAGTAAAAAAAACTCTGAAAACTCAGAGTTTCGTGGTAATTACGCTTGCAAGAGAAATTTAAAAAGAACCGCAACGCATTTTCCACCTACCTATTGAGAAGCAAGCCATCTCGTCTTGTAAAACGCAAGACTCTCCACACTCTTGTATCGAAGTTCTCACAGTTTGATGTTCACTGTCAGCACAATACCATCTTTCATAAGTCGATAGCATGTACATTAGTGAGTAAAAGCACTGTCATCGCTGGTTCTTGTCATTTTGCTTCCGACTCGATTATACTTTTGTTATTAGAAGCCTAGAAGTGCGCCCTTGATCTAAATTAGATATCCTAGCTGCCAATAACTTGTGAGGTTTTAATAAGTCCGCGTGTAAACAACGAATTCATTACGTCTCAAGACCTTTACTTCCATCTCCCCGGGAAACGACTTAAATATTGAAAAAATGTCCATCAGAAACATAGGGTAGTTTAGAATTGAAAGTTTATGGTCTTTTAGTGTCAAAATTCATCAAATGACAGTTCAGCGCATTGTGGATATAGCCTAACGAGGATTTGACGTCACGAGTTCGTAGCTTCTTTATTTAAATGTCATTGGCTGCAGTGAGTGACTCATTATATGTTCAAAATTCAAACCACTAAAATGTGGACGCACCATATGGAGGAGAGAAGGAACTAGAGTAATAATTGAACTGTCAACTGTGGTCTTTTCCGAACTGTTATTAATCAGCCTGATATTGGAATAGTAAATAGGAGCAAAGCCGAGGGGAGCCTAAGACGCGCGCTAAGGGGGTGGAGTGGGGGAAGGGGGGGGGGGGGGGGGGGAGGAAAGAGGGAGGGAACTGTACAACTGACAGATTTTGACCATGTCACCAGTTGATACAAAAGGTCTATTAATTAGTAAGGGAAAATTATACTCTCAACTACCTTTAGTTTTATAACTGAAGTTGACTGCTCGCAGAATACGCTCCCCCCTCTTCCCCAATCTCTCGCCGCTAAATCCCCACACAGGAATCCCTACTACACAGGCTAACACATGGAAGGCGGGAGGGGACGTACATTGTTTGAGGGCACACTATCTGCGCCCCTACGGAAGGTCTCTTTCTTAATCTTCTTCTTCTTATAACAAATTGACATTGTGATATATGTTATTACAAGCTTTAATTATCATTAATCACCTGCACAGGTCGACCTTAAATGGAAATAACGGATTAAAGAAATCTGAAGAAAAGAGAGAGCGCCGAGTAAGTAGCTTCAAAGTTAGAGCGCTCCTTTTCTAGTCACCAGCGGAGTGATTTTTTTTACCGACAACTCGTTCAATTTTATTCCTTGAGGGCGGGAACTTAAAAGATGAACTAACTTTGATCCTTTTTCGGTATCTTTGTATTAATTAACACGACGAATTCCCAGCTAAGCTTCGGCTCACTTTGAATTTTCCTTAAAAATCCCAGCTGATTAGGTGCTTTGTTGAAAAGTAATTTCCCTTTTAGTTTTCTTGACACCTGTTGTTTTAATAGAAGTACTCAATGGAGTTCATTGTCTGTTATGTCATTCGCACATTTGATATGTAAATATAACGTTTTCTTGTTGAATATTAAGCAAATATTCATTTCCTTTGTTTATATCTTTGTATTAATTTGTTTGTTATCTTTGTATTAGCTTTGTGGATTTTGATGGGCACTAGCTCATCGACCCCCAAAAGGATCTCTTGGAATCTCTTGTGGAGTCCTCCAGGGCTCGATTCTTGGACCTCTTTTCTTTATTTCATACATAAACGATATAGTCAATGCTTCTAGGATTCTTGAATTGATTTGGGGACGACACTAGCATTTTTCTTTCACACCATGACATGGCCTACTTGTCATCAAGTACTTTTAATAGTGAACTAATGAAAATGTCAGACTGGCTAAAGGCCAACAAACTTTTCTAATATGTACTCCTCGTCAAAGACTCTAAATGTCAGCCTTCAGTTAGCCATAGATAACCAACCAATCAACCAAGTCACTGAAACAGTTTTTCTTGGTGTAATTTTTGATAACAACTTAACTTGGAAGCCTCATATTTCTTAAATTGCTAATAAAATCTCAAAATCGATCGGAATAATTTACAGATCTAGTTTTTATTTACCCAAAAAATCGTTATTGACTCTGTATTATTCGCTGATTTACCCCTACCTCTTTTATTGTAATATGGCGTGGGCCTCGACCTATAAAACTAATTTACGTCGCATCGTCATCTTACAAAAACGCGCTATATATTAGAATAATTTGCGAGTCAAACTTTGATGACCATACTAGTCCTATATTCAAATCATTAGGAATACTTAAATAATTTCTTGATATTCGCCTAGCTCTGCTAAGTCAGTTTAAGTATTCTTACACAAAATCCCTACTTCCTAATACGTTTTGCAATATATTTTCTACACATACACAAATTTCATGTGCCCGAAAATACTCTATTGATATCAGTCCATAGTATATTAATACTTGTGATAAATACAGGAATTCTTGATAAATGTTGTATTCAGTTCTTTATATTTCTATCGTTAAGAATCTTATCCATGTTTTTAAGGAGGCTTCCTACAATTTCTCTGGTGCTCGACCGGTCAACTTGAAATGGCTGTAGTTCTTACATGAAAGCACCCACAGTTATGACCTTTCGTTCACTTACTACATAAAGACTGAAGTTTTAATGGTATGTGTTTTGTTTACATCCGGGTTAGCATAGCGACGAAACGATGACGTCACCGTTTTATAAGCGACCGTAAAGAGTTCTGGAACACAAGGAAATGGGGTTTAAGATTTGTCGTCGATTTACTGAACAAATAGAGTCCATTCTTCTGTGCGTCTGTACTCTAATAGATGCACAAAGACCTCAAAATGCATATGTGGTGAGAACAACAGTCATGCCACTCGACTTCGTCTCGTTGCGTACGTACTTTTTTGTTCTCACCACATTTTGACGTCATCTGTGCATCTATTAGAGTACAGACGCACGGAAAAATGGAATACATTTGTAACACGATGTTGATGATGATTTGTAAAGAGGAGGTACAACCAAAATTTTACAACACTTGATATACTAATCTCGCAATCTGATTGGTTGATCAGAGTGTGTCAATAAGAGGACACACACACTGATTACGCGTTTCAGCGCGCGCACTCGTTTTGTTACCCAATTTGAAAAGGAATTTTTAACCTTTATTACAAGTAATTGTTGTAAAAAACGAATTGAAGATGGGTTTGAGTTGTCTGTCCTCTTATTAATACACTCTTGACGTCATAAACTGTTCAAAACTTTGCAGTGAAATCGCTCGCTACGTTCGTGATTCCACTCGAGGTTTGAGCATGGTATGACGTCAAGAGTGTGTCAATAAGAGGACAGACCACTCAAAACCATCTTCAATTTGTTAATTTGTAAACTGAGATGAAGCTCTTTTCTTGTGCTTATCAGTCATGCGATTATTCTTTAGGTATTTATTCCTCCGCAGGCTACTCCTTTCTATTGGATTTCCTGTGGTAAATGAGGAGAGGGAGAAGGGGACTGGAACCAGAAGAGAGGAGAAACAGGAAGCCCAAGAGATAAAAGGAGTTGCCTGCGGAGGAGGCTAGATCGTTGGGTATACAAAATGCTAGCTACTTCCTACGATGATTGTTAAAATAAGACAAATTAAATCCGCATTCATTAAAGAGCGTCTCAGTTGGGTCAGTTGAACGCTATTACATTTTACCGTCAAATTAAAGGAAAAAGTTAACCGTCATGATCAGAGGACACAATGTAGCAGTTTATCGTCAAACAATGTCGACATTTTAATTTTAGCCGTCAACCGTCATAGTTACTATCCCACTGAGACCTCCATTACAGCTTTTGTTCGCTTTTTGGCAAAACTCTGAACAGCTGCATAAACAACACTGTTCCATCTTGACTTTAGGGAACTAGCAAACTGTCATTTGTTGACAACTTGGTCCTTGTTGTAAAACATGTAGGTTATTTATGTTACTATAGGGTACTTTGCACGGAAAAATGAGGTAAACTATAGAGAAGGAATTTTAATAATACGGGGGACTCTGTTCGTACTCTGTTCGTAACTATGGTCAACTATGCAATCTACAAATATACTGTATTAGAAAATAGAAAGAAGGAAAAAAGGAAAGAAAGAAAGAAAGAAAGAAAGAAATTAGAAAGAAAGAAAGAAATTAGAAAGAAAGAAAGAAATTAGAAAGAAAGAAAGAAAGAAAGAAAGAAAGAAAGAAAGAAAGAAAGAAAGAAAGAAAGAAAGAAAGAAAGAAAGAAAGAAAGAAAGAAAGAAAGAAAGAAAAACGAACGAACGAACGAATGAATGAATGAATCAATCAATCAATCAATCAGTGGAAGCAGGAAGGAAAAAAGGATGGACAGAAGGATCGAAGGAAGGAAGAAAAGAAAGGAACATATGAAGGAAGGAAAGAAGAAAGGACGGAAGGAAGGAAGAAAGGAAGGAAGAAGGAAGGAAGGAAGAAGGAAGGCAGGGAGGATCAAAGGAGGGAAAATCCTTTGAAAAAGTCAAATACGCGATTTGGGAGACAAAACACGTGGTAAAACGAAAACGCGGACTATGATAGAAACATACGAGACGTATACGTACTAAGAACTTTGAAATCTTATTTACAATTTTTCTTGCTAATAATTAACAGCAACTAAAAATCACCTTTTTTCACCAAAAACATTAATCATCATATCAGAAACAATAAGATTCTATAAAAATACCTTCGGTTAATATCTTAAACTATTACAACCAATAATATACAACGATTTTAAAACGGGTGTATATTTGTCACGTGATTGGATATGTTTCCTAACTTATACAAGCACGACGACGTAAAGCAAACAAGTCTATTTTACGTCTGTCATTAGTAAAACTCCATTTTAATATTCCTCTCTTTAACACTGTCATTTTAGAAATATAATTTGAAGAGTTCTTGACAAATCGACTTGCTTTACTTCAAGGTAAGTTCAAAAGAAAGTTCAATGAAACTTGACTACATTTTTTTGTATTAACAAGATCACCCACTAAGTCGTCAATCGATTAGATTTCTTTTCTGTTTGATGAAAATTGCGTGAAACCCTGAGCAAACAAGCCGAAAGACCAAGGAACATGTGATATTGAACGTGGTAAAAATGGCAAAGAACGATTTTATTTCTAGCTTGATATCGGAAAACACTTTGAAGTATTTACCGTTGGATTAATTGAAAAAGTTCACGTTTAGTCCTTCAGAAATATGTTTTAAGAATACTTCAAAGCGACGTCAGTTACATGATACTAAAGCAAATAAACAGAGAACTTTAAAACTAGATTTTTGATACAATAAAGAAGGAAACCATGCCGTTTATCCATTTTACCTTTCGGCGTTTTAATTATATATATAAAACATTTCCGAATTATGGTATTCAATTCATATTAAAATTTTTCTTTGTGCTGACAAAATAAAGTCCATGAATAAGGTTGTTTAGTACTTTAAATTTCTTCATATTATTGCCAGTATTTTTCCGTGGCCATAGTCTGTATTCTGCTTTTGGATTTCTCAGAGAGGTAGTTGAATTAATAAAGCTAAAAAAAGCAACAAATAAAAATATTTTAAAATATCTAATTTACATTTCCATGTTTGGAACGATTAGTGTATATATATATCTCAACAACAGAATATATTTCTGGATTTAAGTGTTTATTCAAAATTGAGAACTAAAAATATCAAGCAAGAGTAATCTTAATTTACTCAGAAAATTGGCCATGAGAAGCGCTCGAAATCGATCTAAAAAGTTACAAGTTTCTCAAATTATTTGTGTTAAATAATACGTGTTTGGAGTAATATCATCATTCAAGTCTTTAAACATTGACAGCTTGGCGACGTAAAAATAATATGTCAAAAAATGGCGTTAAAGAGTCTTTGAAGTTTTATTTCAATTTTACATAAGCAGTTTTTAGTCGCTTTGTAATAAAAGTTAATTTTAGAATGATTATCAAATTATCTTCACTTGTCTACTGCAAGAAAGGACACTGGCATTAGCACAATGCAAAACAATTGAAAAAAGTAAAGAAGAGGAGAAGAGGGGCAAACGTAGCAATTATCTTTACTAAGCAAATATCACATGAGAAAACGATATGACTATGTACAAAATAGTTTGACTTTCAGAAAAGTTTCTCGATTAAGGATATGTTTGCGCGCGCGACTACACGGAAGAAAGCTAAATAACTGTTCTATAAACTACAGTTCTTATGAAATTGTATTTCCATTCGAATGTTTTTCAGTGCACGACAGAAATGAATGGAAGGCACGTTTGTAATGATGAACGGCTTGTATATTATATCCCAGTATCAATATAAGTAGAAACTTAGGAGATCTGTCGGTTTATAGTGATCAGATTGTTATATATCGGTATACTCGAACGAAGTACTGGAAGAAAGAAAGAACTGAAGAAAGAAAGAAAGAAAGAAAGAAAGAAAGAAAACAAAAGAAGATTAATTATAACTATACACACGGGTTATCGACACATAGAACGGTCTAGAAATAATAATAATAAACTTTATTTATACACGGTATCACAATCACCTAAAAATATATGCTCTTTCTGAGAGCCGTGTTGAAAGCAAAAGAAAGCCTTTAGAAAGCGGCACAGCAGGGAGAATACTGTATAGTGCAATTAATAAAGATAGTAAGTATGTGTTTCTCATCAAACACTTTCGGATTCGTTGAAAACGTTTGGTTTTACACTAAATAAAACATTCTTCGCCTTTTATCCCATTTTATCGTTTCTCTTGTTTTCATTTATGAGTTTCTTCAAGTGTTACATAATTTATCTAAAAATAGAAGGTTTTAATTGAACGAATTTCTGACCATTTTTAGGATGTAAAGGCTCGAATCTTTCGAGTGTCCATAGGCAAGTCATAAAATGTTACACCTCGGGAAATTTGCATCAAATTTGTCTATCTACCAGAAGTAAACACTGTAGAAAACAAATACGACTAAGAAGAATAAATGTAGTTTTTTGTCACCGAAACAAACAAACTTTTAATTGTGGAATGTTACTTGAAATTCACAGCGAATTATTTCGATAAGTCCCATCCCACCTCTGCCACCATTCCTGTAGAACTGCGTAATCTTAATTTCAATGTCAAACGTTTGAACCAAATTCGACAGTTATATCCCAAGTATTAATTAAACAACGAATTTTAATTATTGATATTCAGCTTTTTAGTACTGGTTTTGTAGACAAGCAGAAATAATCATAAGCTCTTTGAATGTCGTGAAAGTTTACCTTTACAAATAGTCAAGAAAAATAGTTGGGTCTCGATCTGACGTACAACAAGCTGCCATATTATTCTCAATTATTGTCCCCTAAAACACTTGGTTTTATTCACTCCTTTCAAAGATTCAAACGGTATTGTCAAAACAGGTAAAATCTTCTTCCGGATATAACTCCTTTTATAGCTTTAACCGTTCTGTCCTACGTAAAGAAAGAATTCTTTGAACTATATATGAAAGCGCTCGAAAATCACCAGTCAAACCGGGATGAAAATAACCATCATCTGCTAGTTAATTAGCCTACAAATGTCATAAATATTTGCATTGACAAAACTATATAGAAAGCTTATTTTGCTTGTTAGAGGTCGAGTTTAAAGCACGATTTTCGAGATAATTGGCCGTTGTCATCAACAAACCCTGGGGGTGCAATTTTAGTCATTTTTCTCCCGTGAAGTGATCTTTACATTTAAACAAAACATGAACAGAAACTTTAGGGTCCTTGAAATTAAAAACTAGCAGCTAGGGATTAAGGGTTGGAAGCATTGATTAAATTTTTACACTTACTAAAGCCGATTTGGCGAATATTTAAAGTGCACCTAACCCCCTGTTATTTCCCATTTTGACGAAAAGTTTAAAGTTTGGAGTTCCATGGAATACTTTCAAAAAGTTTGAAACTTAAGCCTGGATAGACGTCTCTTTTGTACGTTTCAGAAGTCTATTGTGCAGTACAAAAGAGTGTGACGTCTACCCAGGCGGAAATTTATTTGAAAGCTCAAAGGCCCTTTTTGCCGATGTTTAAATTTGTGTCAGTAAAAGCTATGGAATATTCATTCAAGTCGAGTCATTTTATCTAGACGTTCTTAGAAATAGTCGTACTTTTTATAAAAATTGGAAATAACAGGGGATTAGGCGCACTTTAAGCAGCTCTATATTCAGTTTCAATTACAAACCCACGAGTAGTTTATATTCAGTATTTGTGATAATTAGATGATTGTTCGACGGCCTTCAATTTATTTTTCTTTTGTTCTGATCTTTCTTTTGTTTTCCTTCCTTCCTTTCTTGCATTCTCTTTTTCTTATTTTTTTTCTTTCTTTCTTTCCTTCCTTCCTTCTTCCTTTTTATTTCATTCTTTCTTCATTTTCTTCTTTCCTTCTTTCAGGTAGTAACTAAGATATGATTTCTAATGATAACTGTAACTACGGACATTATCCTACTGTCTTAGTATTCTCAAGAAACCATAATACTAAGAGAGCAAAACTGGTATCGATGTTTGCGCGATCGATGTGCTTCTTGTTGCTAAAAAGTAAGCGCCAATTAAGCACACCGCGCAGGCATCATTCCGCGAGTTTCACTCTCTTAGTATCATGGTCTCTTGGTATCATTTAATCTTTGAATGTTAAAATGTCCAGCAAAATGATTAGCATTTTATTTAAGACAGGCTTATCTATCTTGTTCCTCCAAAAGACAAAAAATTATATCTTTTACAACCTGATAAGACCGATTTCTGATAATTTGTCTAGAAATATAAATTGAAATCGTACTTTGAATAATATTCAAATCAGACACTTTAATTATTGAGCAGTCAAGTCACTTGATTCATTGTCTAAGCATGTTGCCAGGTTTCATCAGCTAGTTCATATGCCTAGAGGCTCCAATGACCTTTCAGCGCATTACAGACCTGTCTAAAATACTTTGCGCAAACCTGTCCCTCCTTCTGACACCATGAATAGTGAATAAGACGCACGTACATTCTAGTCAGTTTCCTGTTTGGTTTGTGTTTATAGGTTGCACTAACTTAAATTCTCCAAACAAAGATGAACAAAACTCAGTACATTGAATATCTCATGGATGAACTTGTCGATCGTTCCCAGAACCGAGTCAGCGTTGCCGCGGCCATTGCAATTATCTTCCTTATTCTTGGCTGGGGTAGTAATTTCACGGTGTGCTACTGCGTCTTCAAAACGAAAAAGCTTTACTCGTTGACGAACTTCTTTCTGGTGTTTCTATCAATGGCGGATCTTTTACATGACATTGTTGCTATGCCGTTATGGATTGATGTCGTGATTTGGGGAAAGATGAACATCTCGCAAAGTGGATGCAAACTGAGCGGGTTTGTTTCGCTCTTTTGCGAAATAGGAAAAATTCTGACAATATACATGATCTCGTTGAATCGTCTCTGTAATATTTACACACCAACAATTTATGCTCGGGTTTACAAGAAATGGCCATCTATTGCCATAGTAACAGTCTACTGGTCGATAACACTTGTCATTGCCGTTGTCATGACAACAGCAGGCGAGACAACCATCGAATTCCACCCCGGAAGAGCGCTGTGCTTACTGACTCATAAAGATTTGAAAATCAAACAAAGTCTTGTCATGAGTGCGTTTGTATTTTGTGCGTTAATACCGCTGTGCATAAATATCGTGTGTCACATCAAGGCCTACCCTGAGCTGCAAGAACACAAGAGAGAAACCAAAGGCAAAATAAGAATACAGGTATTCAATATCGCAGACGTAGCAAGAGACGAAAATGAAACTAAAACAAATAAAGATGAAATCCAAGCAACACGGACTCTCCTAGGAGTTGTATATGGGTACGCTTTGTGTAGTATTATAACGAAAAGTATCGCGATGGCCGACGCGTTCCGACCTTACTACCTTGATAGAGGCACACACATGGCTTGGACTTTCTTTTCGTTTGTAAACGGTCTTATAAACCCTTTTATCTTTAGTCGTACGAACAAGGCTTTCCGTGAAGTTTACGTTGAATTATTTGGATGTAAATGGAGCCGAAGAGTTATCCATGTACAGTAGATCAGCCAATCACAGGAGATTATAGATCCATCCAATCACAGAGGACAATGTATTGGACAATCAATTTTAAAAAGGAGTAGGGGTTACTTCATGTACAGAGCCAATCACAGGAGATTATAGATCTATCCAATCACAGAGGACAATGTATTGGACGACCAGTTTTGAATGGAGTTGGGCGGTTATCCTTCTACAGTAGACGATTCATCCAATGACAGAGGGCAATGTTTATAAAAAAAATTACAGAAACAAGGGATTTATTCTGATCACATGTAGAAATCTACAGATGCATCGGTCCACCATACAGCTAGTTATTGTCTCGCTTGCGTACCTGGCGGTAAAAGGAATCTCCTCCCTCCCCTCCCCAATACTTAAACCGCCAGATACGCAGGCTATTGTTGGCCAATTGTAAGAATCTAGATTTATCCAATCATAGATACGATTGCATTAGCCAATTACAGTCAAACTAGTAACTATGTACTTTTTAGCATTCCAACAAGGCTGCATGTTTTAGCCAATCAATTAAAACTAGGACTTATGCATGGAGATGTTTTATACCTATTTTACAAAGCAACCAGAATCCTTTCCGATAGAAAGGAGCTTTAACATAAGAGGGCAGGAACGGATTCAGGACTATTCTTCAGAAGGGGGTGCAGTTGTCAAGAGGATCCATAGTGGGATATTTTGGAAAGGTGTTGAGAAGAAAAGAGCCCCATTGTCGTCTCGGGAGGTGGTGCGCACCCCTTACACCCTTCTTTAAACCCGCCCCTGATAAGACACTTTAGTTAGGGCAAATCAGCCAATTAACCAATGTATGTCATGCATGTATCATGCATTATAAAATATTTGAGATATAACGCGCGCGCTGATTGGCTGGCTACCATGTTTATATCAGAGGACTAGACACGTATCGCGCTTAAAATAGCCGAAAATATATTTTATGAAAAGCCATCATTACAACGATTCGATTATGCCTCTGTACTGTGATAGTGAAACATCTCTGGGAAGATGGAGAAGCGACTCAAAAAGCAAAAGAAACATTCGGCTACGCCTCGTGTTCCTAAGCTTGCTTTTCTCTTGCTCTACATCTTCCATCGTTTTTATATCACAGTACAGAGACATGCGCGCGCGTTTTATATTCCTTAAATATAGATTCTATAGATTTCTCAGTCATAAAGGCTTTTGATCAAAATAGATGTCGACGCTTGGGATGACATCAAAAAGCTGAATCATGACTGTGAGATTTTTAAGAAAATCTCCAATCTTAAATTCACTGTCATTGGTCCTGTATTACATCTTACGAGCTGAAACTTTGCTATTTTACTAATATCGAGACGCTTTTTCCATTTCTGGAGTTCATTTTTACGATGCTGCTTGATTTAGGGGAGATAAGGTCACGTGACCTGTTATTGCGTATCACCTATTCATCAATTTATTCTATCAGTCTATTTTAGTTGAGAAATTTGACAAACATTTAATTTTTTATACCATATCTTGATGGTGATGTTATCGGCTCATATTTGCCACCAGTACGCGCAATAAAGTAAATAAGTAATTTTTGATAAAAATTGGTAATTATTACATCAAAAAACGTGTACTTAACGCATATAAACACCTATTTCAAAAAACATTGACATTTGGTCAATCTGAAAGGGGCGATCTGAGATTATATTTAGACGTTTCGCTTTGAAATTTCTTGACTAAAATACAAAAACACTCGATTTTAACTAAAGTTTATTACTCATATTCGAATATTACAGCAAATTACGATGATTCGCCTAGTATTAATTGAAATTTGCAGCAACTTACTTGGTCTCAGATTGCCATCAGCGCTTTTTTTTGAAATCGGTGCATGTAAAGTCAGTCTTAAGAAGGTTAGCGATTTTCTTGCGTAAAATAGAAATAAAAGTATGAAATACCATCTAGAAGAACAAAATCGATATTTTATGCTAACCTAACGACTTTTGCTTGAATTATATATTCCTTATCTGTTAACCCTCTGTTGTACAATCAATCAAGTTTCAAACAGCTTGCGAACAATTACGGCTGCAACTCTCTATATCGGCGATCGCCTCGAGTTTCACGTAGGAGTCCCGGCTGCTGTTGGTCGGCTAATCAGAAACTTTTAAATCAACAATTAAAGTTCACTAAGAAAACATGTTTTGAGTTCGCCCATACATTTGGCATTACATTAAATACACATTTTTGAGCCGCCAACCTTTATGGGAATATATAAGTGAACTGGAGATGATATTAATTTATGGTATACATAGACCACTTTGCACGTATATGAGCTGTCCAACTGTGGTAGATAAATGACAAAATGACTTTCTTTTAATTAATTTCTGACAATCTACATCTGAATAAACAAATAAAAAATTAAAAGGAAAGGAAACGCAAATGCGTTGGTGTCAGAGTTCCGTAAACCAAAGCGACTTTCAAAAGGACAAGAAAGCCGTAGTTGAATGAGTATTGCTCCATGACTTTCGTAAAAGATAAGAAAAGAAAAGAAAAGAAAAAACAGAAAGAAGCATTAAATTAGTTAATAAAATCTCTACTTGTCAAGCCTGGTATATCATGGGTTAGCGCTAACTCAATGGTTTCCCGTTTTGATCTTATACTGACCGGGGTTGATCTAACACGCTTTCGATCAAATGGACGGCCCTGTGGCTCATTTGTGAATTACAATTGTTCAAACGTAGAATTTTAGTGATCGTCTGGGGTGAACTCGTGAGGAATCACCGAGAGTCAGTTCAGTTCTGCATGCGGTTCGCGGCTTTCATCTTAATTCATGGGGTTACAAGCCATAATTGTCTTACTAGAAAACGGCGGGATCAGTTCTAATACTCTCTTATGGCTGCTTGCACGGTCTCTGTCGTTTATCCCGTTGCATCAAACCGAGCACGCCAACACATTTCATGTTGTTCCACTCTAGGAGCCATTACCACATTCAGTCCACAACAAAATCGTTGTTTCAAAGCTACTCTGAATGAGCGGTTCATAATGCCATACAAAAGAGGATTTAAGGCGCTTGACGTACAACCTAGGAAGATATAACTCATGTAGGTGCCACGAGAGAGGGCTCCGCCAGGCAAAAACGAGTCAAGCATCTCAATAACAATTATAGGAATCCAGCATGCTCCAAAACCCAACACCAAAACAAACAAGGTTTTAGTAACTTTTATTTCGTTCAAGGAAACTTGTCCAACACTCGTAGTAGTCGAGAAAGCCCCGTGGTTTGACATGTTGGTGGTGTGTTTGTGCATAGTTCGGAAAACTTGCACATAAGACACGATAATGATGCAAAAAGGCATGATAATAAAGACAAATAGAGAGAATGAAGTGTAGATGAGATTAGAAACGAATCCAGGGATGCTCAAAAAACACGAAGAACGACCACCATTGAAAGTAAATGAGCCTATAACCAAAGGAGCTAGTGCTGCAGCCAGAGATACAAGCCATACAAAAACTAACATACAAATGCAGTACCTTTTACGAAACCACTTTCTGTACAAGGTCGGTCGGACTACACAAAAGTACCTGTTTAATGCTATTAGTGACATCGTCTGTAGAGCTATGAAGGATAACCAGAGATACATAAATCCTTGCAGTTGGCACAAAACACCGCCAGAATCCCACTTTCCTTTGGTTAGGACTTTGACAGTAAGTGGCATCACAAAAACAGCCTTTAAGATATCAGATGTACTCAGTGCAATAATATACAGATTAGTTTTTGTCTGCAAACATGGCGTCTTGAGTACCACGAAAAAAAGAGCCAAGTTACCAACGCCAGATAAAACGTTTATCAAGATCATCAAGGAAGATTCAAATATAGTGAGACCAATGCTTCGATTAGCTAGATCAAGATCAATCCTTTCTCTCCATGTCATATTTTGAGCCATGATGAATCTTGTACAGGACAATCTCAAGTGACAATTAATTTTCTATTAAAAACGTTAAGCAAAGTCAAAAAGGTCTTTCCCTATCGCTTCGACAAAGCAACTAGGACTATCACTCATTAAATCAAATGTTGAATTCAAGCGGTAACCATGACACATTAGGCAATTTAAAGGACGTTTAAATCTATTAACTTATGCGTCACTGTTTGGCATTGGCCAATGAGTACAAGTCACAGGTCGGTAATATTTGATTCAAGAACGGAAATTAAATAATGCCAAACGCAGTTATATTTGTTGGCGATATAATTCCCATTATCATAAGTGTACTTTTTGCGTGCAGGTGTACATGCATACAAAAAACTTAATCAGTCATAGGAAAGTGAAGGGTTGTCAAAGTGCATAGGTCTCTCTCCTACTGCAACATGTTTTTTAACATGTTCAGTAAAAGTTCTAGGATTTGAGTTTGTTTTCGTATATAAACCAAAATAAATATCAGTATATTTTGGAAGTCGCTCCTATTAATCCATTTTTAAGTACTATATTATTATTATCTCGTATAGCGCTGATATAAATGTTTTCATAAGCACGTATTCTTAAAGTAAGAGTTATACCAATTAGATTTTGACTCAAGTGTTAATAACAAGAAACACCTGCCAGCTCTTCAAGTAAGCTTTTCACAACACCAGGCTAAAAAATCGCATTTAAAGGTAACTTTAACTTTTTCATGCTATCACAATTAAACCATCCGTTATTGTTAATAGGCAATACTGGACCAAAAACACTGAGCTGCGTTTCACAGAAGAGATTACTACTTGCAACCCCAAGTAATATGTACTCAATAACAGCTCTGTTAATGATATACAGTTGACTATTTACTATTTATATTATGACTTTCATTAGTATGACCATTATCTTGACATTTAACGCTTTTCCAATCACCTTATTCATCGATAATTGCCGATCAATCTTTCTTACTTCAAACAGGTTCTTTATGAAAAGTCATTTATGTAGGGTCATATACGATGATGTAGTCTGATGTATTCAAGCAAACTATGTACTCTAAGAAAGTCTCGATCTGCTGCAGGATAGCAATAATAATAATAAGAAGACTATATATAAAGAGGTTAAACGCTAAACAGTTACAAAACGATAAACTTGTGACCCTAAATGAAACAAAAACAAAAAACTAAAACTAAAAAACAAAAACTAGATAGTATACAATAAAATAAAACTAAAAAACATAAGGCTATATACACAAATACTATCAGCAATAAATAGCTACCAAGGTAACGCTAATGAGCCAATGAGAAGGCAGAAAAACCTTGCCAGTTTTTGAGCTCTCATAACAAAACCTATTATCTTAATTTAAAAGCTCAAAACTTTTTACGCAAACGAGAAAGTCAAATATACCACAAAGATTCTTAGATTTGATGAATGGGTCACAGAGATACAATGCTCTGTATTTGGCAGTTGGGAAATAAGATATTTTGGTCAGCAGAAAAACCATCGTAAATATCCCAAAAAGGTTTTTACTGCAATTTGACATGGTTTTGTTGCAAGCTTTGGTGACCAGCTGACCGTATACAGTTTTTTTAAGCATCACTGCAAGTTAAAAAAAAGCATTGATGTTTTTTCTTTGCTACGGCTGAGCAAATACGAGTAACGCATGCGCATTCAGTCACTGCAGGAGAACTGCCCATAACGTGACATCAAAACAATCAGTAAAAACGCCAAGAAAAGGGCGGAGGGGGAGACAAAAAGCAACAACACAAAGAAAACTGCATTCTACAGGAAGCATACATCTTATACTTGGAAGCCAGACTATTTGAGATGAAACTTTTCTTAGCGCAGAAAATTTTGTTCAAATTTCTATTGTTTTAGTCGATTCTTTCCTCTCATAAACAAGTGATAATGAAAATGGCAACTTCATCTGGTCTCAACCAACTTCATAAAAATTAATCAAGATCGAAGCGAAGACACTCGACCAATGGCGTACACTCTTGGCATATCACGTGATTACTCCACTTTTCCCATGACCCCCTACGGACTTTCTTTTCACCTTCAAATCTCCCAACAACTCTGTCAAATGTCTGCGCATGCGCCAGATTTCCCGGGCTTTCTTAACCACAGGAAGCCCATGAAATACCTATTTCTGTCAATATTTTCGTAAGATTATTATTTAGTTTTTATATAGAATAAGCAAACATATACCAAATTCTTTACTCTAGCCGTCATTTTCTTTTTGGTAAATCTGATAAATTCTGTTCGGGTTTCCTGTGGTCTTAATATTAGCTTTGGGGGCCTGCTAAAATCGCAAATTTGAACTGGTGACACATCTTCAATTTTTTGACTCACTGAGTATTTGTTGATTAGTATTCTATTACTTTATACATCCAGGTTTGAGCTTAGACATTCAGACCCGTCGCTTGGGGAGGTTCGAACGTTCGAACCCCCACCCCCACCCCCTCCCTACCTATAGAAAATACCGGCTTAGATTAGGCTACTAGTACTTTCCCTAAATGCCCCGATCAAACGAAATCGCAAGGGAACGCAAATTTTGACTTGCTCGTCTCGTTTGGACACCTCTCAACGCAAGTCAGCGCAAGCTTTTCAAAACTTCTCAACAAAAACCAGCTACTTGAAGGATAAGGAGAAAGTCTGGTTTTAATTGGTGTTGCTTGAATTATTTGAAGGAGTGGGAATGTGCAGAATTTCGGACAAAAAAGAAGATAAACAACTTGTGAAGCTTAACGCGTTGACTGTTCAAACGAGTCAAAACTTCCATCAACTTGGGATCAAAGTTGAGCGCGCTCAAACTGCTTGCACGTCTTCTCAAGTTGATGCTAGTAGGCGCAAGTCGATGCAAGTAAGTTATATATTTATTTTGTAGATAATTCAACTTTATTTATTTCAACGTGTAAATCTATATGTTATTTATGGCAAATGAAAAAAAAAAGTCAAAAAAAAAAAGAAGTCAAATCCAACGAGCGGCAAGTTCAAAACTTGCGGCAGCTAGCACCTCTTTGCGTTCTCGTTTGATTGGGGCCAAAGAAAATACAGTCACATTGTTGCACTTCTCTGTAAATAAACCTTTGGTATTGTGGTTTTATCAAAAAACCCGACATTCAGCTATTTATTTTAACGATTTCTTAGTTTTGACAACTGAAGTATTTTCCATCATTTCTACTTAATTATTCTTTCCTAATCTTTTTCTTTCTCTCTCTCTTTTAATCAACAACTAATTTTGATTTTGAGGCAGGATAAAAAAATAAAAAATAAAAAAACACAGCCCTACCGGTTTCAAACCCGGCTCTTACATCTGCTCACTTGCTTCACAGTTCAAGGGTTTTCCAACTGCGCCACGGGATCAGGTAATTTGCATAACAATAGACAGCCAATTCAAGGATACACTAGGTTATTTTGTCCTTCATATCCCTCAGTAGACCAGTTAGCCTAGTGGTAAGGTGCAGTCATTTACGGCCTAGGATCCGACTGTTTCCTCCCTCTTTGACTGCGAAGCTCGCTGCGTTCTACCGGATAGCGCGGAAGGGGCCGAAATCTCCATCCTACACGTAACATGCGATGATTCAGCGATTTGTCTGGATGCATGGTCCGATTTTTTGTCTTTTGCATAAAATTAGCATATTAATTTCTTTGGCTGATAGGTTCGAGTCCTGCCTGTGTCAACAACTTTTTTTTTCTTCTTCTTCTTTTCCTGTTTTTAATGGATTCTATTTCTCTTCTCTAATTTTTCTTGGCTTAAAATTCTAGTCCTCAATGAAGAAAAATACATAAACTTTTTTACATTAGTTTAATGCTTTCAAATTTTGCGTATTTTAAATAACAAAATCCCTGGAACAGTAGGAGTACCTGATAAAATTTTCATTTCACTTCCCGAAGGTCAGATGGACCTCGGATACTTATACAGGTCATTCTGAAGCATTCCCTAATCCCAGCCGAATATGGTAGAAATTGAACCTCCCTTATCTCCTTTATATGCTTGCGACGGGCCTGGACATTGCTGTCAAAGTCGTCTTTTTTGCCGAAACGTTTTCTGAAGAATTCGCACCTAGGCTTCCTCGGCTGGAAAACATTTGACCGCGGTGTTCAATCTCCCTCGCAATCTCTATAACACAGGGATCCCGTAGGAATGAATAGTTTCTGATATAAATGGTGAGTTATAAAATATTAATTTTAATAAAACACAAGAGCCTTCTTTGTAGACGTTTGTTTGTGTCTGCAAAGGAGGCCATACAAGTGGAGTATTTGACAGTGTTATTTAGATACATTTTACTGTACAAGGCATATTTGACATTGTTAAATTTCAGTGCATAAATGGCAGACAAAGAAACAAATAACAACAAAAATAACTCAAGTAATGTTAGGGTTAAAACCTAAGGTCAATTAGGATCTGTCTTGGGCAGCCATAAAAGTTCATGTATGTACTTAATACATACACATTCATCTTGATCACTAGCTATAGAGCAAGCAAGAACGTAAGGTGCTGTGACACATTAAGTTCATGTGCAACTCGTCTTACTATGGCATTGAAGAAGTTGCATGAACCATCTCAGCGTATAACAAACCCTGCATAGTGCAATATCATTGGCGTACATAAAACAAATGTAGTAACGTTTTTCTGCGTTGCGTTTTTCTGTATAGTACCTCTTGCAAATGGCTTATACAACTTGTTTAGCAATGCCATTGAAAGATAAGTTGCAGAAAAAAGTGCACCATGCAATGGTGCCTTTAAAGCAGAACCACACTATCTTGAAATTCCAAGGTGTGTGGACTGTTCTAAAGACAGAGAGGAGACCACTAGCCTGCACAGTGAGCCCTTTTTTGCTTCTTTTTTGAAAGTGTCAAATATATAGGCTAGAGTTTTCTAGGAAGATCAGTGGTTCCTTTGTCCTTTTTGCCTTTGTTAGTATGGCATCCCATCAAACAACCTCAGTTTTCACAGTTTTCATTTAACTTAAACTATACAACAAAAAAGAAGTTCTCCTCAACAGATTTCCTTTAAGACCTCCCTTTATCTCTGGATGCAAATGAGATGTGTATATTTTTTTCATTCTCAATTTCTTTCCATTTCTCCCATCCTTTCTCACTGATGTGGTATGATGTATTAGTTGTTTATTTTTTGTAAACAACTTTATCTTGTTTAAAACTTGTCATAGGTTTATCTCCAACTCCACAAGTTCCAACACCAACCTGTTAGAATGACCAAAACCGGTTTAACTGGATTGATCAAAACTTGTTTATCTGGTTTAACTAGAACTAAGCTTAACTAGTTTCACCCAAACTAGTCATGTACATGTAGTTTACTTGTTTAGCCAAACTGGTCAAACAGGTTATATAAAAACAGGTTCATGTGATTTCACCCAAACTAATTTTAAGTGCATTTAACCAAACAGGTTTAACCAAAACAGGCTTAACTGGTTTCATTCAAACTGGATTTACCCAAACCTGGTCATGTACATGTCACCAAAAAGTCTGACTAGATTCAAAACAATAAAAGTAACGAACTTAATAAGCTACAGTACTTACTCGACCAGTCAAAGTTTCAGGTGATGCAAATATACTTTTCTTGGACATCCCCTTTAGATTCTTTCCTTGTTTACTTGAGGTACCTCCCTGGAAAGTAAGTACAATAGCCATGAAATTTCAGTAGTGTCACAGCTACACTGTAAGACTGTTGAATTGTGACCTACATGTAGATTTTTCAGTTCCCAGTAGTTCTTTTCTAACCACTGATAATAATTGTTGGGCATAGCTTGTGTAAGTACACACATATCATTGGTTTATTTCAATACATGTACATGTACATTGACAGGTAAACCAATAACCTAACAGCAGAAATACTGTATGTGGATAATAACACAATGATTTTTGCCCAGTAAACCAATAACCTAACAGCAGAAATACTGTATGTGGATAATAACACAATGATTTTTGCCCAGTAAACCAATAACCTAACAGCAGAAATACTGTATGTGGATAATAACACAATGATTTTTGCCCAGTAAACCAATAACCTAACAGCAGAAATACTGTATGTGGATAATAACACAATGATTTTTGCCCAGTAAACCAATAACCTAACAGCAGAAATACTGTATGTGGATAACAACGCAATGATTTTTGCCCGGTAAACCAATAATCTAACAGCAGCATGTACATGTAGCCTTGTTGTGAGTCCTTTGTATGTGGCAGATGAAGCGTACCTCGCAAGTGGACTATTAACTCATACCTTAGAATTATTAAAGAAATCTAACCATCTGTTTTTTTCTTGTTCTCTTTGCTCACCAATTTCCTTGAAAAATATAATTAAGGAAATCTTAACATGAGAGATAACAATGTTGTAACAAACACATTTTTATTTTCTACGTAAATATACAATGTACTTGTACAATTGCAGTCAACACTCTCAGAGCCATCATCCAGGGAAGGTACAAAATATGTAGAGCAGGGGGGGGGACTTCCTTACCTTCTATTCTCTGAGTAAGAGTCCGTTCTAAGGGGTTGCCTCAATCATTACCCATCAAGAAAAAAAATGCACAAGATCTACCTTTAAACGCTGTTGTTTTTTGGCCATTTTTTTCCTCTTTTGTTCTCTTATTTGGTCTTTTTCTTTCCTATCAGAAATAAATTTTAATTCATCTCTTTAGTACACTGTATACATATATAATTTTGTAGTAATGTCACTTAATGGCGATAAGACAATACCTTGAAATCTTTTTACTTGATCCTGAAGCTGCTGCTGCCTCTGTGCTATCACTAGTAAATGAACGTTTTTGACCTGTAGTTACGGTAGACTGTGAAGAACCTCTTAATGAACTTGTCTGTAGATAAACAAAAGGTACATTCAACACAAGAACAACTTTCCAGTGAGTAAACTAGTTTGGGCTATACTGGTGTAAAGATGCAATAAGGAATGGATAGAAATTTGTAAAACTTTATAAAAAGAGAGTATGTAAGCCTTTATAAGAATGGAAGGTTTTGTTTGTTCTTGCGCCAGATTATGCTCGTGTTACTATCTTAGATTGTCTGATATCACAGTGTGTCTGTTGAATTGGAAAAACGGCTTCATACACATATTAAAGTATTCTAGCTTAGACTAATACCTTTACAATTTCTGTGTTTCCATAATCAAACGTTACTGTACATGTTGTTAAATCATCTGATACCAAGTCTATAGTAGCTGGGTAGTAACTAAAGACAAAAATGGATTTTCAGCATTTTGAACAAAGTTGGTAATTACAGTATATACAATGACAGCCCTTTTTGGATGTGTTAGATGAGTGATAGCGAACAATGGAGTACAGTGGAGGCTCGGGGGAATTGAAATGCTAATAAATTATGATTTCTCAATTGTCAGATTTTGAATTCCTTTGTTATCTAGTACATGTATATATTGAGAATGGTCTATTATTGTCTTGTGTTGATTATCACAATATTCAGGAACTTGTACCCAGGCCCTCACAATATGAAAGCCGTTATCACATCACATGTAACTATATTAACATAGATTTCCTACTCATAGATAGAAAATTCATGCCGATATTTGTAACAAACTAATGATGCGTACTTTCCATCACGACTCCAAACTGCTTCACATTTATCACCAACTTTCCATGTGCTTCCAGCAGCTGTATCTTTACCTTGTCCTTTCTAATAATGGTTAATATTAATTAATGATTAATTTATTATATAAACTCCTTAACTACAAAAGGAAATGGGGAAGATGTGTTGCACATATGAGTTTAAGTGGAAACATACATGACTGTATGGCTTCAGGGCTGGAAGTTGACTTTTACATGTAGTCCACTAGCATTGAAGTGTTAAGGTTGGTGCCTACTATTGTCCGCGCGCACTGCTTTCTGCGCATGCAAAAACACTGAATTTTTGTCGGTAAAGCAATCGTAAAAGCAAGGCCTTTTTACAACTTTTTGAAAAAATAAACTTACAGAATTAAAGGAAAACCATTTAGCCTCTCCTGTGTTTGAATGAAATTCACAGTTGATAAATAGAACCTGAGTTACAACGCCTGTTTTGACTATCATTTCTACCAGAAACGATCTGTTTTCGCCGCCATCTTGAAAATTTCCCACAATGCATTATAATTCGCTCTACTTTCCGGGGAGGGCTAGGGAATTTTTGAACATTTTCGCGAATTCTGATCAGTTTTCGCGCGTTTATCTGCAAATAACTTTCTAAATCGCACGGATACCCCTATTTTTTATTTCTGTATATTGTAAAGTGGAGATTAACCTACTATTTTAAAATATTTTTATGAATTTAAAATTGAAACTTGATTGTAAAAATTGGACTTTTCATTTGGCGGTCATGAACCAAAACAGGTCTAAAACTAGTAAAAAGTCATTAAAAAAAATTGTTATTCTGGTTTTTCATATTTCGTATGGCATTGACAAGTAAGAGAATTGTGTTGTAAACGTTTTAGTAAAAAAAGTTTGACATTTTTTCAAAATATGGGGTATTTATGATTTTTTCTTTGGGCCTCAAGAATAGGCAGATTTTGCAACATTTGATGGCGTGTAACTCATTAATATGCACGGTGACCCCCAATTTTTTCCTTGGATTCAAGTTCCCTATGATGGGCTCTTTGATACCCATGTGGTTTTTGGCCAAAAAAATTACCTTCCCATTAGTAGGCACCAACCTTAATAGTAAGATTTTTTTACTAGCAAGTGGTAAAGATCACTAGCTACAAATTCTAAATGAAGTTACTTTTTAATGTTGAATGTCAAAATGTCAGAATACCCAGCCACCTTTTTGAATAACAATAGAAGCTTTTGTATTCTTGTATTGTTTTCACAGAGTTCCACTCTAGAAACATTATGGTGGATGGGTATTCTGAAGTTACTCCTTTGATTTTTCTTATACATCAGGACTCCATTTAAGCCGACCTTAGGCTGAACTGGACAATCATGTATAGTTTGATTCTGTGGCATTTACCTCATTGACTTTAAGAAGATCTAATGTCAAGTTTATAACTTCCTAAAAATACAGAAACAACAACAAGGTATTAAAATTACAGTAATGATAAATTGAACTTAGATTTGAGTAAAATATTCGTGTTTTTAGTAATCAACTTTTATAAGAGTTTGACGTTTCAGTGTCAAAATCCCTTTCTGATATCCGGCACGGATAAACGACAAAACAACACAACACATCTATGGATAACTTCAACAAACCTCTAAATCTTTTTTAAGCTTATGAAGTTCTTCATTGTCGGGTTCTGAAGTTAAAGCAGCTTCGACCTACGAATACAACAAGACCAATTAACATTCAAAAGGAAAACACAAAATCAGTCTGACAAAAACCCTGGCATCTGAAGCTAATATTTGGCACAAAATACAAACTTTCTTGATAAAGAATAAACCTTGTAGATAGCACAAGGCTTTTTTCATTTAAAATACACATTTAAAGAGTAAAATCGCCATTTATACCTGATCAAGTTGTGCTCTGTACTGAGTGAGGTTTGTTTGAAGATCCGCCATGTTGAAATTTTGAGAAGATACATGGAAGCGAGGCTAATGTATCACAGGAAACCCGATCTTTCAAAATGAAACTCACAGGCAGCCCAGGCTCCGCTCCTAGGCAGGCCCGGATCAAACGAGAACGCAACGACGCGCAAGTCAACATAATTTTTGACTTGCGCCTTCGTTGCACCGTCAACTTGCATCGACTTACGACTACTTGCATGGACTTACGAGGACTTGCGAGCAGTATGAGCGGGCTAGTATCGGTACTATAAAAATAACTCAAATGAGAAGGAGAAAACATGAGAGTCTTCCATTTGTTTTCTGCCCTTCAGTGTGTCGTGTTTGCAGAAGAGTGCATCAAGGCTAATAAACACTGCACAACTTTTCGCAAAAATTGTACTGTGTTTCGACAGTGTTTATCAGCCTTGATGCAATCTTCTGCAAACATGACATACTAAAGAGCAGAAAACAAATGGAAGACTCTCCAAAGTTAACTGACCAAAGTGCCCCAGTACAGTTCCTTTGATGAGTATGATACCGGTCGATAGTATTACATTTCATTTCTTCTGTCTGACCTACTAAGTATCAATTACAACATGCTACAGCACAGTAGAAACTGATCCAATAAGATTCCAACACGTACTTGTTTAAGCAGCTACCCTTCAGTCCGTTCCAGTACACCCATAACACGCCAGAAAAGCTTGCTTTGAAAGCGTACAAAAAAGCTTTCAGCTACTCTTCAGTCTTCCAATACATCCATAACACGCCAGAAAAGCTTGCTTTGAAAGCGTACAAAAGAGCTTATAAGTAAGAACATCAAATACGTGAAGTCGACTACCATGGAGCGAACTCAAGACGGTAACACCTTCGTCCATCGTCCATCGTTTAAAGCTGTTGTCTTGGTGGTTATCCTGACCTGTGTCCAAATTGCTTGTTTTGTTCAAGTTCATTGGACGCTCTACACTTATCGTATAGAGATTGATGGTCTGGCAAAACGAATAGATTACAAACATCAAAGTAGTGAGAAAGAAGGTAAGTTTTCGTGACTAGAAAATGAGGAAGTTCTCCATAATGGAACCATTTCACTTCCGCATTGAATCCATGCATACGTTCACTTTCCCGTTACGTTGTACCTAAAATTTGTGTAACGTACTAAAGAGTCCTCATAACTTCTTCTGTAGTAAACATTTTGAGTTTGTTTTACATTGTACAGTAAAGAGAGGAATTGGCTTAAATAAATAGTCTTGACAAAATAGAAAGAAATTGCGTGTCAAAGAGTGCTGAATTACTGGTTGTAAAACTTCAGAAAAGTCGCTCACATTTGAGTTGGGTTGAAAATTCATGAACGATTTATGGAATGGAGGCCCAAACCAAAGTGTATGATATGAAGCTAAGATACCAGCGCACTCTATCTAGCCAGGTTGACCTCGATCCTTCAAACATATAGATAGTCTGCCATGTAAGTTTTATCTAAAACTGATAAAATATAAAGGATCAAGAAGGGTCACCGTTGTAGGATGGCTCTTCAGTGTTCTATGTGTGTGTGTGGGGGGGGGGGGACCCTATCTTCATATAAAGAGGCTCTTGAGCGTTAAAACTCACACTAGTATATTAATAAGAACGTTATTCCAAATCAATTATTTAGGGGTGTTTGTACGACGTGTAAAGCGATCCCAAGACACTCCACTGGTTCCTGGCAAGCATTCTAAGTCCACATCGAACTCTCATCTCAACGTCCAATTGATTCGCAGCGAAGTATCCAAAGAACTGAAGCATTTACTTAAGACCCGAATTTGTGTCAACAACAAAAAGGTTTGCATAAGGGGTCCGCGAGGACGAAGAGGAAAGACTGGGAAACGAGGGAGAAGAGGTTCCCCAGGCCCTAATGGGACCCCGAGGTCCTGTTGGGAAACACGGGCCAGCAGGAACTCCTTGTAAGAAATGTAACATCACCGTTGATGATCTCAAAACCTTGATAACAAAGTTGGGACCTCAAGACCTTCCTGGTTTTCGGGGTCCTCCTGGACTTAAGGGCGAGAAAGGTGATCCCGGAAAAGAAGTTTCACTCGTTAGTATCTCCATTCCTCCAAAGTCCGTTGTAGTTAACGAAAGTGGTATGGTGTCTTTATATTGTGGAGCCAAAGGTTTTCCAACTCCAAGAGTAACTTGGAAAAAAGTCAATTCATCTTTGCCATTGTCAGGACGACATGTTGTTGATGTGAATGGTGGTTTGTTGATAAGAAATGTGAAGAAGAGCGACCAAGGCACGTACAAATGTACAGCTAAAAACATCTTTCCTGGGGAAGCAACGGCTTATGCAACTGTAATTGTACAAGGTATGGAGGCAGAAAATTTCAATATTTTTATGACAAACATCCAGGAAACTTGAGTCTGAGAATCTGCACACACCCTTGTAAAAACCTTCTACAGAAAAATGTGACGTTTGTCTACAAATTTGGGCGATTTGTAGAACTTGCTCAGGTCTCTTTTGGTCATGATATCGAGCGACTTTGGCTCGCGCTTGTAGACAGAATGCGCATGGTAGCGCACCTTTACAATGATATGACTGATGTTATACACTGAATTACTTTTAAGGCCCTGACACACGGTGCAACATTTCTTGAAACATTTGCTGAAACAGCGCACGCAACCAGGTTGCACCGTGAGTCCAACACTGATACATCTCGTGCAATGTTGCGCGCAACAGTTCTGGACAGTTGCAGAAGTAGAACTCAATTCTACTTCTGGGGCTGTTGCGCGCAACGTTTCGCGAAACATTGGAATGGGTGGACACACGCTGCAACTTTGTGTTGCGCGCGATGTCTCAGCAAATGTTTCAAGAAATGTTGCACCATGTGTCCTGGCCTTTAGTGCACCATATATCATTGCGTTAAAAGTCGGCGAAGTGTAACATGTTATGCGTGGCTATGGTAACAATGTTGTGAGTTTTTGAAACTCGTTCGAACCTGCAACATGCTCCACAACCGACAATGTTCCCCTAAAAAATATGTCACATGACTTGATGCGCGTATTATTGCTGCGAGCGAAGCGAGTAGCCTCCTATTCTGAACACAGTGTAATTTGTGGATGTCACTAGACGAACATGCGATACATATGATCAGCGGTTCAAGTCCATACCGTATCGAGAGTCGATTCAAGGATGTCACTAGACGAACACGCGATACATTCGATCAGCGGTACAAAATTTTTGCGAACGCTAATCCATAGCTGTTGACAGACAAATTAAAGGTCTTGACTACTGCGGCTTGTTGAACTACAGGCAACCAGTGTACGGTTCGAGGTGCGTCTTGTTAAAAAGTTTATTAACGACAACATATCAATCGCTCTTACTCTAGCGGCAGCTAATCTAAATGTCCTTTTTAAGCCGATTTTGGGCTCCCTTTTACATGGGCACGAGTCAACGCACGAGTGCATCTAGTTCAATATTGAAGGTCAACTAGCAGTGTTCGTCACACAACACACAGGAGATAGACAAGAAACATTTCATATATCAGAGAAAGCGGTGTACTTTCGTGAGTTTTAGGGAAACAGTTCTGCTAACGTGGATACACCAGCTGTTTTCTGCTCGCAGCAATTCACTTTCTATTAGAAATAGCTAGTCTCAAACTTTATTTATCTATAAACTGCCGTAAATGATGCTCTTTACAAAGTCGGCCCAGGCGACGACACAAACTGCGGCAGCGTAGGAGACTAACCAGGAACAGGCAGTTGTATAACTAGTCTCTTCGAAGTCCTTTTAAGGCTTGTCACACAAACGCTCCCTAGGGTGTGCATGTTGCGTGACGACCAGTAAAATGGCTGCGAAAGAGACTATTGCATAATTGACACATTAATTATAATGTTATTATTCACTTCTTTTAGACGCTGCCAAAATAATCCAAAACCAATTGACTCCCATCATCACTGAAGAAGGACAAAATGTGACATTAACATGTGTTGCAAGTGGGACTCCTCCACCAACTATCACGTGGTCTAAAGTCTTCTCCTCTCTACCTAATGGTAGATATGATATATCACAACACATTGAGAAGAGAAAAGAACATGGAATGCTGTGGAAGGATAATGTAGTGACAAGTAATCTAACACTTATCAACTTGTCTCTGGGTGATAATGGTTTATTTCTTTGTAAGGCTGTCAATAAATTGAGTAGCGATCAAGCCATGACACAGCTTGTTGTTGTAAAGCCCTTATATTTCACAGTGGAGCCGCCATCTAAACTTAAAGTCTTTCCCGGGAAAACTGTACAAATTGATTGTCAAGCGGCTAATGCTAAAGAGCAGACGTGGATTCAACCAACACGTGACGCAACCAATGTCAATGTGTTCAGCAATGGCAGTCTTGTTATTACTATGGCAACTAAACAGAATGAGGGGATCTACAAGTGCAGAGCAAGAAATAACTATCGACAGATCTCTGCTGTGACGTATGTGAGTGTTGATGATGTGCGTAAGTATCCATGAAGCTTTGCGAAATTAGCAGAGACTCATTAGGGACAAAGAATTCAGGGAAACAGCACAAACTGATTTGTTGATCAATTATTGTTGTTATTTTATACAAACTAAAATTCTAATCATCCTTAGAAACTTACAAAAATTATGCAAAGTAATGCCAACTACTCAATTCGTATTCCGCACGAAAATTCCAGTTATCTATGATTTTTCAGGAGGACTTGAAAAATCAGCCATACTCAGTAACCATGGCGACAACAGATACTTCCAAGATATCCTTGATTACCTGGCACCTGTTTTAAAGAGTTCCAGGACAAGTCGTTGGCAAAGATGTTGGCATGCTGCAGTGGATGGATGGGATGTAAAGACAAAGTTTCATGCTCAGTGTGATGGTAAAGGTCCTACAGTAACTCTAGTTCGTGTAGGGAAGTACGTGTTTGGTGGATACACTGACGTATCCTGGCATAGTAAGTATAGAAGACTGAACTTCTCTTGGCTACCAGTCTGTATCGAGTCTGTACATTGAGCGCAATAAGTATAGGTACAATCACTGCCATTTCTAATAAAGTATGTGACTACAAATTTGCAGTTTTAATTGTCCTCATGCACCAGCAATAACAGTTTCTTGACAAGAATCTCGTGTATACATGAACTAAACTCGTGATCAATCAAGGAAGGTTAAAATCTCACCGATTAGAATTGGTAATTTATGTTTGTCATGTTTTTAAAATTAAAATTAAAATTGTTTCCTTTTATCATTATGTTTTAGCAAATACTGCTTATTCTAGTTCCACGAGATCGTTTCTGTTTTCTTTGTACAACATCAATGGATATCAACCCATCAAACTAGGCCTGACAGGACAGTACAACCAGCATGCAATGTATGGAAACAATGGATATGGTCCAACATTTGGTGGTGGACATGACTTACACATCTCTAACCAAGCATCAAGTAACAAGAATTCATATACAAATGTCCCTAATTCATACAAATCACCAGGGTCCAACTCCTTCTTGGCTGGAAGCTATACGTTTACTCCTAACGACGTTGAAGTTTTTTATGAGATGACTTAAGGTGCATGACCCGATCGGGGGGGGGGGGGGGTGTGGGGGGGGAGGGGAGGGGAACTCCTATATATAAGAGGGCGGGGATACTCGTCTAAAATTTCGAAAATGACCGGCCGGCCCTAAAATGTACACTAGTCTTATCCTGGTGGGCGTGGCAGCAATTGATTTCTACCCCTAAAAGTGCACCAATTTAAAAACAAACAAAAAATGAAGAATCCAAAAAAATAAATCATTAAAATCGTCCCAGTAATGCCTACTAATGATGTTATATTTAACGAAGAATACCCTAAAAGTATACCAGCTAAGTCTCTGGTAGTCTACACAAGTTTGAAACATGTACTCTAAAATGTACCAGATCACTGATTTTGACCCCTAAAATGTACGAGCATCCCCGCCCATCCCGATCAGAGTGCCCCCTACATGATTCCTTGCTGTAATAGATTCTCTCAATAAAAATCGCTGTATATAAATTTGATATTTTGTATGTTTTGAGTTACTTAAAAATGGGGTAACCGTTCAAAGACAAGGGTATTTAAGGATTTCGCGCGAACGGTCGATGTATTCCGGCTATAACTCGTTGAGTAAGCGTCTACCAGGTCTCTCAAAGGTGTGGTCACTTAATCAGCTTGGATGCACACTTTTGCAAACATGACTCACTGAAGGACGGAAGACAAATGGAAGACTCTCAAAAATCAACCAAAGTACCCCAGTACAGTTCATTTGATGAGTCCGATACCGGTCGATAGTGTTACATTTCATTTCTTCTGTCTGCATGACCTACTAAGTATATTGCTGTATCCATTACAACATGCTACAACACATAAGAAACTGACTCAACAAGATTCCAACACGTACTTGTTTAAGCAGCTACCCTTCAGTCCGTTCCAATACATCCATAACACGCCAGAAAAGCTTGCTTTGAAAGCGTACAAAAGAGTTTATAAGTAAGGACATCACATACGTAAAGTCGACTACCATGGAGCAAACTCAAGACGGTAACAACTTTGTCCATCGTCCATCGTTTAAAGCTGTTGTCTTGGTGGTTATCCTGACCTGTGTACAAATTGCCTGTTTTGTTCAAGTTCATTGGACGCTCTACACTCATCGTATAGAGATTGATGGTCTGGTAAAACAAATGGATTACAAACATCAAAGTAGTGAGAAAGAAGGTAAGTTTTCGTGACTAGAAAATGAGGAAGTTCTCCATAATGGAACCATTTCGCTTCCGCATTGAATTCATGCATACGTTCACTTTCCCGTTACGTATACGCTACTTAAAATTTTTGTAACGTACCAAAGAGTCCTCATAAATTCTTATGTAGTAAACATTTTGAGTTTGTTTTACATTGTACAGTAAAGAAAGGAATTGGTTATATATAATTGTCTTGACAAAAAAGAAAGAAATTGCGTGTCAAAAGGTGCTGGACTAGTTGAAAACCTTCAGAAAAGTCGCTCACATTTTTGGATTTGAGTTTTGAAAATTCACGAACGATTTGTTGAATGGGGGCCAAAACCAAAGTGTATGATGTGAAAATACCAGCGCTCACTCTATCTAGCCAGGCTGACCTCGATCCTTCAAACATATAGATAGTCTGCCATGTAAGTTTTATCTAGAATAAAATATAAAGGATCAAGGAGGGTCACTGTTCTAGGATGGCTCTTCAGTGTTCTATGTGGGGGGAGTGGGGAGTGGGGAGTTGAACCCTATCTTCATAAAAAAGAGGCTCTTGAGCGTTAAAACTCACATTAGTATATTAATTGGAACGTTATTCCAAATCAATTCTTTAGGGGTGTTTTTACAACGTGTAAAGCGATCCCAAGACACTCCACTGGTTCCTGGCAAGCATTCAAAGTCCACATCGAACTCTCATCTCAACATCCAATTGATTCGCAGCGAAGTATCCAAAGAACTGCAGCATTTACTTAAGACCCGAATTTGTGTCAACAACAAAAAGATTTGCATAAGGGGTCCGCGAGGACGAAGGGGAAAGACTGGGAGACGAGGGAGAAGAGGTTCCCCAGGCCCTATGGGACCCCGAGGTCCTGTTGGGAAACACGGACCAGCAGGAACTCCTTGTAAGAAATGTAACATCACCGTTGATGATCTCAAAACTTTGATAACAAAGTTGGGACCTCAAGGCCTTCCTGGTCTTCGAGGTCCTCCTGGACTTAAAGGCGACAAAGGTGATCCCGGAAAAGAAGTCTCACTCGTTAGTATCTCCATTCCTCCAAAGTCCGTTGTAGTCAATGAAAGTGGTATGGTGTCTTTATATTGTGGAGCCAAAGGTTTCCCAACTCCAAGAGTAACTTGGAAAAAAGTCAACTCATCTTTGCCATTGTCAGGACGACATGTTGTTGATGTGAATGGTGGTTTGTTGATAAGAAATGTGAAGAAGAGCGACCAAGGCACGTACAAATGTACAGCTAAAAACATCTTTCCTGGGGAAGCAACGGCTTATGCAACTGTAATTGTACAAGGTAAGGAGGCAGAAAATTTCAATATTTTTATGAAAAACATCCAGGAAACTTGAGTTTGAGAATCTGCACACACCCTTGTAAAAACCTTCTACAGAAAAATGTGACGTTTGTCTACAAATTTGGGCTATTTTTAGAACTCAGGTCTCTTTCGGTCATGATATATCGAGCGACTGTGGCTCGCGCTTGTAGACAGAATGCGCATGGTAGCGCGTGTTTACAATGATATGACTGATGTTATACACTGAATTACTCTTAAGGCTCGAACACACGGTGCAACTTTTCCCGAAACATTTGCTGAAACACCGCGCGCAACACGCTTGCACCTTGTGTCCACCACTGAAACATCTTGTGCAATGTTGCGCGCAACAGTTCTGGACAGTTGCAGTAGTGAGAACGTTGTAGTAGTAAGAATTCGATCCTACTTCTGCGGCTGTTCCGCGCAACGTTTCGCGAAACACCGGATTGGGCCAGTGGACACACACTGCAACATTGTGTTGCGCGCGATGTCTAAGCAAATATTTCTAGAAATGTTGCACCGTGTGTCCGGGCCTTTAGTGCACCATATATCATTGCGTTAAATGTCGGCGAAGTGTAACATGTTATGCGTGGCTATGGTAACAATGTGAGTTTTTGAAACTCGTTCGAACATGCGGCATGCTCCACAACCGACAATGTTCCCCTAAAAACTATGTCACATGACTTGATGCGCGTATTATCTCAAACTTTCTTTATCTATAAACTACCGTAAATGATGTTCTTTACAAAGTCGGCCCAGGCATCCAGCGACACAAACTGCGGCTGCGTAGGAGACTAACAAGGAACAGGTAGTTGCATAACTAGTCTAAGGCTCGTCACACACACGCTCCCTAGTTAGGGTGTGCATCTTGCGTGAAGACCAGTAAAAGGGCTGTTGCTGCGAAGGAGACTATTGCATAACTGACACATTAATTATAATTTATTATTCACTTCTTTTAGACGCTACCAAAATAATCCAAAACCAATTAACTCCCATCATCACCGAAGAAGGACAAAATGTGACATTAACATGTGTTGCAAGTGGGACTCCTCCACCAACTATCACGTGGTCTAAAGGTTTCTCCTCCCTACCTAATGGTAGATATGATATATCACAACACATTGAGAAGAGAAAAGAGCATGGAATGCTGTGGAAGGATAATGTAGTGACAAGTAATCTAACACTTATCAACTTGTCTCTGGGTGATAATGGTTTATTTATTTGTAAGGCTGTCAATAAATTGAGTAGCGACCAAGCCATGACACAGCTTGTTGTTGTGAAGCGAATATATTTCACGATGGAGCCGCCATCTAAACTTAAAGTCATTGCTGGGAAAACTGTGCAAATTGATTGTCAAGCGGCTAATGCTAAAGAGCCGACGTGGATTCAACCAACACGCGATGCAACCAATGTCAATGTGTTCAGCAATGGCAGTCTTGTTATTACTAAGGCAACTAAACAGAATGAGGGTAACTACAAGTGCATAGCAAGAAACAACTACCGACAGATCTTTGCTGTGACGTATGTGAGTGTTGATGATGTGCGTAAGTATCCATGAAGCTTTGCGAAATTAGAAGAGACTCATTAGGGACGAAGAATTCAGCGAAATAGCACAAACTGATTTGTTGATCAATTATTGTTGTTATTTTATACAAACTAAAATTCTAATCATCCTTAGAAACTTACAAAAATGCAAAGTAATGCCAACCACTCAATTCCGTATTCCGCACGAAAATTCCAGTTATCTATGTTTTTTAAGGAGGACTTGAAAAATCAGCTATACTCAGTAACCATGGCGACAAAAGATACTTCCAACATCTCCTTGATTACCTGGCACCTGTTTTAAAGAGTTCCAGAACAAGTCGTTGGCAAAGATGTTGGCATGCTGCAATGGATGGATGGGATGTAAAGACAAAGTTTCATGCTCAGTGTGATGGTAAAGGTCCTACAGTAACTCTAGTTCGTGTAGGGAAGTACGTGTTTGGTGGATACACTGACGTATCTTGGCATAGTAAGTATAGAAGACTGACATTCTCTTGGCTATCAGTCTGTACTTGAGTTATTGAGCGTAATAAACTACAGGTACAATCACCGCCAATCCTAATAAAATATGTGACTTCAAATTTGCAGTTTTATCTAAACTGTCCTCATGCACCAGCCAATATCAATATCTTGACAAGACTCTCGTGTATATATGAACTAAACTCGTGATCAGGTTAAAATTTCATCGATTAGAATGGATTGGTAATTGATGTTTGTCATGTTTAATTGTTGTCGTTTATCATTATGTTTTAGCAAATGGTACTTATTCTCGCTCCTCGAGATCATTTCTGTTTACTTTGTACAGCATCAATGGATATCAACCCATCAAACTAGGCCTGACAGGACAGAACAACCAGTACGCTATATATGGTACTAGTATTCTTGGTCCAACATTTGGTGGTGGACATGACATAGCCATCTATAATCAAGCATCCAGTAACAAGAATTCATATACAAGCCCTCATTCATACAAATCACCAGGATCCAACTCCTTCTTGGCTGGAAGCTATAAGTTTACTCCTAATGACGTTGAAGTTTTTTATGAGATGACTTAAGGTGCATGACCCGACCCGGGGTGGGGGAGGGGAACTCCTATATATAAGAGGCCGGGGACGCTCGTTGGAAATTTCGAAAATGACCCCTAAAAGGTACACGAGTCTTATCCTGGCGGGAGTGGCAGCAATTGATTTCTACCCCTAAAAGCTACCAATCAAAAACCAGCGATTGATTTCAATGGCAGCTCCGCTATTAGGCAGTACCTAATTTTTATATTAGGTTAGTGAGTGATTCGATCAGTTAATAGGTTAGTAAGTGAATCGACCAGTAGACTTGCCACAGGTCGTCCTGTCTTATTTAGTCTTTATTTTAGTCTTTATTCTCCGATTAAGGATTTTTTTACGCTTGAGAAGACAGTCAGTCCCGCCAAAGCCAAAAAATAAAAAGCGGGGCTGACGACTTTGAGAAAGTCTACTCGACCAGTTTATAGATTGGTTAGTGACTCGATCAGTTAAAAAGTAAGTAAGTGACTTGATCAGAATGAGTGAATGGTGCAAAGAACGTGTGTGCTACTACCAGTCTGACTGTAAAATACGAATGTAAATACATAATACATAATGCATAATGATAGAGGTTAAATAATTCTATAAAGAAAGACTTTTTTTTAACGAGGATAAAGAAGATTATATGCAAACTATCAAGTGGTCCATTAGGGACAACCATACAGTTCAACTCTCATTGCTGGCCAATCAAACCATTGCTGAACGACGAATCGAACGAATCTGGCTGAGAATGGAGTTGGCAGGACATTTGGTACTACTGTATTCAAATCAAAATTTCCTGAAAAAAGCTTAAAGAAAACGATATTGCACATAAAAATCAGCATAATGGGTGGCATGAAAGCATAGATGGGATGAGGATGGATGGACGGGATGGATGGTATGGATGGGATGGATGGGAATGGATGGGGAGGGATGGATGCGGCATTGGATGGATGGATGGATGGGATGGATGGATGGATGGGATGGATGGGATGGATGGATGGATGGATGGGATGGGATGGGATGGATGGGATGGATGGGATGGATGGGATGGATGGGATGGATGGATGGATGGGATGGATGGATGGGATGGATGGGATGGATGGGATGGATGGGATGGATGGGATGGATGGGATGGATGGGATGGATGGGATGGATGGGATGGATGGGATGGGATGGGATGGATGGGATGGACTGGGATGGATGTGATTGGATGGATGGATGGATGGATGGATGGATGGATTGTGGATGGGATGGATGGATGGATGGATGGATGGATGGATGGATGGATGGATGGATGGATGGATGGATGGATGGATGGATGGATGGATGGATGGATGGATGGATGGATGGATGGATTGATGGATGGATGGATGGAATGGTGGATGGATAAATCTTCTTCTCCTTCCAGATTACCCCACCACTTTATATAAAGAAAATGCTTATATTAATGAATACATTAATTAATTAATTAATTAATAAGCCTCTTCACGCTTTCATCCGCCATTTTGAATTGGGGCAAACGCGCCAAAATCTATAGAAATCTGGATCACTTTGGCTTACCAGAACTCGACTTATTTTTAACGTTTAATAGCGCTGCTTGCTAAAAATAATGCATCATTTAGAATACATAGTGCCATATTCCAGTCCATCCAGAGAAGAAGGTTTTATTTTAGAACATGTGTAAGAATTTTTGTTCGGGCTACGTTTGAACTCTGGCCCTTCCCACAACAGACGTATGCTTACTTGAGTAAAAGAACGAAAATGTGTGCATTAGCGCTGGAAATGGTAGCCACTAAGGTTTGAAATACCAAAATCCAACTCATAACAATTTAAGTAGTCCAAGGTTATTGCAATGTTGCGCGCAACAGAACGTGTGTTAACCCCTGCAACAGGCGCGCGCAATGCCCCCAGAAAAAGCTCGGTTGTACTTCTGTAGCTGTTGCGCAAAACGTTGAGCGATCTGTTGGTATGGCTTCAGAAAAAGAACTCGTTTCTACTTCTCTAACTGTTGCGCGTACCTGTTGCATGGTCGGACACACGCACGATGCATGTTGTGTACAATGTTACAAGCTACAGGGAAAATATCATCTTGTGTTCTGGGTTTCTACAAATTAAGCAACAAGCCCCATTAACAATAGCCCCAGCGCAGGTCGCATGAGACTATGTATAGGATAATTCGTCAGGCAGAGCAGTGAACTGACTTGAAAGATTTCATCATGTAATGAAAGCACTATGAAAGATTTAAAAGGTTTACTTTTTTGTGTTATTAAGTTTCTAGGCAGAAATGGTATTTCCCAATATTTTGAATACGACAATATATAAACTTGCGCGAGTTTGGCATTCTGCATCACGAGATTCTCTGTGGAGTTTTCGGGAATACATTTTGACGAGATCAGTTATAATTCAATTTCTCGTCTACTTACACAGTTAAACTCAAATCGACCATGTAACTAACAAATTTGGTGTTAATATTGAAGAATTGTGTACATGTAAACAACTACGAGCTTTGTTTTAAAACGATGCATGAGCTAAAAGTATCAAACGCTCTAGGGATATTCCTGAAATAAGAAACGTGGATTCCAACTGAACATCTTCAGTGAGGCCAATCATTTCACTTTGGAACCGAAATAAAAATCCATAAGTAATAGCGTACGTAACGGCTTGAAGCTTGCTGTACTTAAAATAATCATGGAAATTTATTGACGTTTCTGGACGTTTTTTCCTATGTTTTCTTTTTTCGAATATCAGGACTTTTTTTCTTGCAAGTGATAATATTTTTACTTTTAAATACCTATTTGAATAATAAAATTGGAAACCATTTCTTACAAAATTCCTGAGTCCCCGTAGCATGAATTCAAATCGCTTTGATTTGATTTTATGCGTCAGGTAGCAAATACATACAATTATTTTATCCTACACTAAGCCCACACCATAGAAAATACAGCAAATAATGACAATGTCTCATGGGAAGAGACAGTTGAATACCGCCGAATATACAACGGCTTTCCTGCTTTCTGATTGGCTGCATTTCCTATGGTGTGGGATAAAACACGACATAATGCCTGGTTCACGCTAACGACGCAAGACGACGCAAGACAACACAAGACGACGCAAGACAACGGAAAACCACGCAAGACCACGCACGATGATCACTCAACACAACGCATGCAAGACGACGCAAGACAACGCAAGACGACGCAAGACGACGCAAGACGACGCAAGACGACGCAACGACGCAAGACGCAAGACGACGCAAGACGACGCAAGACAACGAAAGACGACGCAAGACGAAGCAAGACAACGCAAGACGACGAAAGACAGCGAAAGACGACGCAAGATGACGCAAGCCCGCGCAAGAAAAATAAAACCTTCCGTTCTTTTGCGCTAGCGTTTATGCTTGCGTCGCTACTTTTACAAGTGAAAACACGAGCTTGGCGTTGTCTTGCTTCAATAGTGAAAACCAGGCTATCGTTTTCACTGTTCTCCGATTTTGCTGTATGTGCCACCTGATCGACGTACACCAGAACGTTCCATTTGAACACGCAAATAGGGGTGAGGGGAGGAGAGGGATGAGGGAAAGAGGTAACAAGCTATCCCTGAGTTCCGAGACTTAAATAAGCATTAATCTTTATTTTTGAACTTAATATTTGCCATGATGTTTGAAAAAATCAGTCATTTTGAGAGCATTTCTAACAGGGTATATTTGGCTTTCAACCTGGAAATGACCGTTACTAGACATAATCAACAGATAATCAGACTGGAAAGCCTGTGGCAGCTGTGCTTGTGAAAGAGTGTTGCCCCGTGAAAGATTTTAGTTGCTTGTGGAAGACTTGTGTACTGTGAAACTTTGTTGTGTTCTGTGAGAGATTGTTGTGTTCCACGAAACTTTGTTGTGTTCAGTGAAAGATTGTTGTGTTCCACGAGACTTTATTGTGTTCTGTGAAAGATTGTTGTGTGCCATAAAACTTTGTTGTGTTTTCAAAGGAATTTTGCATTGCCTGTTTTCATGATAAATTTTGGAAGACTACAAGATGAGAAAAAGAGGATTAATGTTTTCAAAATAAAACGTTCGGCACTTAAATATTAAGATTATTCGCGAAAAAAAGATCAGTCTGCAAATCAGTGAAGTTTACATTTTGAAAGTCCAACAAAATTGAGCTGAGTTATGGTAAATCAAAGTGATCGGCAATATAAACGTTGGCGCGTTTGCCCCAATTCAAAATGACAGACGAAAGCGTGAAGTGGTTTATTTTGAAAGAGGTACTTGTTAGGCTTGTGAATGGATGGATAGATGCATGGATGCTTGGATGGATGGATAGAAGATGGCATGGATGGACGGACGGATGGATGCTTTTAGCTAACTGGTTGATTAAACTTACCATGGTAGCCTCATTAACTGTATAATCAGTCCACTGAATACCATCATCACTGTACATCAAGCTGTATTTCGTGACGTACTGAATGAGAAACTTAGCTCTTCCTTGTGTGGCCACTTTGACAATAGTCTTGGTAGAACCAAGATCAATTTGTAAATATTCTCCTGCTGCGGCCTTTTTAGACCTCCATCCTCCATTGCCAAGGATCCTTTTTAGTCTTGCAAATGAGGGGAGCATAGTAGAGTTCCAGGTAGATGAAGCAGTGATTTGTCTGTCGTAAATCCTACCGTCCTCCATACCAAAGGACGTGGAGCAATCTGTGATTATAAATTATACTTCAAGTCTAGCTTAAAGAAAGACACGGAACCCTAAAAATATAAACCCATTTTTTATATGAAATTCCTCGTGCAACTGGTCACATGTTCCTATGCATTAAATCGCCAGAAAACCTGCTATACATTTGTAATCTAACTACCAAAAATTTAGGTCTTTGTAAATCAGCATCTACTAACCTAATTCACAATGTTTTCCAGGAAATAGTGTCGAGCATTTGCAGGTGTACGTGTCGTTGGTGTAGAGTGGAATACAAATTCCTTTGTTCTTGCACGGCTTGAAGAAACATTTGGTCTTGATTTCAAGAAAAAAGGAAGACAGAAACGTTTTTACTTTGGCAAAATAAATCTATGAAAACAATTACTCTTGTTAAAACGTTTTATCGTACCTCGATAGCAAAGTGATGATAGTTTTTGTTCTTTGTCAGATTGGTTGGGTTTCTAAACATGTCTGTCGCAAGTAACTCACATGTGTACTGTTTCTTGGAACTAAATGACTTGGCAAAGTTAAGTGAGACACATTTCAGATCTGCCACACAACTCAATAGGCAATCTTTTTGCGTCTCGACATGTACGACTTTGATGGGTGCAACGCCTAGATACAAATTTTGAAGTTGAACAAACTTGGCGAAGTGAAGGCCGCGTTTTGTATCGTGCATCAAGGACTTGTTGGCTGCATTGTACTTGATAACATCAGTGTTTTCACATTTGATAGAAATAACAAAGCAAGAAAATATCAAAATCCAGCAGATTAGAATTGCCATATCACCGAAGTATCTTGGACTGATTTTGATCGAAGAATGAGCTGCAATATTCAAACGTAATGAGTAATATTATTAATAATTCATGCAGGAGCTGTTTGGTTTTAGGAGAGTTTCATGACTCATGCCCCAGCAGGGAGTTATTCAGACTCAAGAAGGATTGGAAGGTGCAAAGCTATTTTGGGGGTTGGAAATTTTGAAATTTGATTTTTTGAAGATGTGAATATACTTGAGAGGACGATATTTTGGGATATCAAGGCCTTGTTTGGGCTTATTGTCTATACCTATATCTGATACAAACTTCTTTATTGCCTTCATTCAGTAATGAGGAAGAATACGAGACTTAGTCGACTTGAGTGATTGTTTATCATGATCATATGCAAATCTGCAGGGCAATGCTAAGTTTGCCTGTTTCAAAACCAATTTACATCAATAATTTAACATATTTTTCGTCAAGACCTTAATTGAAATGTTGTATGTCACAGGGTTTTTCAAATAATAATTCATACTTATATCTTTATCCTGGTGTGTGAAGGAATGGGCTTCCTGTGTGTAAGTACGTCACGCATGCGTACAAGCGAGTCGGATTTAGAGCACGTGGTTTTCCATAGTTAAAATGTATTGTCAATTAACAGCCTTGTTAATAAAATATAAATAAAGACTCCAAGATGCGTAACTCCTATATATGAGAGGGCGGGAATGCTCGTCGGAAATTTCGAAAATGACCCCTATTATTGCTAAAAGATACCCGAGTCTTGTCCAGGTAGGAGTGGCAATAATTGATTTCTACCCCTAAAAGAATTTCCTGGGAAAAGGCCTTTTAAAACAATATTGTTAAATCAAATTAAAAAAATAAAAAATAAAAAACCAGCACAATGGTTAATTGGAATATCAATGGTTGCATTGATGGACGGATGGAATTAGTAGGAAAGGGAACGCACGACCCTTTTAGTGCATTAGTGCGCCGTGCACAACCTAGTTGGACCACTCCTCCCTCTATTGAACCTCTATAGGACCCAGCGCCAAAGCTTGGCTAATAAAGCCTCTGCAGAACCCCTATAGGCTCCCTGTTAAGTCTTGCATTCCAGGGTAGCGTACCATTTTTCCAGAATGAGGAAGCACTGATTTCACTGTCACTAATCCTATCATCTTCCATAACACAAGGACGTGGAGCAATTTGTGGTAGGAAACTAAACTGTAAGTTAATCTTTCTGGTCTAGTCTTATACTTGACAAGTACAACTACGTATTCGATGTGTTAACGCTATGTTGTAATATATAAAATGGTTCAGAGGTCCTGGTTCATAGGTAGACACTTACACGCTACTGCAGTTTTACTATTGCACGCGTAATTAAGGTGGCTCATCAGCGAATTCCAGGCGCATTCGGCCTCGACAAATGTTTGATGAAAAGTGACAAAAACTTTTAAGTTTGCTGAAAATTTATTTTCAAAATTAGGTCAAACCGCTACACACGGAGCTTGCTCCCGCAACACAAACTTTTGTTGCGCAACAAGTTATTTTCTGCGAGAAATCGTTGGTACACACGATGGAGCGTTTTGCGGGAGCATGCTCCCTCACGTGTACCGGCCTTTATGGGTCTAGCGATGATCTTCTCTTTACGGAATGAATTTATAATTCATTTTAAAAGCGTCTTATTGGAGTTCCTGTGAAACGTTATATTTTTTCTTCTTAAAAACGTAAGAGCTGTTTCATGAGTGCATATGTACAACAGATGCTCTATTGAATTGCTATATGATTTGTACAAATTTTCCACAAAAATAAATATGAGTATCCTTTGCAGGCATTTTGAGTCTCATCAAGCAACACTTTAGTGGTAATAGACCTCTCTACTGCTGTATGCAAATTGCTTATTTTAGACCACGTGACATTGCCTTGAGAGAATTCTTCTTTTTTGATGAACATATGAAAAATTCAACTCACAATAGACGTATAACATGGTCTAAAATGAGCAACAAAAGTAAAGAGGTCTATTACAATGATTATCAAACAAAGTATTGTGTGGTAAGATCATTTCATCCCAAAGTATTGATGACACAATCTTAGAAAGCATAGTGACATGATCACGTTGAGATCATTTTGTCATAAAATCAATGCCTGGCAATACTGTTGCCGGTGTTTCACCTGCAAGATAACCCACAAAATAATTATCTATCCTAAAAGCTAGTCATAAATTAAAATGACATTGGAATTTACAGTGCTACACTTCGAACTGCTGCCACTACCACAAAGTTTTTGATTACTTTTTGACATCTTTGAATATTACTAATTAGATATCGGCGCTTCATTTTGATGTCTCGATAGGCAGAGTTTGTACATCAACGTAATAATGTTTGGTGTACAAACTCCGCCTATCAAGACATCATAGGCAAGTGCCGATATCAAATTGGTTAGGGGTATTCAAAGTTGTCAAAAAAATGTCAAAATCTTTGTGGTAGTGGCAACAGTTCAAAGCGTAGCACTATAATACAGGAAGACTGATATTAATCTAATCAATCTGGTTAATACTAGTACTATTTACAACCAGTTTTTCTTATTTCTATAACCACTTTTTGATGTAGCTTAAAAAGTCATGACCCATATCTGCTAATAAACTACCCCACCCCTCCCGTATCTGCAAATACACCACCCCAGCCACCCCTCCCATATTGTCTAACACACCACCTCTTATCTGCCACTGCTAATTGATGACTAGTCACTTCTAACTAAAATACTATGAATTCATAGTAGTAATTTTATAAATTATATTGGCTAAAATCTATTATCTATCATTAATTTATTTTTCGGTGTAAGGCGGTGGAGGCGGTGCTGCTTCTACTTCTGAGTATGATGGCAAATATGGAAATTTCATTGTTTGGTAAGGCGGGGGTGGGGGTGGAGGTGGTAATGGTGGTGGTGGTGGTCGCTGCACATGTACAATTGGTACAGACGTTTGTACAGTTCGTGTTAAGTTTAAAGGTACTCTTTCTCTTGATTGTTCAGTTTGATTGACATGTAGAGAAGGTCTCTCGATTCTGTATCTGTCTCGAGATCTTCGGCGTCTGTCAGTTGAATTATAGGGACTGTGTTGTCTTTGACTTCTACTAGACGTTCCCTGCAAAGCAAAAGAAAGTCTCTAAGGAGATTACCCTGCAAGCAGAGCCTCCCTTTACCTCCTCCTCAACCTCGTTCCTTGGAGAGAGAGAAGGAAAGTCTCCCTTCCTTCTCTCTCTCTCCGAGGAACAAGGTTGAGGAGGAGGTAAAGGGAGGCTCTGCTCGCAGGGTATAAGGAGATCTTCAAAGGCACTAAGAATATTATAACATTTTATCAAATTCATTAATAATTCATAAGGAAACACCATAGAAATCATTACTGTAACATAGATCTTTATCAGATAAATATTTTTTTTGATTTGCATTAACTTAAACTTGAAGCAATATAAAGAACTTGAGGGCGTGCTATACTAGGTCTTCGTCTTTGGCCCAGATCTTAAAACACTGATATAACATGACCTCCTGTTCTTTATTTATTACTAAAAATACCTGTAGACTAAAGATGACGAAATGAATGTGTACACGATTGAAATGTTCTGAAAAATCTGAGCCCCCAGTGGGAATCAAACCCATGGCACTCCAATTACTGGTTGGATGCTCTAACCACTGAGCTATGGGTGACTGAGCATTTCAATCATGCACATCATTTCATTCATTTCATTGGGTGCTTTGCTGGTTCACTAAAGATGAAGAAATATAAAATACAATGGTATCTCTATTAAGTGGACACTCTTTATTAAGTGGACCTCTTATTAACAAAACCCTTCATCAAGTGGGCACTAGCTCAGGTCTTGGCAAAAATTGCTTTGCATATTTGCTGTAAATTGAACCTCTACTTAGTGGAGACCTCTATTAAAGGGGCACCAGACAAGGTATCCACTTAATAGAGGTACTGCTATATTTAGATCTATGTGAGTTACCCTGTGACTTGGAGTGCGGCGACCTGATCTTCCTTGTAAACGTTCTTCACTATGACTTGACAAATCATATGTAGCACCTAATTCTAACACAGAAGGCTGCCTAGGCTGCAGAAACAAAACCATTCAAACAATTCAAGATCATAAATCTAGTGTCCTTTACAGATTCTTGGGGTCATCAGTCTCTCCCCAAAAATAGTTAACTAACTACAGTAATGAACATTCCTTTATTTAAGCAAGCGATACATGCTGAAATTTTTTCTCACACTGGCAATGCAATTTTAGATTTTGTTGCAGAGAACTATTGCAGTGCCTGTCATCACTTTGTAACATTACGTAAGAGCGTGCAATGTTTCAAATGTTAGAGAGAAAAGTTCAAGCTTTCACTCCATTTTCACAGTCATACGAAAGCTGCTTTATTTTTAGGAGCAAGGATGGCACAGTTGGTTGGTGCGCAGCCTTCGGTGCGAGAGGTCCCGAGTTTGTCATTCCCAGCCAGACCTCACATCCTTGTTTCGACTTCTTTCCAATCTGTGTAGTTTTAATTAGCTTTAAATACCCTTAAAACGGAGCACTGATGAAGAGAGGGGGTAGAATGAACACACTGTGAACCTCAAGTTTGTCAGTTGAATTACTGTTATGAGTTATCAAGAAGAAACTCACCTCTCTAGGCGGTGTTCTTTTAACACAATTACAACTATACATAATGGTAGCTTTAAAACACACGTATATGGCTTTCATACTGACGACAAAATTGATTGCTGTTAAAGCTAGGAAAGAACCATATGATAGATTCCATGCTACAGTCTCTTGTCCATTTATAAGTATAGGTAATATCCACCAAAATACTATGACAGATCCTCCAACACATAACGCAGAGAACATCATGAAAAAGAATATCTGAGAAAGAAAATGGAAAAATTGATTTTATCATATGACCTGCAGTGCCCTGCTTGCTTTCTCTAATAAAACCTTCAGAAAAGATGAGGTGGCTGGGGCTGGAGACCTTTGTGCGAACAGGCTGGAGAAAAATACATCTAGCCCTGCTCATTTCCATGTACAATGTATATATATTATTTATATTTTTTACAGGGTCTTAAACAACACCAACAATAACAACAAACAAAAACAAGTCATATGAGAGGAGCAAGGATGGCACAGTTGGTTAGTGTGTGGCCTTTGGTGCAAGAGGTCCAGAGTCCAATCCTCGGATCTCACATCCTTGTTTCAACTTCTTTCCTTTCTGTGTAGCTTTAAGTAGCTTTAAATACCCTTAAAACAGAGCACTGATGGAGACAGGGGAGTAAAATGAGCGCACCATTGGCCTCAAGTTTATCAGTTACTCAAATTACTGTCACAAGTTATCCACATAAAATATTGTCGCTTTACTTTACTTTACTTTACTTTATGATAAAATGCTTATTGACTGAGCTAGGTTGGGCCAGACGGGAAAATATTTGGTTCTTGGTCATGCCATATGGACTGAGCACCACTTGGTCCATATGACATGATCTCATATCATAATATTTGTCTGTCTGGCTCTCACTCAGTCAATAAGTACATAGTACAAAAAGACAGCACACAGATCTATGTATGGTACATCTATAATCACCTTCCTTTTCCACCTTTTCCCAATGAAACATGATTTCACGCCAATGAAATCTTGTTTCATTGAGAAAAGTTGGAAAATGGAAGGTTGATGGGAGAGGTTAGAAGGGAGAAATATAGGATAGCATTTACATGTAATGGTTAAAGAGGATGGGGGATCAAGGGGTGGGGGACAAAGAGGGTTGCATATTAGAATGCACATTTTACACAAAGCAAGTAAAGCTTGTTTTTACAAATGATGGAAGCAGAAGCAGAAGCAACAATATGCAGAGTCAGTGTTGAATTTCTCACCTATAGGAGTGAAAAAAAGACATTATGAACAGTGCATCATTTAGTCTGCATAAATTATGTTGCTTTGGCTTCTGCTTCCATTGCTCATTAAAAAACTGGGCTTTATAGTTTACAAAAGGTTTGACGGAGATAGTCTCCAGTATAGAGCAGACACACCCCATGAATAGACATTAGTCAGAGCAATTTTATCCTATGACAGGAATAATGACACATCACTGTTTGTTACAGCAGGAATTACAAATGTTCTGATAGACATCATGATATCATGGACATGGTCACAGGAAAACTGCACTAACACTGAACAGCTGTTTGTCCTGACAAACTCTACATTTTAAATCCCCCATAAATAGACACCTCCCAACAGTCCATTCCTGGTTCTGTGAGGGGTTGCTTATGAGAGATTCAACTGTACTGGGGATAGAGTCAATCTCATATAACACTGAAAATGGCATGGTCACTTTATGGTATGATTACGGCAGAATTTCTGAATGTTCTTATATGACATTACAGCACTGGTCAACATGGTCACAGTATGGCACAGTAAGTTTCCCACTCATACAAAAACTGCTCATTCTTGTTTGAATTACAGTAAGACTCCATAATACTTACAATACATTTTCTTGGATTTTTATAACTCAAAATACCCAGTGCACCAGTAATTACAAACTAATAAAAATAAAATAACCTAATTAGTACACAGATACTAATCATACACAACCAATATTTAACTTGATGTCATTTATAATTTACAGAGTTAAAGATACACATCGTAAATTCTGTAAAGGATGCAGTTATAAACTGTTCTTCATGTTATATACAAAAGAAACAAGATGCTTCAGTGTAACATTGCCATCTGTGTTGAAAGTTGGTAGATAACTGCTGTTGGCATCAATTTTTTGTAGAGTGCTGTGCGTGAGAAATGTGACCTGAACTAGTTTACACACTAATGTCAGCTCATGTAAACTAAATCTTTATGTACAAAAAGTTGCCCATCACTGTATAGCAACATTTACCCTGGGTTTACCATGCATACAATTCCATCACGGAATATGAGATATCTATATCAAGTCATACTTGCCCTTAAGTACAATCAACAAAAGTTATTGGTTTTGGTTGATTGATATATTCAGAAATATTCTGTGTGACACTACAGATGTTCCCATCTGGCTTAAATGATCTCTGTTAAATTTTTCCTTGCAACATACATGTACATACATCTCTTCATATTGTCAAGATACTTTAGCTCTAAACAATTTATTTTGGTTAATTGTGAATACTTTTAAAGATTGGATTTAATGAGTTTAATATTGTCTTGTCACATCTATATCAATTGTGTAAAACAAACACGATAGCTTTGTTGAAATTTCAACATTATAATGTACACAATTGTTGATATAAAAACACTTTTAATTTTATCTTGTCACTTGATAAATCTTTACGAAACAAACGCCTGCGAGCTAAAAGTTCCCTAGAACTTACGTCATGACTATTGAAAACTTTTTATCGTAAATATTTTTTGTGTTTTTTTCTGAGCAACCAAGTAAGTTACGTAGTAGTTTCGCCGGACAATAGGCATAACTAAATGCCATATATCACCGAAAACGAACGGCTGTACAATTCACAAATTATTGATTTAATTTTGCATAGGGTGATAACGATCTTTGAGAAGGGTTTCGATGAAAAATAGCTCAATAATTCACAGGGGTATCAATTAAACTCCACGAGTTTTAGCGCGTCGTTTTGAGATGCAGCTGCGAGCACATACCACGAATTTCAAAGTTGAATATACGAGTTGAAAATAAAATAAACGAGCTTAGACAAACCCCATAGCTACATAATCTATAATTCTTCGTCTTAATAATAAGAAAGCATCGTAAACGATACAGTTTGATGAAGAACTTAGAGAATTTCTTGTCCAACAAACTGTCATGTCAGTCATTGTACTTACAAGAATTCCCGCCCAAACAGGTAATCCTTTAGGTTTGAACTCTGTGATAACTCTATGGTCATCATTTCTTGTACTGAATGCTCCTACAGCTATACTAACCAATCCACATATTATATCAACGATTCCAATGCGAAGACCAGTCTTCACTGAATAATAAACATCCGCCATGTTTGGACGGAACTGCTGTCTGTCAACATGGATTCGAGGCTTTGGGCATCACAACGAGGCTATGGTCTCAAAATTGAAATAAAATATTCACGCATCTTTGCTCTTTCTTTCTCTCTTTTCGCTTTCGTTTAGTATTATATGTAGACGGACGAAAATGATACATTTTCAGATTTATCCGGAGATGCAGCTGGGAGGACATGATGCTACTTGAGTCTCTTGTACACCTATTTGTCAGGATAGATGTAATTTTTTGTCATGGCTCTCCTTTTATTCTCATCTCATTCCGTTCGATGACTTTTCATTCTTAGACACGCTCACATTCAAAGGATTTGTGGTCAATTTGGTTGAACGATAACAAAAAAAGCAAAATTAGATCAGAGCTAGGAAAAAAATCACGAATGTAATTGTGAAGTCAATGTAGAAATATGCTTGCTATATATGGGTCTGGCATGCATAGTGGGTCTTTTTTGCTTCCTTTGTAACTGAACGCACATACCCTCATTGTCTTCATCTACAAGCCATTTTGGGAACCATGTTTGCAATGATGCCTTTAGATTTTTGGAAACTGGAGGGAGAGTAAGAAAGGGGAGTAGAGATGCAAAAACTCGATCATTAACACAAAATGGTAAATTATCTTTATTCCCTAATTTAATAAGAGGTGATACAACTCTTACATATTTTTCTTATAATTCACCGTAACAGACTACCCGTTCGGCAATCTTGTTTAGTTACAATGTGCAAGATAATTCATTTCAAATCTCCCTATTCCAGGCTTCCTAAACCTCTCCCAGCTTCAGTTTTCGTAGTTTCCTTCGCGTCCCTTTTAAGACTCGTCAAGCAATGTTCTCGTTTCACAGCCAAAAACAAAAGCTGTATCATTGTATTTTACCAAGTTTTAAGTGCCTGAGCGGGAGATCATTTCTCCAGCGCGCTTTTATCCCAATTTATTTAGATACTATCATTTAATATGTCGAGGGCGAGCTTCTGTGAAGAGAAAGAGGGTGTATATATCGGGGGGGGGGGGGGGGGAATCAAGGAGGTAGTAATGTACCGCCTAAAAAATTCGATCTCTTTCCATAAATATTTCTTATTACTAGTCAATCAACTGGAAACCTACAGGTGTCTCCTGACCGTACTCTTCCCTGTCCATATTCAATGACCGATCACATATAATTGATTTATAATTATAATTTCAATTTTAGAAAATATCGGGACACGAAGAAAATTGCCTATCCCAGTATTTGCCCGTGAATAGCCAATCATTTTGTCCAGTATATGGGTTAATTTCTTCTTTGAACCACCTGGAAATAAATAAGAGGATGTTGATAATTAGACTTTGAGTTGCAGGCGTAAATATGTTGTAAAGCAACAACAACAACAAACTAATTTGGCGGCATGGTTGGCATAGCGGTAAGAGCAGGGACTGGGGAGGGGGAGGGCTGGTAGTGTTGTAGCCCTACACTTTTTCCCTTTTCCTATACTAGTCTCTTATATTTTCCCATCTTAGCCCCATCACTTTTTTCCATACTGTTCTGTAGCCCGCCACAAGGCATTTTCCGGGTTCCTGGCTTTCCCTTCCATCAAAAATCTATTTGTTAGTTTCTGTCTTGTACCATGTATCAAAATTCAAAGCTCAGTGGCGTAACAGTGCGTAATGCTCCGTAGTCGTGCGTAACCCATCATAACTGTTACGTTACGTAAGCATTACTTACAATGGTTTCCATTCAGTATTCTTTTTCTGTCTTTCGCGTCTTGCAGCGCGTTGTTTTTCTTCTAATCGAATCTTTTCATCTGTTGCTAATTCTGTCAAAGAAAGGGGAAAAAAGAAGAGAAGTTCAATAAATTTGGTTGTATCCATTCCTTGATTCTCATCCACTTCACAAAGGCTATTTACAGGTAGGCTGGTGCCTGCTCTCAGAGAAAATAAGAAGTATGAAAAAATTATGTGATTCGGTATGAAAGTCAGCTTAACGTACCTAAATCTCCATTTTCTAATGCTCGACAATCAGGCCTTAATCTGGAGTCAGTAGGTGGTAACTAAACACAAAAAAAGTAGAATATTAGAAAAAAACATTGCGAAAATATCATTTCGATTCAGAAAACAGTGAATAAAGGACATCGATTTAGAAATGGAAGATTGAAGGGATGAGCAAGATGGTGGAGGAGGAAAAGGAGTAGGAACACTGCAAAAACGCGCGAGTAAATTTACTCAGTTATTTGAGTAACTAAGGAGGCTTTACTCAAATAACTGAGTAACTGCGTACCCTTTACTCAAACAACTGAGGAAATGTACTCGGATAAGTGAGTTTCTGTGGATGCACCGATTTACTCAAGTTTATGAGTAAATTTACTCGCGCGTTTTTGCAGTGAAGAGGTGGAGTGGAGGACGAGTGGGGTGGAGGAGGAAGGAGGAGGAGGAGGAAGAAGAAGGAAGGAAGAGGAAGATGAGGAAGAAAGGTGCAGAAGGGAGGGGAGAAGAGGGAGAGTAGGAGAAGGGAGGGCAAAAGGGAGGAGGGAGGGAGGAGGAGGAAGAAGAGGAGGGAGGGAAGGAGGAAGGAGGAAGAGGAGGAGGAGGAGGAGAAGGAGGAAGAGATTCGTTCAAAACGAAGGAAAGAAATGAAGGTAAGAAAAGTTGAAGTTACGAGAAAGGGAGACTTATCAGATCAATTGATATCTTACCGTTTTCTCGTCCCCAGGATGAAGTTCGTTAAGCTGTATGGCGTAGTTTGTAAAATTGTACATCTACAAAGTTTAACGTGAAGTATTTCAGCAGTACTAACAAAACTATAGGGTAAAACTTTAGGTGGGTAACTTTTGGGTGACCTCCACATTTTCCTTCGATTTTTGATCTTGCCTAACAATGATCTTTATGGACTATACCACTTACCTCTCTAGAATGGGGAGGTCGTTGATTATAAGTCCATAGTAAAGCAGGACTATTCAATTCCAAACTACAGTCACTACTACTGGTACTTAGAGAATCTGCCGTCACTGAGGATTCTTCTCGGTCTGATTTGTTAAATTTACCACGTTTACTCCCCTTCCTAGCCATTGCGGTTTCTGCACGGTAGCAGAACAATCGATCTGTCCAGTCACCTTTAATGACAAATCTTTTATGCTTCCTGTACATTAAGATGTGAAGAGATAGGGAAAATTAGGGCGTGAGTAATGTAAAAACAACCTGTTTATTTCAGTGTCCAATGGCTTCTAGCGCTTGTGCACTAATTGGGGGACATTGTACCCTAACACACACACTACCACTACATTTTGATAATGTGCTCTCTCTCTCTTCAAGAGGACAACCTTGAAATGTAAAACACTTTCACCTTATTTCAGCTGAATTGCAAACATGAAATATTATCAATACATGAAAATTTTCACTTCCATTTCGCTTCTCTCCATTCCTTTCCCTTTCTCAAAAGACTGTTCGAATATATTCGTTTTATATATTTTTCGAAATATTTCAACCAATCAAGAGGCGTGTGATATTGTGACGTCATGCGTGCGTCTATACTGTAATCTCACACGGTTCTCAACTAATCAGAGCGCGTCATAGTGACGTCATATGTGCGTCTGTACTGTAACAACACACGGTTCTTAACCAATCAGAGCGTAATATTGTGACATCATAGGTTCGTCTATACTGTAATAACACACGATTCCCTCCAATTAGAGCACGCGTAATATATCCAAGTGAACGTAAAAGTAATATAACAATTACATAACTTACTCTGTAGAAGAGTAAATAGTGCCTTCTACTTTATTAAGTTCTTTACCAAACCAACCAGCTGGTTTAAAGTTGATAACAGCACGAGCGCCGTTAGAAAGACTTGATACTTCGATTTGACCGTACTGAAAGGAGAAAACATAAAAATGCATGTGATTCTAAGAATTAGTGAAAAGTCATCAAGGTTACGACGATACAAGTCGTTCCATATAGTAAGTAGTATAGTAGGCTCAGATTTCAGCCGCTGGGGTTTTGTACGCCCGCGATACTCATCGGCGCACGAAACCTCGACGGCTGAAATCTGAGCCTATATAGTAAGAGGCGCTTGAATATATAAGGAATAGGAAATTGTAGCACTGTAAAAGAGAGAGTTCTCACGTCACTGACGTTTCGAGCCTTAGCCCTTCGTCATGTTTTAGTATCACAGTGGAAAAGAAAACATAAGAGTTATTCTGGCTACCAGAGACATCACGCATTCATATAATCAGGGTTGAGTCTGTGTATGCTGCTTGCGCTTATGCTTGCGTCGCTAGAGTGAACCAGGCTTAAGGCAGAAGGAGATGAAAAACCGAACCATTTTACCTGTTCTATCCATAGTTGTCCTACAATAATGTTGTGTACACAACTATTGACATTGTTCCATGTATAAACTTCATTCAATCTAAATAAAGCAAAATAGCAGTCAAAGGAGGAAAAAAGTATACTTCCTGGCCTAGCCTCCTCCGAAGGCTATTCCTTTCTATTGGATTTCCTGTGGTAAGTGAGGAGAGGGAGAGGGGGACTGGAACCAGTCTCTCTTCTTTGCAACAGGAAGCCCAAGAGATAAAAGGAGTTGCCTGCGAAGGAGGCTATTCCTGACCATGGATCAATATTGTTCTTTAGCAAACTTAAGCAGAGGAAATGTGGACGCCAACTAAAAGTTTAAAAATCCGCCCCTTTATTTCCCTTCAATTCCCAACAATGCCCTCCTGTCCACATCTCCTTTCCTCTCATCCCCTTAACCCCAAACAAGTGGACCAATACTATAAGGAATACTTCCAAACTTACTTGGGAAACTTTAGGGTAACCATTCCTTTGGGTTGCACTTCTACTCCTTTACCCCAAAACTTTAGCTTGGGTTGGACTGTCACGTGAAATACAAAATCTTTTCCTTCACACTGCAGTGCGCTGATTGGAGGATGATGACTGACCTACAATAACCAATTGAAAACATCGGCATAAAAACAGTGTAAACTTTGTGAACTGTGATCATATGATAAATTCTCCCTCAAATTTCTTTAACAGAGGAGAAGTTGACTTCTGATCATATCTTATTTACGCATATTGAGACAACATCTTCAACTGAGGTGAAGTTGACTTTTAATCATTTCACTTACGCTGTTTTTACAGGGATCTCTTCAACTATTATCCAGACAATGCATATTAACCAAAATGCCAACTAGTTGGTCGTGATGTAAAAATAGATTCAACACACGGGACATAAAACAAGAACGGGACGCCAGATCACAGGGAGCAGAGGAGGGCCGCTTTTCTTGTTTACATACGCACCACATTTCGTCACATTGATCAAATTTCATCCTCTCTCTCGCGCGCGTTCAGTTGGGAATGGGCTCAAGCATATTCGTACAGCGGTAAATAAAAAAACCAAGATGGCGCGCGGATGAAGATAAAAGGTAGTTGCGTACGTAAACAAGAAAAGCTGCCCTCCTCTGCTCCCTGTGGCCAGATGACAAATATTTCAGTCATATAACAGTCTCTTCTGGACATAATTCGTCAGCTCACGCGTCCTCTTTCACGTTACGTCACGTAGCGTTTTTTACAGCAGATCTACCTCATAACACTGTCAGTGTGTTGGAACTGACAAATTCGGTTAAGGTTAACTCATAACTTTTAGAATCAACCGTCTGTGCTGCTCTTTAACTACAATCTCGGATATAACTGTTAGGACTAATTTCGGCCTTTTAGGATCTTCTCTTTTTTGTTGCTCAGGATACTTCCCACCCCTCCCCCTCCCCATACAATGTTGTAATGGTTGTGAATGTACTTGAAAACTGAACAGCCACCATTTGGCTTCAACATTGAGAGGGGGGAGAGGGGGATTGCATGACAAATTATTTGAAAACCTTGAATTCTTCCAGCAATGACATAAAATCATGTTAGAAACTAAAAAAGTCCTAACGGGTTTTGTCCAAGATTGTAGTGAAGTCGCATCCTCCATATGACAGGGGTATAAAGGTGATGTCATAATGAAGGGTCCTTTTGGGGCCTACATCCTAGTTTAGCTACCCTAATGCTATGCAACGAACCTGTTCTGCAATCAGCCTGAACCCTAAATCTTCTCTGTGGAGGGAAGAACGATCATGAGTATTAGTAGTCCAGACTCAGGCCTCTTTTTACCCCGCTTCGGTAAACAGAGTCCAGAAGAACTTGCATGCGCATGCGTTACATGAACCAATCAGACACCGTAAAATTTTGGTGTGACCTGGTTATATAGGTCTTAGATTTGCTCCAATTTGGGTAAAACGTGTGCTTCGTACAAGTGAAAGCATACTCAACTGCTTCGATGAATTCGTTTTTGTAAACAGCAGCCATATTGAACGATAGCTTTGTAACGCATGCGCATGCAAGTTCTTCTGGACTCTGTTTTACCGAAGCGGAGCGGGGTAAAAAGAGGCCTGAGTCTAGACTAGAGTATTAGTAAAGTGATAAATACGATAATAATAATGTGCATATCTTTACCTTGCAAGTTCGTAAGTTTCTCCTAAAAGTGGATTGAAAGGTTTTCCAACTCTTTCTAAATTAGAGGATGTCGCAGAAACAGCAAATGCTACAACATACTGAAAACCAAACAACAGAAATGGGTTACAGAGTTGCATAGACGATAATAAGAAAATTTAAAGACAGGAAGGCAATTTTACCCAGAAATGAGTACAAAAAAGTCAAAGAGATTAAGTCAGACATTTGCCATGAAAAGATTATCTATTTATTATAACAATTTCTCCGGAGATTTGAAGGCAGTTGCAGGAAGTTTTACCTGTAATCGCTGCATAGGGTCTTCACACTTTGCAGCAGTTTGTAATAACTGAACATATTCCATGTATTCAGCTATTCTTTGAAGAAAAGTTAACGGCTCATTGAAAATAACTACAGAAAAAGAGAACAAGAAATTCATTGGTCGGCTAATCACCACTTCCATATTCATAATCATCGCCATCATCATCATCAACGTCATCATCATCAGCAGCAGCAGCAGCATCGCCGTCATCACCATAAAAGTCTGAATTACATTTATAGCAAACACGACGCGACGCGAGAACAGGACACAGCATGACCAATAAATCGTATTTGTTCGTTGCGTGACGACCGTGACGACGTCCTGACGTCACGTTCAGGACGCCATTTTACTAGCTTTCTCGTTTTCTTCTTGGCGTTAGCGATGTCAACCGTCATTTTCAACAAAATTTTTTCAGTGCGCGCGGCGTCCCTGTTCACGTCTCGTCGTGTTTGCTAAATCAGTTTAATCTTCAGCTCGGACGTACTTGTATGCATTAGCAGAGTATTTTTTGCAGAACAATTTGATCCAAACATACCAGGAAAAACGTTCTTACCGGGCATTGTAATTCTTGAAAGATCTTTTCCTATGCAATGTTTGAGAACTGTCCAAACGCTAAATTCATTTCTAGATAACATTCTAGCTGGTAAATGATTTCTAGGGACAAATAAGACATTGCAAATAAACACTGAGTTTAAACAGCATTAGGGGCAGATTGAGGAGGGCTTGGATTGGGTGGCTAGCCACCCCCACCCCCCATTTTGCAGCAAAATCAATAATAATTTTAAATCTTTCCTTTAAGACAATGTAATACTGCAATGTTTTTTGTTTGTTTGTTTGTTTGTTTGTTTGTTTGTTTGTTTGTTTGTTTGTTTGTTTGTTTGTTTGTTTGATGCTGTTCTTGTTCTTGTTGTTATTGTTATTGCTTTTTTTTGGAGACGTATTCCTAGATCCCCCTTTAACAATAAGTTCTTGAGAAATTTCATAACTGTAAAAAAAATCAAAGTGAACACTGGTCTATCTGCAACGTATCACTTTTCTCTGCTCCTCCACAAAAATTCTGACGATGTAGTTTTCTTAAGATATACTAAGGAAGACTTTGCCGGCTACAGGGGAAGTATCAGATCTACACTGTGCACTGTGATAAAACAAAGTTCCAAACAAAAACTTTTCGAGTCCCAAATCCACTAAATGTAAGTCATACCTATATTTTTTGATTGCCAATGTCTTGTCATCTTTTGTAGTAGATGCAGATATTTTGGCTAAATCCCTGGATTCTGATTTGGATTTTTGTACACCCTCGACTTTTAGATCACTAGATCCCTTCAGTGTATTATCAGAAGAACTCCGAGTCAGTGTGTTTTCGGAGTTACTTCGCGCTAGTTCTGTTGACGATGAGGAATGCTTAGGCGAGGTCGTTAAAGATTTTCGTGTTTCATTTACGAGAATTGAGGGTTCAGCAAAGTTCGGTTCAGTACTAGCGTCAATTGGTACATAAATGTCCCCATCGTCGTCATCGCTGTCAGACTGGAAGTCCTCAGGGCAAGATAGAGCAAGCTCTGATACTGCATCAAAGAATTCGTCGTCACTGAGTAGAGAAATCTTGCTGCCATGAATGCGCTGAGGAAAACGTAAAAAAGAATAAATTAAATATCTGAAAATATACCTTAAAAGGAGGCAACATGGTCCGATGGTCACAGCGTTGGTCTTGTAATCTGGTAGTCTCAAGTTCAAGTCCCCGCTTTGGCCACTAGCTGAGGCTGAATTTGTTTAGGCAGTCCCCAGTTCAATTTCAGCTTCCTGGCCATACTTGTATATAGCCAAACTGGTTTAATGCCTCCTGCCATTTGGATTCTCAGCAATTTATGTTCCATTTGTATTTGTGATTATTTGAGTGAGGTGCCTGTGAATTAGCTGTATAGCAAAATGCTCTTCCACTATAAGCATAAGTACTTACACTTACATACCTTATATCCCAAGTTTTCAAGCTGAGGCCATCTGAGGCAAATTAATTTCTGTACATTTATTTTGTAGCCTCAACTTGGAACCTTTATTCAAAGTAATAATTACTTACACTCCAATTATTGGAGTGTTGCTGTTGAATTTAAGAGCATTATATACCTCATTAATTCCTATGGAACACTCAAGAGCATGGTGTTCTGTAGCAAGCACATGAAGGGCATCCTCCAATACGCGGCGTTTCTCAACCTCTTCTTCCATATGTTGTTTCCTTACCTAGAGACAATTTAGAATGGTCACCACTGTCAGATATAAGAAGGACACAGAGTGTTAAATGTAAGGTGAAAGATTGAAGGGTTTCTTAGTGGCTGTCTGTGTCGGTCTTTTTTAGACTTGTTAGTAAGTTTAACAACTTCAGTTCAACTTGTCGGTTGATAATCTCATCATTCGTCCATCTGTCTCTTTGCGTGACTTTGAATTCAGTCAGTGAGTCACTCAGTCAGTCAGTCAGTGAGTCAGTCCGTGAGTCAGTAAGTCAGTCAGTCAGTCAGTCAGTCAGTGAGTCAGTCAATGAGTCAGTGAGTCAGTCAGTGAGTCAGTCAGTGAGTCAGTCAGTGAGTGAGTCAGTCACTCAGTCAGTCAGTGAGTCAGTCAATGAGTCAGTGAGTCAGTGAGTCAGTCAGTCAGTGAGTGAGTGAGTGAGTGAGTGAGTGAGTCAGTCAGTCAGTCAGTCAGTCAGTCAGTCAGTGAGTCAGTCAGTGAGTCAGTCAATGAGTCAGTCAGTCAGTCAGTCAGTCAGTCAGTCAGTCAGTGAGTCAGTGAGTCAGTCAGTGAGTCAGTCAATGAGTCAGTCAGTCAGTCAGTCAGTCAGTGAGTCAGTGAGTCAGTCAGTGAGTCAGTGAGTCAGTGAGTCAGTCAGTCAGTGAGTCAGTGAGTCAGTCAGTGAGTCAGTGAGTCAGTCAGTCAGTCAGTGAGTCAGTCAGTCAGTCAGTCAGTCAGTCAGTCAGTCAGTCAGTGAGTCAGTCAGTCAGTCAGTCAGTCAGTGAGTCAGTCAGTCAGTCAGTCAGTCAGTCAGTGAGTCAGTCAGTCAGTCAGTGAGTCAGTGAGTCAGTGAGTCAGTCAGTCAGTCAGTCAGTCAGTCAGTCAGTCAGTGAGTCAGTGAGTGAGTCAGTCAGTCAGTCAGTCAGTGAGTCAGTCAATGAGTCAGTGAGTCAGTGAGTCAGTCAGTCAGTCAGTTGATGATGATGTGTCTGTCTGTCTCACAAGAGATATTCATACCTCTTCTTGCTGTATTAATAAGTCTAAACAGTGTGACATAACACTGCACATGTCTTTGGATGATGTAACAATCTCGTCAAGTTTGGTTTTGATCTGTAATAGATTGATGGATGCTGGGAAACAAAAATAATCATTTATGGATGAAAATAGTGAATACACAAAATACGCTTTGCCATGACCCCACCCATGGGACATTATTGGTGTTGTTTTTAGAATCTGATGATTGGTGATTGGAAAAAATTAGTTGTCACATTCATGGGTGTGACAAAAAGATGAACTTTAAATACAAAATAAAGGCAGCCATGTAGAACAATTGTGGAAATATAATATCACCAATTATTAAATAGTGAAACTTTGAAATTAAAATGTTTTGTAAAGCTTTAAGGAATAGTTGCATATTATTTTATTCTAATGTTACAATCACACATGTACACTTTATCGCCCTCTCAAAGACCATCTAAAATACATGTTCTACAGTTCAACTCTCTCAAAGTGGGCCCCCCTCCCTTTGATGAATGCCTCAGTCAGCTCATAATTGAATTAAACTGCAATGTATTGCTGTACTTTCACTTGCAATTATGTAGATTTGTCCCGGCTAAGTCTATAGGACAAGTTTCAACCTAAAAACAAAAGAACTTTGTGCCATCCATCTCCATGTAAATGTTTCACCTAATATCGTGTAAAACTTGTCCCAAAACTTGTCCTGTAACAGTCTGACGCAGCCGAGGACAAAATCACCCATTTAAATGCAGTCTTAAAAATATATTATTAATGCAGGAGTTGTACCTTTACTTTTACTTCCAGGTACATCACTGAATGAACTAACAAGAGAGGTAGCAGTTGATACTTGTCTTTCTAAAGCCTGCTGGTGTGCCCTAGCATCCTGTGGAATGACAGGATAGCAAGTGTACACAGAAAACAAAATGAAAAAATGAAAGAAATAAAAAATGATTGAGATCAAAAATTAAGAAATAAACAGGTAAAACTGCAACAGCATCAACAACAGACTGTACACAGAAAAAGCTAAGCAATATCGAATCCAGTGACAACAGCAACAACAAATTCAGTGACAACTACAACAACAAATTCAGTGACAACTGCAAAAGCAACATCAACAATAGATCCAACAACATCAAAAGTAGCAGCAACACCATGTAACACATTTTCAAAATTACAGAGAAAACCACAGCAGAAATAACAGAAACAACAACAAACAGCCACAGTAACAATTATAGTAAGTGTAACAACTGCAATATTCATCTTTACAAAAATTAGTATTTCTTACTTTAAAAGATTCCTGAACATTTCCAACTGGTACAAAGTTTTCATCATTTTCATCAAAGAGTAAGGTTGGACATGTTGTATAATGAGTGCTGTATGCACAGTGTTCACGAAGAGAGTTGACCCAGCGCTACAACAAACAGCAAATGTCTTAGTAGGACCCAGGTAACACTTCATTAAATTGTCAGTACCTTAAGTTATAAATGTATGTTATATAAAGGTAAAACAATAAATATATTTGAAGGGTTCTGAACTGGTCTCCTAGGAAACTGATATTGCATTCTTTATCCCCTCTTTCCATCAGTGCTCCGATTGTAGAGTTATAGTAGCTAATGATATGTCAAGTTACATACAGTGTACAAATGTATGTTGTAACATGTAACAAGTTACATGTATATGTAAGTGTGTTGTATATTGTAATTCTGACCTGCCGCAATACTTGTGGTGCTGCTTCATGTTGTCCAATACTAAATATATGATGAGTATTGTCAGCATATTCTATTTTAATCTTGTGTTTTTCTTCTTTTGGGATCTAATATTATTATTAATAAGAAATAACAAAACATGAGACATAATTTAAACCAACATCAAGTTTAGAAAATGATGACGACGATGATGATGATGATGATGATGACTGACTGTGACTGATGATACACTGTATTACTGTGCAAATTGAAAAACTGTGGGCAACTAGAAGTATTTCAGGAATGTCTCTTGACCAATCCGAAACTTGATCATTATCTGATTGCTGATTGGCCAAAAGGCAACAGACATATTCCTGAAATATTTCTAGGTGTCTATGGCTTTTCAATTAGCACAGTAACTGGAGTAACTGGCAATGGATTTTCAGTAGAGAGAACCTCACCGAAAATTTTGCATGGTCCAAATACTTGAAGCCTTGTCTTTTATGCCCAGATACTGCATCAGCCCTGGATTCAAATGAAATAAAATTATTGGTCTCATAAATCTATTTGATACTTTTGTAGTACCACTAATTTGCCAGTACCAGGAAGTAGGATGGTCAAGTAGTCAGAGCATTAGTCATGCAATCTGGTGGTCCCGAGTTCGAGTCCCTGCTCTTGCCACTGGCTAAGACTGAGTTTGTCCCAGCAACCCCTAGTTCAAATTCAGTTTCACAACCATGCTTGTAAATAGCCAACTGGGTTGCCTCCTTGCCAGTTGTGATTCTTAATTGAGGGCCATTATGTAAACTACTGGGTCACCAGTAATGTTTATACCCTCATACCCTCATTAAAATAGAGAAAAAACTTTTTTAGTACACACACAAATACTACTGTACCTTTTATTGTAGTAAGAAAGAATACCCCTTTCTAATACAACCCAGCATTTCTTCCATCCAAAGAATCTTGATTTCTGCAAAAGGAAAATAAGAATAAATTCATTAAAACATGTGGGAAGGGAGGAAGAGAGGAAGGGAGGGAGGGAGGAAGAAGGGAAGGAAGGAAGGCAGGAAGGAGGGAGGGAGGGAGGGAGGGGAAGGAAGGAAGGAAGGAAAAGAAGGAAGGAGGGAGGGAGGGAACAAAGGAATGAAGGGAAGGAAGGAGGGAAAGAGGAAGGTAGGGAGAAAGGAAGCATGGAAGGAAGGAAAGAAGGGAGGGGGCAGGAAGGAAGGAAGGAAGGAAGGAAGGAAGGAAGGAAGGAAGGAAGGAAGGAAGGAAGGAAGGAAGGAAGGAAGGAAGGAAGGAAGGAAGGAAGGAAGGAAGGAAGGAAGGAAGGAAGGAAGGAAGGAAGGAAGGAAGGAAGGAAGGAAGGAAGGAAGGAAGGAAGGAAGGAAGGAAGGAAGGAAGGAAGGAAGGAAGGAAGGAAGGAAGGAAGGAAGGAAGGAAGGAAGGAAGGAAGGAAGGAAGGAAGGAAGGAAGGAAGGAAGGAAGGAAGGAAGGAAGGACAATTGGCACTTGTATTAGGTAGGGTTGTGGAGTGGATACATGTAGCTATGGGTAGTATTCCAGTATCTTACCTTGAGTAACATCCCTTCATGTCTTGTAACAACTTTATGGATAGACTGAAATCATAAAATTCAACATACACCAAATTTAATAAAAATGAATATCAATGCCAATAACAATGTTTACTTAGTGTTTGCTACGATTTGAGTTTTATCAGTAAACGTTATTGTTGCATGTCTTTTAGGAAGAAGATTATTAATTATAGTTAATTATGGATGAGGTCATTTATTACATATTAGTATACTAAAAACAAAAGTAGTCATTCTAACTACAAAAGCAGCATCAATTAGTATTTATAAAAAAATGGTAATGTTTACTGTTACCAATACGTATATAATACTTCATGAAACAAGCCAAGCAGGCCAGTCAGCAGTAATATATTGTACATGCAGATACACATGCTTGTATGTACTACTATAGCTGTACATGCATTCTGTGTGGTAATCATAGTGGATTTACATGCATGTCCTTTGTTGAGATTTTTGTTAAAATTTAGTAATCTGGTGGCTTGGTTGGCTGAGTGGTGAGAGCACCAGCCTTTCACTACTGTGGTCCAGGTTCAAGTCCCGGCTGGGGTATCGGATCATATATGAATTGAGTTTGTTTGATGCGTTGTTCTCTACCATGCCACGATGGTTTTTTCTCCAGGTTCTCCAGTTTTTCCTCCCTCAGCAAAAATCAGCATGCGAGTTGAGAGATGTATGAAAACTATTTAATGTAGAGGTAGTGAGTGTGTGTGCCAGCAGAAGAATAGCCACTACGTGGATCTGCTGTAGAAGATTATTTACTTATTTATTTATTTATTTACTTATTTGTTTGTTTATGTATTCATTGATTGATTGATTTAGTAATCAGTTGTGGTATGTAGGTTACCTTCTTTTTTCTAAATGATTGTTTTCTAACTGATCCATTTTGTTCTCTTTTGACCTGAATAATAACAGAAAGGAGCTCCAAATTCTAAAGTAAACTCATTATGGCCTAAATTGTACACTTATTTATTGTGTGTAAAATCAAATGTATAAATTAAAGAATATTTTTTAAATAAATATGGTGTATTTCTAGTCTCACACAAAATAGTCATGCAGTCTCGGAGCAGTTGGGCTGCTTTTTTAATATTTGCAAAACAAGATATCAAAATAAATGACAAGGTGGAAGAATATAATGCTAAGTATATGTACATGTATCAATAACATAAAAAATGGAATGATTGAAAAGTGGGAAAATACTGAAAAAATGGCACATCTATAGGCAAAATAATCCATGTATTAAAAGTATGCAGAACAAATGAAGAGAGGGTCAGGGAGAGAGAGATCATGAGAATAGGCCCTTTGCATCTAAAAGTCAAATGGTACATAAACAGCCAACCAGTTAATAATGCCATTTTGCCATTTGCCATTTTCCCATCAAATCAAAGGATAATACACAGTTGGAACTTTTGTTTTTATTAGTTTCTTTTAGTATGTTTACAAATCCCCATTTCAAAAAATCCAAAAGTAGCATCGTTTTGGAAAAAAACCTTTCCAAAATTAAAATATCATGCTATTATTATTTAAAGTTTTGCTTCATGTTAACCTTGTCATGAAGACTTCCCTTGTTAATATACTTTTCCATTGTTTTTCATCTAACTTATTGTGTCCACAACAATCAATTCTCTCAAAATTGATAAGGCTTCACTCTTTTCAAAAAATGTTTGAATTAGCAGTAGCTTTTCTCCAAATATTTCATTTTGTTTACCAAGAATTCACCTCCTTATGACCAAAAAAAGATATTTGTTTGGTTTCACAATCATTAAAAGAAGTATGTGTTAAAATTGGGACTTAATCAACTAAACTGAGTTCCTTAACTTGGGATTCTATAAATTTATGTTTTCCTAGTCAAAGGAGTCTATAAACTTATGTGTCCCTTGACTAAAGGAGTCTATAAACTTATGTGTCCCTTGACTAAAGGAGTCTATAAACTTATGTGTCCCTTGACTAAAGGAGTCTATAAACTTATGTGTCCCTTGACTAAAGGAGTCTATAAACTTATGTGTCCCTTGACTAAAGGAGTCTATAAATTTATGTGTCCCTTGACTAAAGGAGTCTATAAACTTATGTGTCCCTTGACGAAAGAATCTTAGTGAGGAGTTCATAAACATGGTCTCCTTACAAACGATTTAAATAGGAGAAAAGAGTCTCGGGTTCGCAAAAAATTTTTTACAGTGCGTTTCACATAACTTTTGCCGATCGGGTTCCAAACTTAGTTCGGAAATTCCGAAGTTTCGCGACTTTGGAAAGTTACACGAACTTCGTTGGCGAACTTCGAACTTACTTCCCGCGTAAATTCGGTAATTCGGCTAGAATCAACTTTGTGGTTAGTCAACATCGATTTATTTCACAAGTTTCTTAGCTTTATCAAAAAGGGCAGATTTATTTACTGAAAGATATGGCTCGAAAAATACAAGCTCAAGTTACCGTTCGTCGCGGCGAATCTAGATAAATTTTTGAGAAGTGGTTCTGCCGAGGCAAACTGACAAGGAGAAAATAGAATAATTATTCAGTCAAGTACATAAAAAAGCAATCAAGATTCAAAGATTCAGTTTTGTTGGCTCTCTGTTTTCGCTAACTCACCTTTGGTATGTATGCAAAAAAAGTGTAGACATGTAATCTTTGAGACCGACCGAGATCTTATCTTTACCCTGAATCCGATTCTCAAAGAAATCAACTCATGATTGGGAAATTAAATCTGAAGCATTTTCATGTAAGATTTATAAAACACAGAAGGAAAATCAATGATTTTCAATTTTCTACAATCAACTACAAGTTACACCCAAGATTTCAAAATTACACGACCAAATGGCGATGGCTTGTCTGGGTTTTTATAAGCTCCTGTCAATCAAATTGTAACGACTAGAATGTGCAAAATTTTAGCTTTCTAAATTCAGAAACAAAACAGACTTGAAATTTATTGACAGAAAATTTAGTATTTTCCGACTTTTGATGTAAATTTAAGCTTGCTTCAGGGAGAACGAATAGTCAAAACACTGAAAAAGCCATTCAAGTGTCGTCTGCAAAGGTCGCGTAATTTTGAAAATGTAATCTAGGTTTTAATTTACCTCGTGACCTCAAATCAAAAGAAAGCCTTTTGCCTGGGTATATTCGTTGTCATATACCCGATGTCAATGAAATTGCTTCTCAAAATTAGGTCAAACACTCCATCTCCCTTGTTAAACACACAGGTTAGTCTATTAATCGATGAAAGCCGTTTATTTATAAGTTGTGAATTTCTCTGAATCAAAGAAGTCGAACACAAAATTGGCTTTGCATAACCAGTATAAAATGTATATATCGGAATGAAGAAAAATGTTGCCAAAAAATACAAATTAAAAAATATTTATCCAGTCTCGGATGTGGTTAATCTGATTGTCGATGACGAGAAAATGAATTTTTAAGACACTGAAAAAGACGTGCCTAAAGACGACCTTGCTTATCACCATTGTCCGTAGTCTGTTCTTTGTCAAATTAACTATACACTTTCGAGCTCCTTTCCAGTTCTCAAGCACCCCCCCCCCCCCCAAACAAACAAACAAAAATAATATTAATAAAACCAGAAAACATTTCCAAACGTAGTCCAAGCATAGTCCGTAGTCGCCGGATCAGCCCTAAACTGCATGTCAATCAGATTGTTTATCCACGAGCGACATGTCATGGTCTGGAGAATGGAAGCCAGCGCTGTTACATCAATGAAACTTTTCTCTGAAACTCATGTGTGAAATTAAATATAATCATGCTAATCAACAGAATATGTTATAAAAGAAAGACCTTCCGATCACACTTGAGAAAGTCATAAGACCAAACCACAGGAGTTTAATACGTGTACGGTTACCGCTATTTAACAATTAGACCTCGAGGCCGAATGGATTATGAGGCAGTAACCCATGAGGCTGTGTAGGCCGACAATTGGCTAATGAATCGTAATGAGGCCGAGAGGTCTAATTGTTTTAGTATTCACCAACATATTGGGCCAAAGGTGAATGAGACTAAACAAAACAAAGAGAGAAAAATTGTTTTTGTTTTCAAAACTCGCGCTTCCTCTCAACTCGGGCTATCACCAATAGCCCGAGGTTAGGGAGCCAATCAGAATGCAGGATTTGTAAGAGCCCTTATGTTGGTGAATACTAATCACTATTATCCTCGGGTTCGTCTCTCGACAACAGTTCCTTTAATTTCGCGATTGTAGCTTTGCGCAACTTTCCTGTTGCCGAGAGAGAAAAATCGAAAAGAATGACGTGTTTGACATCCATGGCTTCTAACCACGGCTCAAAGTTCCGTCCATTTCTTTTCTTCGCTGGCTTCCATTCTCCAGACCATGTGCCTGCATACCACAGGACTGTGACAACTGATCCATCAATGGCTTCAACTTTTGCGATCAGTGGTGCGCGATCGGTATTGTACCAGTCACAGTCTAGAGCAACCATGTCTCCAACTGTAAGCTCGGAAATGTCGGCATTGCTGATGACACTTCTTTGCCTTGCTGAGAGCGATCTATAGCTTCCTGTATAAATCTGTGAAAGAGAAAATTACAGTTCTTAAAAATAGCCATTCTCAAAGGGTCACGCATTTGATTAGTTGTTACAGCACTACCTAAATGCTGGCCCATAGCATATCTATAGGTACGAAAGTTACATTGCTACTTACAGCCATTGTAAGGCTTTAAATGGTAAAAGAATTATGCAATTTCTTGTGAGAAAAAAATTTGGGATAGATAACCCGGCAATGAAATCAGAGACTGTATTAAATGCCATCTATTCATACCCGCAGTAATCCTTCTCCCCTTTCTTTTTCTGCATGCCTCTTCAAAACTTCGTCAAGTAACGTTAATGATGAAGACGGTTCTGGCCTCTGTCGTTCTCTTAAATCATCAATAATCCACCTTTCTGTATCTGGCTTTACATAGACCAACTCTTCCTTCCTGTATTTCTGGTAGTTGCCTAGAAAAGAATGTACACATAGAATAATTGAGTTTACTAGCTTTTTCCGTTTCACTATGCCATAAGGCTAAGGCACTTTTTTGGAGCTTCGCTATGAAGTGCAGTTGTTGTTCTATGCAAGTCCTACTTTCGGAACAAACGACTAGAATACTTAGAAATATATTTCTGCAGTTATGAATTACACCAGCATGCTGTTTTGTTGTTGTTGTGTTTGTGTATTTGTTGTTTATTTATATATATTTTGCAATAATACCCTAAACCACTAGAACTCAAAGAGTTTTTTTTAGGTAGAACGGAAACACTAAACAGGGTCCCCTATACCTGTAATTTTGCGTGAAACGTGAATGGCTGATTTATTTTGACGCGAAACGTGATTTAAGGTTTAAAATCTTTTTGCGTCCACGTGAAGGCAACTTTTGATTGTGAACGTGAAAGAGATTATTATTATCCGTGACGCGTGAAAATTAATAATAATAATAATAATAATAATAATAATAATGTATTTGCTTGGTACGCATCTAAAAATCTCGATGCGTTTACAAAAACTACAAAAAAAAAATTAAGATCAAATCAGTATTTTTGCGTGATTTCATTTTGCAAAGGGGTATAGGGGACCCTGACTAAAGGCCTGAAACAGTATTACAATAGTACAAAAGAGTACTACTTAGACAATTGAAAACAAATGATTTTGTGATATTATTCTATTTTGTGTTAGAGTGATTGTCATAAAGCCGTGAAGTACACTTTATTGCCTTACCATTCTCTCGGGAATAAATCTTTTGTTCCGCCACTTCATATATGGCATCAATTTCTTCTTCCTTCTGCAAAACCAAGTCCCAGTCCTTCGCCTCGCTTTCCGAAATCGCTCCTTTTTCCCTAACGCTGGTTACCATGTTCCGGAGCCTTGCAAAATTTACGGCTTTGTAGTTTGGTCTCACTAAATCAGGACCCCTTTCTGGTAAAGACTTCAGTGGTTTTAATGGTGGATACTCCCCCTCATCTAGCTTGTTAGAGCACCACGGTTTGTAGCTCATCTTGCACTTGCTATCTTCATCCAAGGTTAGAATAAATTCATGATAACTGTTCAAGTAGTGGAGCCCTAACGAGTGGGGACTGATCCACTCTCTGATCGCGTAAACCTGGTCAAGCTTTGCCCACTGTGCTCTCATCTCTTCGTCGCGATCAACAGCAGTTCTTGATGTGTAATATCGGCGGACTATAGAAGTGAGAGCTTGAAATGTTGGAACCCCTTCCTTACGTATCCCTTTAGATATGCACGAGAAGATCTGGTCCACATCAACATGGGTGTGGCCAACAGGAAGAAATCCAACTACGATCTAAGAAATGGATGGGAAAAAAAAAATGAAATGCCTAGATGTAAAATCTTAACTTGTCAGTGTGAAGTATTTTCCACCTGTGGTGTTTTCAAAACTGATGTGTGCCATAAACTGCTCTACCAGTCACCAACACCAATTGAAGGGAAAAGAAAATCTAAACATTTCGTACCTTTTCAAACACTTTTGTTTCCACGAGGTAAGCAAGAAAAGAGAAGACAAACTGGTTCTTATTTTCTCTGCATGTGTTGTCAAGCTGGACATATACGTTGTTTGCCAAATGATCTTTGTGTAGCCAAAGTACCTATAGTAAAAGAGTTGTTTGGAATTATTATTTACTAATCAAATTGGCCATAAAATCTTTAGATGTAATGTGGAAGCACAGACAACGATCGAACGTTACATCAATGTATAGACAGAAAAATACCTTAAAACAAACAACAACAACAACAAAAACTGAAAAAACTAAAACAAAACAAAAAAACGGTACTCTTAATAAGGCAACCACTTGTCAATTGAGACTCACTTGTAAGAAAATATTCAGCATTAAATTGGTGTCATGCGGAAACTGGCCAAAATCGAATACCACCAAAGGTGGACGTCCGTGGACAATGGCTCCTGTTAGATGTACATTTAGTTTCCAACACTTAATCACAGTGCCAAAATTGTACGTCGAATATGGAATCTCGGTTTTATTTGAGTCCATGCCATCTAAGGTCACGGAGAAATACTCTTCAGGGTGCTGTTGAGCCATTTTTGCTTTGTCTTGGTAAACATTTCTTTCCGTTCTACAAAAGAAATATCAGTTTCACAAAGATTTGCACGATATTGTCTTAACAATAGATTATTTTCTACTATTCCTCTTGTACTATTTCTTTTTACCTTACAAAATTTCCATGTTCGCGTCTTCGTTCTAAAATGCCCTTTCTCACACGAACCTGCCTTGTTTCTTGCATAAGTTTCTTTATGTAGCTGCACTCGTCACACTTTGAAAAACTCGATTGCTATTTACCAAAAAGAAGGACAAAAAGAAAAAGACAATTACTGAGAAATTTAGAGAGTAAGATAGTACCAAGTACAATGGCCTGTTCAGGATGTCTAAGCTACAACTACAGATCACGCATTGACTTGCTTTACACTGCATTAAAATTGACGGAGAAATCGGTGACAAATGTAGCCGCCAAGATTTGCAAAATTATCGGAATCTACCAAATATTCTATTTCAATTCATTTAATGTGATTTTATACCCTACAATAAAAGGTCCGACCTTTGCAGAAAGTCGCGCAGACATTTGAAATTTTTCTAAAGCAATCATATTTGGTTAGATTACATCAGATTGCGCCTTTAATTCAAAACAAATATATAAGGGTAGCCGATTTGTACCTTTTGAATGGACCCTTGTGCAAGCACCACTAGTAAAACCGTAATACATCGCTGAATACTTTTCACTAGTTAAAAGCTTCTCAGTGGAAGTGTTCAGTAGACTGACTTTTTTAAAATATTAATCAGTGTAAGAGCGCGGCCCCTTTAAAATGCAAATCGAACACGATTACGTTGAGCAATAAAACAACACTTACGTTTTTTGGAATCGTTACGTAGGGAAAATTTTGTTTCCATAACCTTCGGAATATTGTTTCACTGACGCATTCTCTTTTCAGTTCTCGGCTTTCCATCTCAAATTCTTCATAAATAGAGGTCTTGCTTTGACAAGAGGGAAGATGGACCAATTTGGAGTTGGGCATCGTGTCTCCAACGTCTTCAATGTACCGTTGTAGGAAATACAAGGCATTTTCAGTCGCCAGGGATGTTCGTATTTCACCACAGCCACCATGAATCCCTGTTCTTAGCCCCCCACGATATCGCCTTTTTAAGTCTCTAAATCGTCGTTCCGTAATGCCATTTGCTAACACCCACGCTTTCCAGCACACAAATCTTCCTGAAAGTGTATATGTAAACACACCTGGGGAGCTTTCATTACTGTTGAACCAATCTAGAATGCATTGTCTTTGTTCATTGAGATCTTTTTCCATAAACTTCTCTCTGATTAAAAACAATTTGTCAAGTTTAATTTTTTGGAGGCATCTGGTTTTCGTACAGCACGTTGTTGTTGGTAGCTCCTCAACTGGAATGATTGTTGATCGGCTTTTACCTAAAATACATATCAACAGTTTATAAAATGCTTTAGAATGATTATGGCCGGGCTGGAACCCAACTAACCTCTTGTTTTGATACCACGGTTCCATTCACCGTCTTGGTGACCTGAAACAAAACGCCAGTCGTTATTCGGGTTATTCAACTGAATCACTTGGCGCAATGATAATATACAAATTATTGGCATGGCCGGCCGGTTATATTTAAATATTTTTATTATAGATAGAATCAATGCTGTTACTAACTTGAGATGCTGTCGTTACTATCTTTGATGATGTCTTTACTACAGGATTGATCTTGATTGTCAGAGTCCGTGTCCGTTAAAGTTGTGTGTTCAGTACTTGATGCTTCCTCGTCAATACAAGTATTCGATTCACTGTCACTTGATAAGCTACAGACGATATCTACACTTGAATCACTTTTTTCAGAGTTTGAATCTTGAGTACAATTCCTCTCTTGGTACTCAAAATATGGGGAAAGAGTTTCTCCCTCAATAGAACTGTTACTTGATGATGATAATACTCGTTTCCTAGTGGGAAGACAACTGGCCTCACTTAAATCATCTTTCGGATCCGATGCACATCTTGCAGATACTCCAGTTTTAAAAAGTGGACGATTCCCAAGATCTTCTAGACTAAATCCCGCAAAATCGTCGTCATCGCTTGAGTTACTATTAAAGAAGTCCGCCATGCTCTTATTAACTGTGTGGTGTCATTGATCAATGATTAGTGATTTTAACTTAACCATTACTAAGCCAGTCACATGGTAAAAGTGGGGTGTCACGTGGTAATATTGGGGTACAAAAATACCCCAAAAATTTCATTGCAAAGAGTGCATATTTCGATGCAAATTGTAATACAGCAAACAATATGTGGGACCGAGCTAGTAACACTGTAGAATTTTAACCATTACTATGTATTCACAAGTCGCACTGAAATAAGAATAAGAATAAGAATAAGAATAAGAATAAGAATAGGAATAGGAATAGGAATAGGAATAGGAATAGGAATAGGAATAGGAATAGGAATAGGAATAGGAATAGGAATAATATTTATAATTAATAATGGCCCGTATAGCAATATACCGGTTTATCAATTTTATTTTAATAGTAATGTAATTTCTATAGCGCCTTTTCCATATGTCCAAAGGCGCTTTACAAACAAATGATGACTATAATGTGATATAATATTCTAAAGACAAGTTTCAGCTTGGATTAAGTAATAAATGATGAAAAAGGTCAGATTTCTATCCTAATGATAACTGTTAATAGAATATTCAATGATAATGAGATTAGGAACCTCGCAGCCCTAAATGTAATAAAATATTCAATGATAATTGGAAATTTGGAAATAAGATGGAAAAAAGATGAAAACAAGATGAAATTTGAATTTAGCATACACTCGACCGATAATGGCAATGTTGAAAATAAGAAGAAAAACGTGATAAATTGCAATTTTCAATATTTTGCCCGTTTGCAATTTTCCACATATTTTCCACTTATTCACATACATTGGAAATGGCAAAAATTTCAAAAAGTCAAATTCATTGTACATGTACTTGGCACATTGTCGTTATCTTTTATTATGACTTAGTAATAATTAAATTACTTGCTTTGGTTAGCAATCAACTATATCGAAAATAATTAAGAAATAAGAAAGAAAAGGATGTATCCCGTCAAGATTTTGTCAACCCATAATGCTTTGCGCTTTTTGTGGTTGTCGAATATTGTAACCAAATAATTTATCGTGTGGTCTGCATTGCTGGCGGTCTCAGTGCAAATGATGGAAACAATACACAAACAGTTTCTTACTAACCAAGATCTAAGGGAATCAAGGGCAAAATGGTAAGTTTGTTTTTGTTGTTATTGAAACTAGTGCAACTGATAGCAATTTCTAAATATGCAGTCTTATCATTGTAATTTCCACTCTCTCAGGCTCCAGACACAATTCATAACAAACGTCGCTGGAAAAGTTCTGGTCAAAAAAGTTAGAGAGATACTCCAAGAGAGGTATGGGGAACTATCCTGTGTCGAGGTTGGAAAGATTGTTCGCCAATCCTTTCCTGGCGTCGAACGTAAACATGCTTCAGCTGGACATGATTATTGCTACTATGGAATATCACTTAAACACAACTACAGCAAGCAAACGGATAACACTCATGAAGGACCAAAGGCATCTTTAATTGACATGCTAGATTTTACAAAGAGTTCACTTGAAGTATGTTCAAATAAGTTAGTAGAAGAACAACATACTGTGGAAAACCTTAAACGAGCTTATAACAGTCAGGAGAAAGAGATTGACATTTTGAAGGCGAAAGTAAAAAAATCAGAGGATCTGGTTGAGGTAGAAATAAAACTCAATAATGCCACCAAAGATTTGGAGAGCGAGAAGATTAAAACTGCTAAATTAAAGCAGCATATGAGCAAGGCAGTTCGTCGAATCCAAAAAGTGACCGCAGAAAGGGATTTCCTGATTAAAAGAAAGAGTAGGGAAAGTGTCAACTCAGTAAAGCACCATGCGGTGCGAGTTGTAAAGTCAATGACAACGCCATCAAAAATCATCCGAAATCTTCCAGAAATAGACAGTACTAGTCTTCTTCCTATACACGAACATTTTGACAATTTGGGAGTAGGTACTTTTGGAGAATGCAATTTGCGAAGATATCGAAATATCACTGTATGTGTTAAAACTATCTCAAACCAAAACTCTGAAAACGATGTTATCAAAGAGGCTACAATTATGAGAGGTATAGAAGGTCACCCTGGTGTACCAATATTTCTGGGAATCAGTCCTCGAGGTTGTTTCCCCCCCTTCATCGTTAGTAAGTTCCATGGAGTTGATTTTCGAAGTTTAACATTCTCCGAGTTCCTAGAAATAAGCCATCCAAAAGTGTTAGATGTATTAGAGATTGTTTTGCAAATCACTGAAGCCTTGCAACACATCCATAAGAAAGGCTACCTTCATAATGACATCAAAGGAAACAATGTCATATTAGATCAAATTGATGGCAAATTCTCCCCAGTAATTATTGACTTTGGTAAAAGTTCTCCATATGCCCTACCGGAGATTATCAAAGGAACACCTAAATTAAACCCAGACAAGTATAGGAAGCGTTTTCCTCATGTAGCACCAGAGATAGTTTATGGTAATGGAAATCTGTCAGCTGCTAGTGACGTGTTTTCACTGGGTAAAGTTTTTGAAAAGACCGAAATCGATAAAACTCTTGTCGCGTGTTGTATAAGAGATGACCCTTTTCAAAGACTGACACTGGTTACCATAATTAACAGATTGTCAGAACTCAGAAAATCCACAAATGATGCCCAATAATAAGATGTTAGCTGAACAAAAAAGTTGCTATCATTGATAAATTAAGTTTGCTTACTTAATTCTTTGTTAAATAAAACTTTTGTTATAATGCTCTGCATGGGCTATGCTACAAAGGCATCCACAGAGGCGTTGTAGAGGTGTTAATCTTAATCTATTAATGGAATGTTTCGGCCTGTTAAAGTATAGCGACAACAGACTCTATACAAACATCGTTAAAACTATAAAAACATACAGCTCAGAATTTGAAATATTGAAAATGAATATGCAAAAGTATCAGGGATTGTGTAAAATCCTCCTTTAAATCCTCCAACGTTTTTCATTTTTTTCCCGCCATTTTTTCGTCTTCACTTCGAAATCATTTGCGTCCAAAGTCCAAAGTTCAAATGGACAATCCAGTCCAGTTTTTAGCATATGCCCAACATTCTTTCTTCCCCATGCTTGAGTCTGTACGAAATCTTCCTCCCAAATATAACTAGTATTTATGTTTTTAGTTGACTGTCTGGCATTGGGAGTATTGAGAAGATGGCGGCAAAATGAACAACATTCTTAAAGAGTGATTGACGTGTATTTTTGTTTCCGGACGGTAAATACTTTCGGGATGTATATCTTGCTACAAATATCTCTTAACACAAGATTTCTCTTTTGGACTGCATATTAAAGGCCGTCTATGTAGTTTGGATGCTAACAAAACCAAACTGATAATAATAACCAAAATCATAAAAAATAGTTGAATCTACCCATGAACAATGTACTCGTCACTCAATGTCAGACTTGCACACTGTTTACTGACAGGTTGTTTGGTTTATGTCATAGTATTACAGAGGAGATCAGATTTTGAATTAGGTATCTCGTACAAAGAGGATCGAATCATTTACCACTTAGTTGCTATTACTGATCGTTGCTCCGGTTGGGAAGTCATAAATTCTCTGAGTAACGAACAAATAATTTACTGTTTTCTGTTCCAAAAGTACAAAAGTACAAAAGTACGTCACTTGAAGCCCAAAAGTTGTCTCCAAATTTCAAATTCTACGAGAGCTTAGGTAAGCCAAACAAGTATTTTGATTTTAGCGCCAAAATGGACTGACGTGGACTAACTCACTGCAACCAAGTTTTCTTAGTTACACACTCTTTTTACACACACGCATATATATACATATACTATTATTATCCATGTTGTTTTACCAAATTATGACTAAAATGTTGTGTAGTTGAATTAGAAACTCAAAGTACTCCCAAAGAATTTTCGAATTTGGCGCCAAAATTGTGTACCCTAGAATTCAATCTCTTCTCAAATGTATACTTGTTATTGTTGTAAATTTCCCTTTTTAGACTATAAACACATTTAGAGAATTAGATAAATTTGAGTTAACATAGTTGGTTGATACCAATATAGAGGCCAGTTCTCATTATCCTTTTCTATAAATTTCTTCCTCAGCGGTTGTGAAGCCCTAATAACTGCCTTTAAGTTTTTGAATTGAGCAAGAGTTAAGGTGAGCGGTAAGAAAAAACAAGCAGTTTGATCAGTTTCCGCCAAACTAACTCAGTCCGATGGTAGTTTTCTGAGTACACTGCTGCAATGCGCTGGTAATTTTAAGGACGCTTACAGCGCTTCACGATAAGTGTCAACACTAGCCTGCCTACAGGCTCTAAAGGGGAAGAGGGGAGGGGAGAGGAGAGCCTCTCCCTTCCTTTTCTCTCCCCTCCCCTCTCCCCCTCCCCCTGGAGAGCCTGTAGGCAAGCCATGTCAGCACATATGGATTACCCTAGAAACCAGGGCCCGGTTGTACGAAGGTTGGATAAAATTATCCACCAGATAAGAGTTATCCACTGTATAGATTTTGTATAGATTTTATCCGCTGGATAAGGATTTATCCGCTGGATAGCGCTATTCACCCTTCGTACAACCGGCCCAGAGGTTGATTTCTATCTTGCTGTTGACGCTTACAATATTTGACTGTTGCGATCTAACCATCAAATATTACAAGCGTCAACAACACGATAGAAATTAACCTCTGGTTTCCAGGGTACACATGAATCTTTTTTGCTCGCAAACCCGCAAGAAGTATATTTCTTTTGACAGATCAGTTGGACATGATTGGAGTCACATTTCATCTCGGTTCAAATGTGTTTGAACAGTCAGTATTAGGTCGTCAGTTTTCTGTTGACACAAAAGGAAATGGGCTATTGAAACAGTAAAGCCTTTATACGGATCATTAATTTCACTTTTAATTCAAATATTTTTTATATTTTAAAACATATCAAACCAATCATTTGTATGTAAGGATATAAAACCTGCATCAAATAAGTTGTTCGATTGCCTATTTAAAAAAAATGTAGTCTTTCATTTACCAGTTCTGCTTTAAAACTGACAAAGAGCGACTCAATATTATTCAGTGGTGCAAATACTGTCGTATTTCAGAACTAGAGGATTGGCAGCATATTGATAACAGTTTCAAGTACTTTAATCATGCCTTCACCTGAAAAAGCAGCCGAAGGAAAGTGGTGCGTCAAGGAAGTTGATGACGTGATGTACGTTCAAGTGGATAAGAAAAGGGTGAAAAATAAAGTCGGGCATATCATGGAGGATGTACAGGAGGTCAAAGCCGGAAAAAGACAAGATTCAATTCTGGTATGTTCTGAAATGATCTACCCAAAATAAAAAGTTGATTGTCGTGATCATGTGTCACATCATATATTTTATAGCCTTGAAGACTTTTAAAGTTGAAAAAACTAGTGTAGGAAAGGGCAAAATAATTCTTTAAAGTTATCGAACTATTGTGCGAAGGTCAAACAATTTTCATCATTTTCATATCAGATTTTTATCTTACTTGTATTTGGCTTCAGATATCATTCAAGAACAATTTCGTCCCGGGAAACAAGACTACTCTGAAGTTCACGCTATCAGATTTTGACTCCCAGTCCAATGAACTGTGTTCTCTCTTGGAAGAAGCTAGTAGGAAGTCTGCAAAATTTTTCTGTGAAGAACTTAACAAATTGTTAGATAAAGGAAATAAGGCTTGCGCCTCAGCTGGACGTGAACCTGTTCGAAGAAAGATTACAACTTCCGAAGAGGTTGAACCTCTTCAAACTGCAAACAGGAAGCGAAAACCCGTCCAAGAAACAGCTCATACCCAGATTCCTGACTTAAATGGGCCAACTAAATTGCCAAAAATAACTTCAATGGATGAAGAAATATGTAGTCACATATTAGGTAAATATTGTGGAATTGAAATATACCAATATTATATTTCTGTACATGCTATCATTGTTTCACATAGAGAATATGTACATGCTTACCTTCCAGGGTAAATTTAATCATCTGTATTTTGAATTGGACGTGTTAAACTACCATAAAGGTTACTGAACCAAAACCCATTGACACAATAGTCTCGTAAGCAGCCTTCCTTTATGAACTACAACCATTTTTTTCTCAGGTCACTATTATTTGCGTGTGAAGGATCTGAAAGACCCTCCTAAAAAATGGACTGATAGAGAAATCGACGAAAAAAGGGTAAATGTATATAGTGAATTGCTTAAGGAAAATGCTGTATGTATGGTAGCAGACCAGCCGTGGATTGGCATAGCTGATGTAAAGAAAGCCGATTTTAAAAATAAAGATGACATCAAGGGGATACCTGTCACACTTATAGGTGGACTGCATAGCAAGGCAGCCTTTTTGAAGGTATATTGTGAATATATATTATTGCAAAGTTTAACATGTTAGCTTTATGTGTTATCCTCAATCATTTTTCACTATTTGGATTTATCCCTGTTTAGGTATCTGAAATGAGTTCTACACATTCCCAAATCCTTAAGAAAGTGAACGTTCTGGTGTATGACAACACTATGAACGATGATGAAATTAGACGTCTCGCGTATACACATAACTTGCAAAACAAGGGAAGCTCCCAGACATCCTGGTTACAGCGGGTGATCACATGCCGTCATCGCCTGTATGAAATGAGCGGAACTGAATATGGTCAAGACGAGACACCTTCAGGTTCCAAAGAATGGAGAAAAAAGTGTGTAGATATCTACACTGAAAGAAAGGTTCGTAACTGAACTTCATCATTTGATCATGTCAACTAGTGCATGCGTTACATTGAATTGCAAACAACGGTGTTATCACGCTTAATCCGCACAAAAGTACTAAGTCAATAGTGCACTGAAGTAGCATTAAATCAACACTGGAAAGCTACAAAGGATTCTTTACAATTAGTGGAATTCATAGCGTGGGCAGCTGTCAGCTAGCGCCTGCTTAAGTAAAGCAGACTGTAAGAACAAGGCCAGAAAAGACGACGTTTCGAACGAGCCTCGAAACCCCTCCGAAGAGCCCGCCCGTTCAAAAGATGTTATAAGGATCGAATATATAACATAATAATTGGAAATTACAAAGACAACAAATCAAACATACTTTGCGTGCTCCCTTGTATAGGATTTAGCATTTGTGATTAATTAAGCATATATCTGAATCGTGCAAAAGTGAAAAACTGAAAATAGTTTGTACAATCATATCATTTTACATACACACACATACCCCGAAAAGCTTCACTGAATGTGTTCTCTCTGCAGGATGCCAGTTCCCTGGAGCCTACGTTGCAGGCTGCACTTTTCCCACTCCAAGCCTTTAATGCCTTCCTGGAGGTGGCCAAAATGTATGAAAGTTCTCAGCTTAAAGATCAAAAAAAGGAAACCAAACGCCTCACGCAGAACCAGGTAATCACTACTTTGACTGATCAAAACAAGCCGGTGAACCAAAAGGTTAAGAACAAAAAGTTTCTTCAGTCAAGGAATTTGTCATTTATGAAAGCTGGTGAACATTAAACAGCAAAATAGTAAGGAATGAGATGGAGACTGATAAGCACATACTTCCCATGTCCGTTGGCGACCTCAACTGGTCGCCGATGGGAAATAACGTAACTGTAAGACGACCATACATGAAATTGAGAAATATGGCAAAAATATAGATCTTAAGTCCATAGTCATTTATGTTTTATTGTGTGGAATTCCTTTCAGATAACAATGCCACTTCAAGGGCTTAGCAGCGAGTCGAAGCTGAGCCTTCTCAATGGTTTGAGGTCGAAATCGCTGAATTTATCGCAATTCAAAGAACAGTGTGTAGATATAAAGGCCAAAAAATATGTTCAACGAGCATTTATGAGATTTGTTGGAGAAGAGGAATGGGAAGATGTTGTTAAACGATTCCCACACCACACAAAGGACGAAAAGATCGCCCAGTTTCGTGGCCTCAAGTGGTCTAGAAAAGGAACTCCTGAGGTACGTATTGGAGTGTCTACCGGTTTGCAAAATCCTTCCTTCTTTCCTTCCTTCCTTTCTTTCTTTAATAATGTTAGAGCCATTTCGGTCACATCTTTGACAAGTTCGATGATTTTCAAAGCCGGGGTCAATGGTTTTTCAAACAGGTATAGCCTATAGGGACATAATATTGTATAATCTCTTATTGTCGGTCACTAGCTATGAGTTGTATCTTTTTGTTTTTCATAGGCAGCTGCAAATTTTTTCCGTAAGGCTGTGGCTTGGGAAAAGGCAGCAGCAACTAGAAATATTGGAATCGCTCTTGAGGCAAATGATGGTGTTTTTCAAATATCCACCAATTCCGAAGTCTGTGGCTTGGCCATAGCTGGAAATGTCCAGGAGAAATTGGTGGAAGCCACATTGAAAAATGCTATTCCTGCCTTCAAAGGAATAAAGTTGACAATTCTATGCAAAGCGGAGGTGAGCTTTAATGTAACCCACGAAATGAAATCGCAGATAATTAGGAAATTACTAAGTAGTTGATAAAGCTAAGTACTACGAGAAACTAATAGAATATTAGAGTATTTCAACATTTTGCCAACCTTTACAAAGTGTTTTTAATACACATTAATGATTAACGAATCCTGAACAAAAAAGCAATGCTTCACAACTAGAAACCAATGAGTGACAACTTGTCATTAATAATCGCTTGGTTGTGAGCAAAAGACAGGAACTTTTCAAATTCAAGACAAGTAAAATATAGAAAAAAGAGCATTGTCAGTCGGGTTTTTCTGATTGTCATAATCCCTGTGAACAAAATCTGTCTTGGTGATCGCAAACATTGAGGTGCGGTTAGTTCTAATATGATCGTCACTTTGAAAAACACTTCATTCTTTCGGCCACTGACGTGCAACAATCTTGAATCATACCATTCGTATGATGACCAAAAGTAATGATCCCAATGATTCCACTAAATGACGTTTTAACGCGTGTCTTTTGAAATACCCACATTTCTGAACTGAAACTTAATTTTCTTTCAAGGAGTGGTCGGAAAATGATCTGCAGATGTTTCTAATAAGGCTCCATGCCATCAATTCTGATATGGATGCGCACAATCTTGTTGTAATGGCAAGAACGTTGGATTGCTGCGCACGTATCAGGGCCTTATTAGAAACAAGGTACAGTGCTGTGCAAGACGCATGGCACTTCAACTCCAACCCAAAGAAAATGAAAGGTAAAAGTATGCACTTTCTAGCTTGTTCAGTATCCTACAACCTGTGACGTCATCAAAAAGTTAAAATCTAAACTATAGATCAATGATAGCTGGCTACTAGTAATTTGCTACATATCCTCGGAAGATGTCTTTACTGAAAATTTCTGTGATATTTCTTTTGTTGCTTGACCTTCGAATTGTCAGCGATCGAGTGTGAAACGTACCGCGCCGTGCTGTTACCATACCAAAAACTAATCCACTCTATTTTTATAAGACTAGTGTCGAACAGAAAGTAAAAATACTTTTATATTTGTATTTATAGAGTACAAGCTTCAACAGTCACTTACACCAATATTGATCTGTCACTGGAGTAAAACTGACACAATTACAGGCAGCAACATAAATTTTAAGGCGAATGAGGATGCTTCAAACGTTTTCGATTTTCCTCAAGACAATGTGGCGGATCTTCCAAAAAAATTGATTGCCCATATAATCCAGCATTTCAGTGAAAATGGAGATACCGTGCTAGATGCTGACTCAGGCAATGGTATATAGCAATTCCAAAAAAGGTTGACTGGGCGAATGGCAATCGGCGATCAAGCGATTGGTGATTGCAAGACTGAAAGGAAATTTGGGGTAACAAGAATTGCTTTATTTAAGACCCTATTGGACAAAGTGGTCGATAGGCGATTCACATCTCCACGCCAGATAGTGGTCTAATAGCGTGACCACAGTTCCTTTCGGTCCTGCAATCGTCGATCGCCATTCACTCCGTCAACCTTTTTTTTTCAGAGGGAAGAGCAGGGACGGGGTCAGTAAGAAAACATACGTTCCACAGACCGATTTCTGAAAGGAAGTGCACGCAGCTTAATTGACAGTTCCAGAAAAATTATTACTATCAATATAAGTTGTGTGCGAAACTATAAGAACTGATTGGTCTTTTTAATTTATTTCAAAAAAAGTTGTTACGGTTAAGAGCAACAAGCATCAAGCCAAGACCGAAATGAATGCTAGTTTTGTTTGTAATGTTTCGAATCAGACTCGTTTCTATTGAACTAATTACAAAATGTGAGCATTGTCAAGTCCTTGTTAGTATAGCGCACTGAATTCTTTTGATAACAACTCTGATTTGAATAATTATCGATTATAAGCAGCACAAAGCCAGCATTCGCTTCAGTTGGCCGCTGCCTTGACGCTTGTTGCTTTGAACCATGACAGCGTTTTATGAAATAAGTGCATGATATAGTCTTTATTGTTTATTGTTTAGAAAATATCATTGTTGAAAGCTTGGTAGCCGGGAGAAACACCATTATGGTTGCCGAAGAGGTCAGCGACAGTGTGGAGAGGGCCCGCAGAAGTTTGGAAAAGGCTGCGGAAGATGTAAACTCTGATTTGGAAGAAATAATGGATGACGAAAATGTGCCAGATATTCTGAGCTAAACCTCTTTTGAAAACTATATTAAACCAACGTCGTCTCAGCAAGTCTAAGATAAAAGTCCAAGCTTATTATATAAGGCACATTATTTGTCGTCATCCATTGTCTCTTCGGACACCAGAAACGCGACCTGTAAGATGATTTTCAAAATAATGCAAATAGACCAGTTCACGCTGTCGGCCGCCATTTTGAATTGGGACAAACACGCCAGAATTATTAGAAATTCCCATCAGTTTGACTTCCTGTAACTCCGCTCTTTTTTGATGGATTTTCGAAATTTAGCACTCTTTGAAAAGATAGCGTCGATCTTTTTTAGGACTCTTACTGTGATGAAAATTAGAGAGCTATTTTTTGAGAAAAAATAATTTTTGTTTTCCAAATAAAACATTCGGCGTGCGAATTTTCGAAATGATTATTAGAACCATTCGTGAAAAACAGGGTGCCTCAAAAAACTTAGTTAAAAAAATGCATTGCTTTTATTTTCAGTCCTACAACTGCTGTCCATAGCTGCTGTTTATTAAAGTTTAAATTTTGAAAATCCACCAAAAAAGAGCGGAGTTACAGGAAGTCAAAGTGATGGGAATTTCTCCCGGGAGGGGGGGGGGGGTACTCCCATATATTTACTATACGGGGATGATCCGCTGAACAGGGTATGGTTTTTCGAGTTCCCTGTCATAAACAGGGTATCCTTTTTGCAATTTTTTGAGCTTCTTGTCATTTTCAGGGTAGCAGCTTTCTCATCAACCTTAGTCGTTAGCTAGCCACGATCTGTCTAGAAGCCTTATTTATCGTTGTTCGATCACGGTCGCAACAAACTCGTTAGGAAACTCATTTACATTACAAACAAATAAGTACATTACATTCTGCAATTATTGTGCTTTGTCATAAACAGGGTATGGTATTTTGGGTTTTTCTGTCATAAACAGGGTAACCGCCGGTTTAGGATCCCAGCGGAACATCCCCACCCAAGTCCTGGTCAAGTACCACCCCCACCCCCCACCCCCCCACCCCCACCCCCCGGGGAATTTCTAATAATTCTGGCGTGTTTGTCCCAATTCAAAATGGCGGCCGACAGCGTGAACTTGTCTATTCAGATTTCACTGTTACAAGCATAATAAAGGCGAAACAGCTCATACGTCGCTTAATCTCGGCCTTCGGCATAGAAATTCATAAACCGCGTGTTATTTCGATCAACCCGCTGACCAAAAATTGCAAAAAAATCATCGATCGCCAGCCCACGGAAAAAGCGAGATGTTACAGAAATCGATAAAAAGCCGAAACAAATGTTAGAGTACATAACGATATATAGAAAAGACGATATATTTTCAGTCATTTTAACAACCTTAGTTTGCAAGTTACAAATGTAATCGATTTAAAGTAAAGATTAAAACATACTTAATGTTGTGTTTCCGTTCATTTGTATAGCAACTAGCTAACACATCAATGTTTTGGAGAACTGGGATTCCCAAACTTGACCTTGTTTGGAAATATATAAATTTATGAATTCCCAAACTTGACCTAGTTTAGAAGTATATAAATTTATGGATTCCCAAACTTGACCTGGTTTAGAAGTATATAAATTTATGGATTCCCAAACTTGACCTGGTTTAGAAGTATATAAATTTATGGATTCCCAAACAGTTGACCTGGTTTAGAAGTATATACATTTATGGATTCCCAAACTTGACCTTGGTTAAAAGTATATAAATTTATGGATTCCCAACTTGACCTTGTCAGAAGTATATAAATTTATGGATTCCCAAGTTTGTCAGATGAAAAGCATAAATTTATCAATTTGGTAATTCAGTGAGCTAGGGGATCAGAGTTAAAGGATGAAATATGTAAATAAGTTATATCAACTTATAATCATTTCTTCAATAAAAGGTTCATGTCATTGAAAATGATGAAATGAACGAATTTCTACAAATGATTAAATGCATTTTAAGAATATCATGGAGAAGTTCTTTGCATACACAATTCCTACCTACACATGGAAGCATGTATTTTGGAATTACTGCATACTTTTAAATAACCAAGGCTTGACCCACAAAATAACAATAGATTAGAGCAAATTTTTGAAAATGGCAAAATGGCATTTTTAACTGGTTGGCTGTTATATTGGAGGACAAAAGAATGTAACAGCCTCCAGTCTGAACAAAAGAGCCTTGAGCAGTCAAGCTTGACTTTTCATTGTTTTAGAGGGTGTTTCCATTATTTTGCCTTCCAATACATACCAAAGGGCCTATTATGAATGGAATGAATAGTAGCAAGGGAAAAGGAAAAACTATGAAGAAAGAAGAAAATTGGAGATAAGGAATTGAAAAAAAGGGACAACTTAAAACAATGACAATTTAAAACAGTGACATTTTAAAAGTTCAAATTAAGAAATCCCAGTTGAAGTTAAACACAATAACCCCACATTACGGCAACACAAAGCAGCATTGATTTGAACCACTCTAGTGCAATAATTATCAATTACATAAAATTAGGTTTAAGAATTATAAGTAAAGAAAATTATTAATAATATTATCCTCATCCACTATTAATGAATCACTGTCAACCACAATCCTTTGTGAGCTTGATGCATTAGGACATTTTTGGTTTACTGAAAAATGGCAAAGCCTTTGCTCAGATCAGCTTTGGAGATGTGAAATCTTAAGTGGGTGTCTCTGTTAAAGACGCCCACCGATTTTGACTTTCGAAATAGATTTTCCTGGCACTCTATTATTTTGAAGGCCTGACCTAAAGAATGACTAACTTGAACTTAGTTTGCTAAAAAATTATTTATTTATTTTTTTGGAGTCCGCCAAGCCTTCACTCGGCACAATGGCCATTTTGAAGTCAAGCAGATAGCAAAATACCAAGATATTGACATTGCCGTAAAGAAACAAATTTGTACTTAAATGTTATAACTTTTATATGAATGTGTTCCTGTATCCTTCTACTTTGTTAGGCCACATGACTTTCAAAAATTACATTTTGTTTTTTAACGGTAGCAAGAAAATTCTAGACCCTCCTGCACACGCTGTGTTCGACATCACCAAACATCTCAACTTTAAGGGCTTGTTTCAAAATCGTGGGACCTTATTCATTCTCTTCCAGTATATGCGCATAAAGTACTAACGTTGGCCAATACAAAACGCTTATAAAATTTTTCTGCACTCAATTTTCTAGAAAAATACAAGAGCCCAAACTTCAGGTAATTTGAAAATATGTCGAAATTCACCATACATTATATGTAATTTTTTAAAGATAACAGCTAACATATACTACCTTATTTGGTCCTACATGCAGCTTGGTAGTCGTGGGAAGCCGTATTCAATCCACTTTAACTTAAAAAAGTACTGCTTGACTTTCGAGCAGCCAGGGATTCCAGGGCAAATTCGATGAACAGTCGCATGGTGACGTAAAAACTTGGTGGTGGTTTCACTGGCTTCTAATTTCCGTGCAAAGTTCGTTCTGTGCAATCTTTAAATAAAATAGTCATCTTCAGAGATGCAGTTAACCATACACAAGACAAAACTGGCATTGATCTATCAAAACGAGTCAAAATGCTGGAGAGAAAACTTGTTCGAATTCACGAATGTGTTTACATCGAGATCACTCGTTCCCAGTCCACCAGTATTTAAGTACAGGGGGAGGGGGTAGAGGGGAGCTTTTGCAAAGCAGGAAGGTAATCAAAAAATATATTTTCCTGTCTTTTCTGCAATTAGATTCTATCTTCAATTATGAATAATCTGTAATCGAGATTATTTTTTGTCTATTTTTGTAGCATAAGATGAATACACAGGTAGCCCTGTTCATATTTTGAAAAACACTTTTTCAAAAAACGTTGCACAAGTCCAGAGTGTACACTCCAAGACTGCAAAGGATTTTGGTAGTTTTCTAGTAATTAATGTAATCATAGCATGTTTTGGTTGCATAAAACATGAATACAAAAGACTTAATTGCTCATAACGCTTGCTAGAATGCTTAAAATGCTCACCAAGGAAACATCAGGCAAGGAAAGACAATAGTGAATAGATTAATTAAAATAATAACTACCAAAATCTTTTGTAGTCATGGAGTGTACACACTGTGGACTTGTTCCGACAACATTTTTTGGATTCAATTGTATATTTAACGCACTGTACGTAACAAACGGAATTACAGTAGGACCCCGCTATCCCAAACTAATAGGAAAGTCAAAAGCTGTTGGAGATGAGCAGAGCGTTGGAAAGGAACTAATAATAATTGAAGGGAAAAAGTGATCAATTAAACTTGTAAGGCTAGGTACCTGTATATGAATCAGTGACGGAGTAGCCGGCCAAATAACGTACATCGGGGGAGGGGGTACAGATCACTGATTGACTGATAAAACTTGAAGGGAAAAAGTAATAAATGAAAGAGTGATGTGTTTCAGGCGAAATAGCAGGATTTTCGGGATACCGGCCTAGTCTAAATCTTCAATATATGATTTGGGCTACCTGTGTATTCATCTTATGCTACAAAAATAGACAAAAAATAATCTCGATTACAGATTATTCATAATTGAAGATAGAATCTAATTGCAGAAAAGACAGGAAAATATATTTTTTGATCACCTTCCTGCTTTGCAAAAGCTCCCCTCTACCCCCTCCCCCTGTACTTAAATACTGGTGGACTGGGAACGAGTGATCTCGATGTAAACACATTCGTGAATTCGAACAAGTTTTCTCTCCAGCATTTTGACTCGTTTTGATAGATCAATGCCAGTTTTGTCTTGTGTATGGTTAACTGCATCTCTGAAGATGACTATTTTATTTAAAGATTGCATAGAACGAACTTTGCACGGAAATTAGAAGCCAGTGAAACCACCACCAAGTTTTTACGTCACCATGCGACTGTTCATCGAATTTGCCCTGGAATCCCTGGCTGCTCGAAAGTCAAGCAGTACTTTTTTAAGTTAAAGTGGATTGAATACGGCTTCCCACGACTACCAAGCTGCATGTAGGACCAAATAAGGTAGTATATGTTAGCTGTTATCTTTAAAAAATTACATATAATGTATGGTGAATTTCGACATATTTTCAAATTACCTGAAGTTTGGGCTCTTGTATTTTTCTAGAAAATTGAGTGCAGAAAAATTTTATAAGCGTTTTGTATTGGCCAACGTTAGTACTTTATGCGCATATACTGGAAGAGAATGAATAAGGTCCCACGATTTTGAAACAAGCCCTTAAAGTTGAGATGTTTGGTGATGTCGAACACAGCGTGTGCAGGAGGGTCTAGAATTTTCTTGCTACCGTTAAAAAACAAAATGTAATTTTTGAAAGTCATGTGGCCTAACAAAGTAGAAGGATACAGGAACACATTCATATAAAAGTTATAACATTTAAGTACAAATTTGTTTCTTTACGGCAATGTCAATATCTTGGTATTTTGCTATCTGCTTGACTTCAAAATGGCCATTGTGCCGAGTGAAGGCTTGGCGGACTCCAAAAAAATAAATAAATAATTTTTTAGCAAACTAAGTTCAAGTTAGTCATTCTTTAGGTCAGGCCTTCAAAATAATAGAGTGCCAGGAAAATCTATTTCGAAAGTCAAAATCGGTGGGCGTCTTTAACAGAGACACCCACTTAAAGTTCCAAAATGAAAACAAAAACACGTGTGCAAAGGACTGTGGTCGACAGTGATTCTTTAAAGGAAAGATAGTGCAAAATTACATTTTACTGTGTTTACTTTTTATGCATATACTGTGTTATTAAAGTGGCAATGCAGTGAGCTACAGAAATACAATGTACACTACAATACATGGGTCGGAATATATACTAGGGCTAACAACAGTTACGTGCAGCAGTAAAACATTATTGGAAAATATAAAAATATTCCAGCTCTAACCTGAAGTGGTTGTACATCCAACAACTTTTTCATTTTCACATCTTTAGCAAGTTTCAAAGGTGTTTGACCTAAAACAGGCAGTCATCAAGTTAATCATAAACTCTGAGAAGGATTTCTTAAGTCTAGTACACGCACACATGAGAAACTGCATGTCGAGGAAACTGCCATGCGAGGCACTTAGCTCAGATGATTTCTCACCACAGACATTGCATCTTTGGCTACGCGAGGCCAAAAATAGAGAGATAAGAGTACACAGTGATAATGGTGCCTTGTGTGGCAGTTCCCTCACACAGTTTCTCAACTATGTGGCAGCCTTTAGACCGTACTGGGCCCTATTACATGAGGCAATTTTTCTTGCAACTTTCAGTGCAATGTGCTATTCCATTTTATGTCCAGCCCCTTATCAAGGAACTTGGAAATCTTCAGGAGGGAAGGGGGTAGGGTGTTTGTTTGCTGGACATCATCAGGGGTCAGGGTGTTTTGTGATGGAAATCTTCAGGGATCACAGGGTTTCCAATGGAATTCTTCAAGGGTCGGCACAAGTTTTTAAATTGTGAGGAAATCTTCAGGAGGGTAATGACGTCTCGATCACACAGGAATTCTTCAGGCATGATTTGAGGTTTCAGCATTTCTTCAGGGATCTACCGTAGGCTTCCAAAATTGATATCCTGAATAAAGGGGGTAGGGAAGGGGGAGGGTGTGGAAATTCAATGGAACAGCCCAATGCCATTGTGTAGCAAGTTGTAAAAGAGATGAGAAGTACAATTATAGCAGCAGTGCTTTTAATGTACGTGAATGCATTATAGGTTCCCCATTCACTTATAGTTGATTCTTTAACTAACCGTTGTGGTTCTTCATTGATGTATCAGCACCATGTTGAAGTAACATCACAGCTATTTCTTTGTGGCCTCTGAAAAATGATATAAATCAAATTTTGTACCTGTATATGATATACTCCCTGAGGCACAATGTAGCACAGCTCCCCTTGAACATACAGCTTAACTGTTGAGATCAACTGCATTATTGGATATTACAGTACTTGTAAAAAGTATATATATATATATCTATTCAAAAAAGGTTGTCCTCAGTTTTAATGCATACTGCATAGTGAATACTGCATTCCAAGACCAAAATGCATTGTGGATATCAAATGTTGGGTATTTTTCACAATTTTTATAAGTAGAAAAGTTGCGGAAAAAGTCTATTTAGATTCAACCTGAGAGGAAACAGAGAATCAACATAAGTAAAGCCTCTTGTTACCCAATTACAAATTGTCCATAATATATTTCAGTTTTGGTATGCAGTATTCACTATGCAGTATGCATTAATACTGAGGACAACCTTTTTTGAAATAGGTATATACATGTATATACTGTATAACAACTTTCAAAAAAGGTTGTCCTTGGTTTTGTTGCATATTACATCAATTCCAAGACTGAAATACATGTCGATATTTTCAAATTGTGTAAATGGGCAACAACATTGACTCTCTATTTCCTCAAAGGTTGAATCTCTGCAGACTTTTTCCTATTCTTTTCGGTGAAAAAAAAAAAAATGATGTGAAAAAAATTGAAAAATGTCAAAACCACAATGCACTTCAGTATTGGAAATCAAAGCAATAGTTATGCAACATGCAATTATTTAGTACAGACAAGCTAGTAAAGTTCATCAAAAGCTCTCAGCACTAACCTGTAAGCTGCACAATGCAGAGGAGTATTGCCGATGGTGTCTTTGCAGTTGATATCAGGTGGATTAGGTAATGCAACCTACAGTAAACACACAAAATTACCAATTTTGAAATTATGGTTCTGAGATAATGCAGCAATTCAAAATGAAGCAAGAACATAACTGAAAACCTCAACCAAGGAATGTATTTAAGTATGTGCCAGTTATTGGACAAATGTTCCATTAAAATGATTATTTCACTGGGAAATGATTTGCCTGGTTGGACATTCATACAAAATATGTTAACAGTTTTTTTTGTGTTTCAAATTCCCTGACTTTTCTTTGACTTTTGGCCTGTTTTACAATTTTCCTGACTGATATAAACCAAATTCCCTGACAATTTTCTGGCCTTGAATTTTTTCCTGACTTCCCTGAATTTTCCAGGAGGGTGGAAACCCTGACAATATACGTGCATATCTTACCAGCCTCTTTAATTCAGTACTATTACCATCCACAACTGCTGCAAGAAGTTGTTTCTCTAGATCCAATTTCATACTCTGCTCAGCAGCTAGGAACAAGATATACAGAAACAACCAATCATGTATTACCTTCAAGTGTTTACATGACATCTTAAGAGTTAATGTTTACATACCAACAATTTGTTGTTTGACCTCCTCCTTGTTCGCTACTTGGCTGGGTGTTTTTCCTTCTCCATTAATGTCTGTTACATCAGCATTGTTTTGCAACAACAGCAAGACAACATCCTTATAAATACAAAATTATGCAAGTGTGTCAGAATCAAATTCCAGATGTGCTTCAATGCACTCACTTGACGTGTTCTATATTTAACACTAGTGAAGTGAGTGCATTGAAATAAATCTGGAATTTGATTCTAATAGTAAAACACTGTTTCTGGATCAGTTCTGATTGAAACAATGTACAAAGTACATTGTACAACAAAAATTTTGGTTGCCACCATTTTTTTCTCTTGAGTTTGCAACTGCTGATGAACAATATTGGTCAGGTGACAGTTTCTAAGTACCATATTTTAATACAACATACATTGTAATACTGTAAATATCAGAGATGCATTGAAGGTACCTAGTTTAGTCTGAAGCCTTTTCCACATGGAAGGACCGATAGATACATAAGTGCCCTTGGTGGGTGGGTGGGTGGGTGTCTGAGTAAGTGGGTGGGTGGACAAATGGATTGAGATAGAAGGATCGACAGAGGGATCCACAATAGAAAAATGGCTACAACATGGATGCATGGACAGACAGACAGACAGACAGACAAATGGATGGACAGACAGACAGACAAATGGATGGACAGACAGACAGACAGACAAATGGACAGACAGACAGACAAATGGACAGACAGACAGACAAATGGACAGACAGACAAATGGACAGACAGACAGACAAATGGATGGACAGACAGACAGACAAATGGATGGACAGATAGACAGACAGACAGACAAATAAATACTTACTGCTCTTCCTGTGAATGAAGCCAAATGTAGGGCAGTATTTCCCATGCCATTTCTTGCTGTTATGTCTGCACCAGCCTGGAATTATTTAAATATTAGAATTTAGTTAGCAGATCCACTAATCATGAAACAGAAGACAATGCACTGATCTGCTTACAGGGGTTTCAATATGCAAGTATTTATAACAATGTGAATACTAGTACAAATACAAAATAACCTTGAGTAATGCCTCTGCAACATTCTTATGACCAAAATATGAAGCCAAGAGAAGAGGTGTCCAGCCACTATTGGCCTTGGATCTGCCTAGAAGTAAACATTGCAAAAAAGTATGATTAAAATCAAAATTAGCTGAAACATTTCAACAGTTTCCTAGCATCATTTTCAACACATTTTTGAGGCGTTTTATGGCCTATTTTAATACCATCAAGAATATATCATACACCGAATCGAAATATGGCGGCTAATTTGAATAACTTTTGTTCTGGACTGACTAGCCTCTTACTCATGTGAAAACACTTTTGTGTTTCCATGTGAACACGAGGATTTGGCCAATTAAATCCATAATTACAACCATTATTATTATTGAAGTGTGACCTGTAAACTTCAAAGTCTTATTATTATTTTGAAACATTCAACACGGCACTGACATGGTCATGGCATGACACAGCTCATTTCACAATCACACGAAAACTGCTCCAACTAATATATATCTTAACTATATGTACAAAGGGTACCTTTGCAGTTAACATCAATTTTCGTTCCATCAGACCTTGTTTTCAATGACCTCTGAAAGACAAATGTTCTTAAATTTAACAATTAATGGACTAAAAATATATATAAATTTTGAATAAAAATGTTATCATCCATATAATCAGGGTGGTAAGGTCCATATCTGGTTTTAAACTCGTCAGCTGGGCAAACATGTGCGTCCAAATAATACATGTTCAATTTTGTGGATTTCTATACCCATCTGGGAGACTTTATAGTTGTCTCAGAGGATGTGATGACATTGCTAAAATGAATACTGGAGTAAACAGTACAAAAATTCATATAAGATTTAAACAAATTTATATATAATTATTAAGAATATCAGTAACCAAATGTAAATGTATTAATGAGGGCTGGACAATTGATTGTCATGTTGTCAGGTTGTGGATACATAGCTGTCATGGATCATGACAGCTGTTTGAGGCCAAAAATTCCAGGACTTTTCAAGAATCATTTGAAGTTTTTTAAAGTACTATTTAAATTAATTGTTATTGAATTAATGAAACTACATCAATACGAGGGGATTGTACAAAGCAGACACCCTCTCTTTTCACAAGAAAAAAAATGTCAATTCCCAGCTTGGGTCAAACATGGCCGGGGCTTCCCTGGGTCTAACCAGGGAATCCCTGGGAATCTATTCTATTTTTACAAGTTTGGGTATTACAGATTTCCCAAGTAAAATAGAACAGATTCCCAGTTTAGACTCAGGGAAACCCCAAGTTGGGAATTGACATTTTTTCCTGTGTTTCTTGGTTGCACGTCTTTGCCAGTACCAAACCCTGAATATCATCCCAAAATCACTTACATGTATAGTTTATATATATAATCTTACACTTTTGTCAAAGAATAATTTGACATACATGTAAAAATGGCTTAATTATGATGAACAATTTTTCTGTTTCTTTGACTGTAAAAAAAACTGTACATAACTTAAATTTGAAAGTTCAAGAATTCATTGAAAAAAAAATTCAAGTACTTTTCAAGGACAAAAGTTTAATTTTCTCAAGGACTTTTCAAGGACTCAACGAACCATGCCTGGCTGTTTTAATATATCAGCCCAGGGTTTTGAATTATGTACATGTCCAGTAGATGCACAAGTCACTGTTCTGTGACTCAATATTTTCTGCCTTGACGTCATAGCCTAATGTCACTTTGCCACAGTAAAAACCCAAGCAAGTGACTACCATCTATAGCAATTGAAGGGTTCAATGTGAAAATGGCCTTTAGAAGTGACTTTTTGATATTTTTTCAATGGTATAAAATGGTATTAAGTTTATCAAGTTTATCAGTAACTCTTGAAGTTAACTGGCATGAGTTACCAACATATGGTTACTTCACCTTTACCTTTAGTTCTCAACAAATCAGAAACGCAATAAACTAATTGATTGTGGTAAAAAATGCTCTCACTGGATACTACAAAGCTACAAGGGTAGTGCGATGCCAAATGAGTGAGGTGGGCGATTGCGGAAAAAGTAAGTACAGTAATATATTTCTTTATAGAACGACGAACAGTGTGCTTAATTTGCATACATTTGCATAAAGTTTCTGCAATCACGCACCTTAGTAATATTATTTATTATTTATTATTAACTTATATAGCGCGAATATCAATTGGGATATTTTCATCCGCACCTTAGTGTGCCAAATAAACTATGAGCTTATAATTAAGTTTGTCTTGTAAAAAAAGGCAAAGGTAAGAGTAATTTATTTTTCTTTGAAGAGCAGGGTCTGGGAGTGTTAACCCAATCCTTCCAAGCCATGGGCCTTAAATGTTTAAGCTTTTGAAGGTACACCCTCTATCCTCTTATGCTCCTTCTTACAGGTATTTAAAGCTTATTAAAGCTACAGGGAAAGGAAAGCAGATGAAACAAGGATGTGAGGTCATTGGGACCTCCCACACTGAAGGCTGAACACTAACCAACTGTGCCATCCTTGCTTCTTACCCCTCTTGTAAAATACATGTATTTGCAAGAAAAACATTGTTTATAGTATGAAGTGATAAGAAATAAAAATAAATGACAATAATCACATGCTGCTCCTGGGTTATAATAATAACATCAGAATTCTAAACAACAATTGGCAAATATAATCATTAAAGACAAAACAACAATGATCAGCAAACAATAGGCATTTGAAAGCAAGATTTTAATTTGTACAGAATAATAAACAATCTACGTAATTTATGTAGATCTGAAAAATTAGCCAAAAGAAAAGCATTTAATCCAGTAATTGTCAGAAATATCTGCATACTAATTTGGCAAAAACTTACATGCATGTACGTGCATGCAATGCATAACGAACAATCGAGTGCCTTCAAAGAATTTCACTTATTTAGCAACTCTTTCATTGCAGGGGAGAAATCAACTTGACATTACAACACTCAGAGTTGATCCAAGTTTTCTTTTAGTTTTTCTTACTATTCCTTTGGGTATTTCTTGACTTAGTATACTTGCTTCAACACCTTTTGAGCTAAACTTAAAGTCACGAAGTCACATGATAAAATGACTAATTGTGCAGACATTTTAACTGAATCACAACATTATTTCTGAGCCGGGTATCCAATATATCACCACAATCTCATCAAAGCAATTTACATTTCTCTTCAGACAACAAACCCAAAAAGATCAATGCTAAAAGCGACGAGAAATGTGAATTTTTAAAACTCAAAACAACGGGGAGTAGAGAAATATTGAGTGAAGATAATGTGAGATTCATGACATGGCTTCGTATGGCATTTTACGTGTAATAATTTATTTTTCTCAAGAGATAGAATTATCTTGAACAGACAGTGGATCGCCTATCAAATCTGAACAACAGTTCGAAGTAGAATTTATGGATGAAATGGTTTATTTAGAGGCTATGTGATTAAATAGCAGCACGCGATTATCAACAAAAAGACAACTCACCAACACCGACTCCAATTCTCCACGTCGTGAGGCCTGCAATAACCTCTCTTCTCGCTCGTCTTTTTTGCTATTTGACATTTCTAATGGTAGATATATTCATGACGAAGTCTTTGAGAGGAGCCCAGCTTATTTTCTTGCCAGGAAAAGTAAATAAATAGCTCAAAAACACAAAAGATGCAAAGTTTTCGTACGAAATATCGTGAACAACCCAACAGTGCCAACAGGACCCAGTCTCTCTCTGACTTTAGGGATCATTGATTTGCGCATGCTTAAATACTAGAACAAAATAAATAAATAAATAAATAAATAAATAAATAAATAAATAAATAAATAAATAAATAAATAAATAAATAAATAAATAAATAAATAAATAAATAAATAAATAAATAAATAAATAAATAAATAAATAAATAAATAAATAAATAAATAAATAAATAAATAAATAAATAAATAAATAAATAAATAAATAAATAAATGCTTGATTAAAAATTCAAATTACTTTATCAACGTTAATTCATGCGGTTACAAAAACCCACCAGAACTTAACTGGTAAACTTGCCTCAAATTGCCCCCCGGTAGACAATACGAAGCGCGCAACCAATCAGATTTTTCAACCAAACACCAGTGTAAAGGTGTTAGGGATTGGACCTTTCGAGAAACATTCGCCGAAATCCCGATTCTCGTAAAGGCCCAGACACACGGTGCAACTTTTCCTGAAACATTTGCTGAAACACCGCGCGCAACACGGTTGTACCGTGTGTCCACCACTGAAACAACGCGCAACAGTTCTGGACAGTCGCAGAAGTATAGAACTCGATCCTACTTCTGCGGCTGTTGCGCGCAACGTTTTTCTCACCCGTTGCGTGACATTTTAATTTTTTTATCTAATAGCATCAAAAATATAATATTTGACTAAGAGCACACCAAAGTTAGCAAAAATGGAAATTTTGAGGTAGTTCCGATAAATAGCGTCAAAGTTATGGGTGGCTGAAGTTTCTACTTTTTGTAGAGAAACATTCTTTGGAGGGCAAGCTGTTACCCAACCTCGTTCGGAGAACGAGGTTGGCTGTTGCCCTCCGCCGAACGTTTCTATAGAAAAAAGTACCAAGTTCGGCCGCCCATAACTTTGGCGCTATTTGTCGAAACTACCTCAAAATTTTAAGTTTTGCTAACTTTAATTTGGTGTGGTCTTTTCAAATATATTTTTGTTCCTGTTGGATTAAAATATAAAATGTCACGCAAGGGGTGAGAAAAGCTCATTGCATTCCATGAGAACTTCACGCATGTTTCACGCAATATGTCACGAAACGTCGTCACAATTTGCATGTTACGAGCGCGTCAAGGAACAGTACAGGTATCGATGGAGTACTGCACTAAAAGTTCTTGATATACAGTGATTAATTCGATACTTGAATGATGGTCTCGTGTTGTCCTCGGGTCATTAATCAGATTAAATCCCAATGAAATAATATATCACAAAGTTGTTCAACAACCTCTGTATACCGGAACATATAAAATCGTAAATCGTACGCAAAAGAAAGCGAAAATATTGTACATTTCGTAAGTCTTGTAACAACATAATTTTTAGATTTGCCAATGCGTGATGTATTAATATTTGAATATGATGTTATAGAATAAACTGTACAGTGACATGGATTGAATATCAATATAGGGCAAGCAATTACAAGCAAATTATTACTGTGTCACTGCAAAGGTCTTATCTATCTCCACGGACAAGATTAAACTATCACATTGTACAAGTACAGCTATATATATATACAGATATGTTAATTCACGGGATATAGGTATTAATCAAGAAGATGCAAGTTTAAATCTCATCCTCTTTCGGACTCTCGGATTCTTCAGTGTCACTGAACGAATCGGAGAAAAATGGCACTTGTCCTTTAAAACTGGCTGAACTAGACTGTCTTGTTAGGCTAACTCTTCTTAGAACCATTGTAACAGTGCAAGATTCCACAGCGGGAACGTCAACTTCGTTCATACGATACAATACATTCTGCGCACGATGTATTTTCATATCATACGCCTCTAGGCTATCTTCAAGCTCCACAACACGAGTTTCTAGCTCCTTCTCTCTTGTTTCGGCTTTTAGAGCTCTCTGCATGGCTACAACAAGTCGTTTTTCCAAATGAAAAATCCTTCTTTGGTTTTGTTGTCGAAGTTGATAATCCGTCTCTAAAACTTTGGCTCCTTCGTCGATTCTGTTTAATTGTTCATGCAGCCCTTCAATGGAATTTTCAGTTGCTATCATACGTGCCTTTGTTTTGATTGTCTTATCATTCAAGTCCAGTATCTTTGATTGTACTGTTCTGTGTCTTTGTTGAAGTTCGTGGGTTTTATGTTTGGCTGCACAGACCATGGAGGTTAAACGTTTTAACGTTGCGCATTTTGCATCATTACTGCTCTCTGGTGTGTTCCTCTCTTGTGGATTAGACAAATTCCTGCCCAACATTTCAGACGAGATGCAATCACTCCTTTTCGCAATAAGTGAAGATTTCCTCTGCGAATTTTTCCTCTTGTTGTTCTCCAATTGGAAAATATTCGGGTCACCTCCATATCTCCCTAATGAAGCAATATGCAACGGCTTAAAGATAAATCCATCACTAAGATTGTAGCGAGTGACCTGACTGCGGTCCCGAGGACGAAATACCCAAGCTTTCTTCAGCCGTTGCTCAGGCACACCAATCAAACTCTCCCTAGCTTCACGGAGCTTTGTCTCGGCCAGCCGAAGGTTTTTCTTCAGTTCTAAAACCTTTGTTCTAACTTGTTCTAATCTTGAAGAATCCCAGTGCGCCCTCATGATTAGAGATGCGATACGAGAGCTTCGTTCGTCCAGGTCTAAACCTTTTATGCGGCGTGAAAGCCGGGAGCTATCTAAATCAATGCAGAGATACGAGTGACGGAATCCGCCAGGTGAAAATTCTAGACCTTGCAAATCTTATATGGCTGTAATTCTGTGATGAGAGAACGAAACCATTTGCAAGCGTCAATACTGACAAGTTCTAGTGTAGAACAACAGATGTCTAGAGGGTATTGCTTACAGAAAACAAACACCATGTGCACGTACGTAATATGCATCGAATAACAATAAACACGATGGAAGTCAATGTTATGGGGCACTGTTTACATAAGATAAACACTGAACTCGTTTGCCTGAAAAGCGGATAAGAAATCGGATCAATCAATCAATGAATGAACAGAAAATGAATGGGTTTCATCGATCTGATGGAGATCGGGCTAGCATGAAGCTACAATTTGGGTTGCCTAGAAGGCGTAAACTGAGTGGTATTAACGTTACACGAGTTGATTTAACGTTTCCGTTTGCGCAGTGTGTATGCGTAGATGACATGCAGAAATACATGCTACAACAGTAAACCGTAAGTAAGTTTACTTTCCTTATCTTCTTTGTTTCTCTCCTCAGATTTCTATGCGTATAAACGTTTGTAACTGGTCGGTGAATCTGAGTCAATATTCTTGGTTTGCAAGCATTCCCCGCGGAGAATGTATAGACAAAAGACATGGCAGCCATACTGGTGGTCTTGACAAAATCAACCACCAGTGCAACATCTGTCATGTCTTTTGTTCAATTCGTGGTGGCATGGTTGGCCTAGTGGTGAGAGCACCGCTGTGGTCCAGGTTCAAGTCCCAGCTCGGACGCTCAATCATAGTGAACTGAGTTTGTTTGCATGATGTGTTGTTCTCTACCATGCCACGAGGGTTTTTTCTCCGGGTTCTCCGGTTTTTCGATCCTCACTCAGCAAAAACCAACATGTGAGTTGAGCATTGTGTGAGTGCCAGCAGATGAAGAACCACTATATATATGTGGATATGCTGTTATGAAAATACTATTTATTTATTTATTTATTATTTTATTTATTTACTCGCTCTCCTGGGAATGGTTGCAAACCAAGAATTACGCTGGAACTTAATTTTGAAACCAAATCTCCGAAGCGTGCAGATGCCGGCCGGTACATTTTACTTCTTTAAAGGTAGAGCTCATTCAAAAACCTATACAATATGTTGCGTAACAATTTTTCGCTAAGTACGTTAACGCTAACTTTCAACGCAACAGTGTTTCGCTAAATGAGATGTAAAATCACCTTAAAGGCTGAAGATCGACCACGCCCCTACAAAAGAGAGCGGATGGCATGAAGACAGGAAGAGAGGTGGTAGAGGTACAACTCAAATTAATGCATGGGCATCGAAGGAAATGAACAGAATGATAGAAAGATGGACATAGAAATGACTCCAGTTGTTTTTTTCACATACTTAGTTACATCATCTTCACCCAAAGGCCTCATGTTGCAAATGACTCCACTGAAGACCCCATGGTGTGTCACTGAATCGTTGACCTCACGTGTAGAGCTAGTAAAAACAGACGAAATGGCGCGCAAAGTCTTGCATGAACGTACACTATTAAATCATGAATGAACGTTCACTCTAATTCGTGTAGAAGCGTAAGCGAAAATAGACAAAATCGGGCCCGCAAAGCTTAAACTGAGCGCATGCATGAACACTTTTAAATGTAGAGGCAGTAAAAAGGGCGAAAAGGCTTGAATGAAAGCACTCTATAATTTGTGTAGAGGCAGGCGAAATGGGGCGCAGGGGCGCGCGCCTTTGATGAATTCGATCGCATGTTTAACGTTATTTTTATCTCGTGCTTTTCATGTTATAGAGCAATTTTCGTATGAGTGCCGTGTTTTCTATAAAAACATTTGAAATTCCTGCCGTAACCGTGCAGCTAGTGACCGTGCCGTGGCGTTTTCACAGTCATATGAATTATACTCTAGCTCTTTAGTAGTGTCTCTCTCTACCAAACTAGCGCAACTCCCTGTCCCATGTCAATGTTCGTAGCGAAGACCACGGATAAAAACGCAGACTACGGATAAAATACTATGAGGACTAATCTAAGGCCAAAGGCATATATTTACTGATGGAATTCTGAGCCCACTTGTTCGACAGATGATTAACACTAACTCCAGGATTAAATCTAAAGAAAACAATTCATATTTTAACCCAAGATTAATCGCCTCCCTTCGATCGAACAACCGGAGCCTGATGGTTTTTGAATTAAAATGGCTTGCAAATGGCCCAAATGGTCGTACTCTTGACCCCAGCCTTTCATAGGCTTATTTCATCATCTACAAGTTGATCCAGAAGTGGTGGTTGATTTGAAGAACTTTCAAGTAGAAGACATTAATATAGCTGAGTTTTATGGTATCCATAGTAACGTCAGGTTGAAATTCTTTTTGGTGAAAGGGGAGGGGAGAGTGTTCAACAAACTTATGGTATCCAAGGTAACATGAAGTAGATATTCTACTTTGTAACGTGAGGTAGAAATTCTACTTGGTGAAGAATGAGAAACACTGCTCCAAGAGCACCGCGATCAAACGTCCGCGCATGCGCGAGATTTCGTAGGCTTACGCGCGTTCACATCTTGATCACAGGAATCCCAAGCAATGTGATTAGAAATTTTTCTTTAGCCACTTCCTTATAGCATATCTTTGAGCTCAGGTGCAAACGGGGAAGTAACTAGGTGCAATAAGCAGGCGACAGAATGTCCTTTATAAATTGAAGTTTTGGGACTAATGATGAACTATAAAGCTCTTTGATGGCTTATTTTTGTCACGTAGTTTATCTCACCCCTGTTCCGATTAACACCTGTGCAGTTTGCAGTGACATGTATTAACGTATCAATTGCTAGCACTTTTCTTCTTTTGCAAATGCATGGGAAATTCAAATTAATAACTGAAAGCCTTAATTAATTGGCCACTTCGTATCGTCGTTCATTGAAACAAAACGGCACCACATGAATTATGGGGATTCAGAATAATAAATTTTTCGGTGGTAAGGACAAAGTTCGGTAATTAAATACCCAAAACTGAGATACCGCACACTGAATTAAAGGTGTAAGCTTTGAAGTATATAGCTCATGCTGTACATGGTCGTACACGGGCAACAAATTATCTTACCATATCCACTCAGTGGTTATGGTCAACTCTTTGTGCTTTTCCTTTGAATAACCTGGGAGAGGAGCAAAGAAAGCAGTTGGCGTGACGGCAAGAAAAATCCCTCGGGGGACTTCACTCCGACCTTCTTCTTAATCACACAGATATCCAATAGCCAACGACTACTTAGGTTGCTCGGGAGACCAAAATATGCTCTGAATGCGTGATAGTTAAAAACAAATTTTTAAAAATGTAAAAAGACATGAATTGGAAGCGATTGCGCGTGCCAATCAGTGCTGAAAACGCCTCGAGTATATTAAGGCCTGGGTCAATCGTTAATTACTTAAAATTCGGATAAAAATTATTTTGAAGACATAGAGCATCTAAATCAACTTTTTTCCTCAATAAGTTACTAAACTCGACGTCCTTAATTTTTTGAGGGTACGTTTATGATGTCACGTGACCTGATGACGTCACAGTGATCAAATATTGTGTTGTAAACTTCAAAGCAAAATGCGGTCGCCGGTATTACTAAAGACTTCAAAGTAACCATGCTTAACTGTGAGCCTGGATGTGCTTCACAACATACAGCCCGAAAAACTTGTCATCCGCTTTACATTGTTGAGTTTTTCCATTTTTAAAAGAAATATGTAAAAGTCACGTGACCTGTTTTGGGCTTTATCTCACTAAAGAAAAACTGTAGTCAGGTTTTCCAGGTTGTTTGTTTGGAAGCACATTAAGGCTCATAGTTAAGCATGGTTACTTTCAAGACTGGGGTTATACCCACGACCGCATTTTGCTTTGAAGTTTACAATACAATATTTCATCACTGTGACGTCATAAGGTCACGTGACATCTTAAAAGTACCCTCAAAAATTTAAGGACGTCGAGTTTAGTAACTTATAGAAGAAAAACATTCATTTAGATGTTCTTTGTCTTCAAAATATTTTTTTATCCAAAATTTATATAATTAGTGATTGACCCAGGCCTTAATATACTCGAGGCGCGCATGCTCCGTTTTCCCCACCTGCACTTAATGTCCGTTTCAATTAAAGCGGGACTGTGATCAAAATCGCTCAAAACTTAATTCACTTGAAATCCCATTGAAATATTCTCAAAGAGCCATAAGAATTACTGGTTTGAATTTGTTTTCTCAAAATTCCTATGAGAAGTATTAGATGTTAATGAATCATTAGCGGTGTCAGTGACGTCATCTACTCAACTTAATTACGGCTTCGCTCCATACATTTCTTTATATTTTAGTTCATGTTTAGTTTTTTGAACAGTTTTATTTCTTTCAGTCTAAACCGTTTGAATAAAAAAGTTTTCTTAAATTGCTTATGCTTAAGATTGATTCTGTGGCCAGTTTTCTCCATTCGGTAGAACAATTACGTTGAGATATTTTGATCACGAATTCTGAAAAAGCCTGTATGGAGCTGAATGTTGGGGTAGAGTGAATGACGTCACTGACACCTCTAAAGATTAATAAAAATATAGCACTTCCTTTCGGAATATCAAGAAAAGATTTCAACTGGTGGGCATTGGACTCTTGGAGAATCATTTAACGAAATTTCAGATAAAATCAGTGTCTAGCGATTTTGATCGCAGTCCCAAGTGTATGTTAAAAATCATGGTTACATTTTCAACAAATGTAGCCATATATGGTCCGTACTTAGTGCGTTTTCAGTATCAGAGCCAATATTGTTCAATGCGTCACCAAGGACTCATAAATGAAATTAAAACAAAACTCTTGAGTTTCGTTGCACCTGTTGTGTTTGAATTGACAATAATTAAAAAATACCGCAGAAACTGATATTGTTTAGCGCATTTGGTATGAGAAAGATAGAAGCTGGACCTTTATCAGGAATCTCTGACAAAGACAGAAGATCACTCATTCTTTAGTGAAAAAGTTAATTGTAGTTGCAGTGCCAAAAGGAGATTATTAATATCACTCTTATGTAAATAAAAACCAAGGCTGTCAAAAGATAAACGAACGTTAGCGCGATAAATATACTCACTCGTTAAAATATATATACAGAATTCTCCTCAAGTCAAATGTAGAATCAATATCACTACTGGTTCTTTAATGTTGTTATTTGTTGAGTTATATAAGAAATATCCAATTCCGGAAATTGGAATAAAGCCGAATTATAGCCCTCCACTCGGTGTTATCAAAAAGTTTGAAGTTTGATATGTTTTAAAAGCATTCTATAGAAATCTAAAATGTCTTAATTCACCCCTGCTGACTCACATCTGTACGTGAAAAAGACCAATATCCGTATACCGTTTTATTTTTTAATGAGAGAATGAGATTGATTATAAACTATCTTTTTCTCTGGCTTTTACTTATTATCTCGGCGCCTTTCGTCGTCCTGTTCAATATATGTATGAAAAACATTCGATCAGAATATTGACAGCTAAATAACATTTTTATTTTTATTTTTTTCAATTACCTTTTATTTCAAATTTCCACTGGCTAAATAATATTGGAAAGGTTAGTTTTCTGCTTCAAGTAGAAGGAAAAATAAAGTCACTTTGGCCAATCTGAGTAAAAAGCGTTGAGATAGAAATTCTTAGTATTTTTCAATCATTGTCGGCAGATTTAAATGCCTGTTAATTAGATTGAACCAACTGGATGGAAGGAGAATTTTTATCTCGACAATCTTAGTTTTTCCTTCGGCACTGGCGACTATTTTCAAGCAGAAATAACCATTTTCATAGTAGTTTCGATTCTGGCGTGGCGAGGCTGGAAAAATTGTGAAAACCAAGTGAATTCGCCATTGTTTGAGTGACTTTTCATTTAGTCATTCATCCATATTGATCAGTGTTTCCTCGATCTCAGTCTACGATCTACTACATCACATGTAATGCATGCATTACTTCGAAAGTTTCACTTTCGTCTTAATTCATAATTATTGTCTTAAATGAGCTTTATTTGCTCCGTTTCTTTAAATACTGAACGTACGTACGTTCCTTACCTACCTCTATTTGCACAGTATATGAAATAAATACTTCACAACCTGATTTCCTGAACTACCCTGAATATAATAATATTCACTTATTATCAATCGAATTCAGAGCGGTCTATTTGCCTGAGCGATCGATCGGTTCGATTTGTAAGTGCTCTTGGGATGTTTTGTCAGCTGTCAGTAAATATAAAAACGCATTAGTCTTGTTTTAGATTCAATACATCCTATGAAATCCCAGCCGTCTGCTCAGCTGGGCTCTGCTAGGGGTACAGCACAACGTCTAGGGTTCTTTCACTTTCGATAACATTTCAAAATTCCCTTGATTTCTCGTCGTACTTGCTTGTTCATACATCCATAAAGGAATGGGTTTATAGCACAGGAAGCAAACCCCAAATATGTATAAAGTAGATAGACTTGTCTGGGTAGCCATTCATCTCTCATAGTGTCTATAATATCGATGATCACACATGGAACCCAGCATGAAGCAAAACCCAAGATAATTGCTAAAACAATCTTAGACAATTTATCCTCTTCTCTTGCAAGCCTTGACGATGAGTCATGAATTCCTCGAGCTGATTTAAACTCTTTTTTGTGTCTTCGTATAGTCTGGATAACTCGAATGTAACAGAATGTAATGATCATAAAGGGAACTGCAACGAATGTCAGGGAGAATAATATCGTGAATATTCGGCTGTGTGACCACGAACGAAAAGACACAGTGCAGATTACTTTTCCAGGATGAAATACAAAGTACGAAGTGGCAAAGAATATCAAAGCAGCCATTACTGCAGCAGAAAAAACATTAACTGCAATAATCATGAATAATGTCTTTCGTTTGGAGAATATTTTCTTGTATAATAGGGGTCGAACGACACTCAAGTTTCTATTAAGAGCAGTCAACGTGATGACTTGAACTGACTGAAAGACCAATACATGAATAGTGAACCCTTGTATTTGACATAGAGTGTGTCCATATGGCCATACATTTGTTATAAGTGCTCCAACACTTAAGGGCATTGGTAGTAAACCCATAACAACATCAGAAATAGCCAAAGTAACGATGAACATATTAGTAACCGTTCTCAAACTTCGCTTCCTATAAACCGCCACACAGATTAGAAAATTGCCAATCAACGCAAATAAATTCACTATAAGTAAAATCCCAACCTCGATGACGATTAAAGTGGTACTTCTCTTATGGAGTAAGTTATCCAAACTGAGTGATTGATTCATCGTTGAAGAGCGAAAGGTTCTTTCAAGAGATCCCTAACCGCTTGAATGGTTTGGCGTAATGAGAACGATGTCAAACCGTACAGGTACTTATGAATATTGAATTGCGTGATGTGGTATTCATAATGAGTAGGTCTGAGTGGGCTTTGAGTAGGAGGTCCAGAAAGGGGAAATCGAGAATTCTCGAGCTGAATTCACCATGATTTTCAGCGCTAATATCTGGTGTTGGCTATGTGTGTTGAATGGGCGAGAATGCGAAATACTTTTCTGTGACCGATGAGCCCCCTCCTCTACTGTTTCATCCATTGATGAAACAATGGGTGCAATTTGGCCATGGGCTACTGAGTGCGCGGCTTCGTATGCCGCGAGAAGTCCCGAGTTCGATTCCATGCGACTTCACACACTACTTATTAGAGTTCTCTCTAAGTCAAAGAGTCTTATTATATGAAGCAGGATGGCTGGTTTGCCCCCGGCTTCTCTATAAAATGCCCATAATCTGATATGAATTCCGTCGGCGCGATTACATGGGAAACGGGTCAGCCGGCCGAGCCAGCCCGCTTTATATAAACATGAAATGGAATACTAATTGAGAAGGGTTGAAGTGCCAGTGAAGTGCGTCTTGAAGTGCCTGTCACGAGTTATAATTTACTGAAGACTCAGCAAAAATCAAAATGTCAGTGAGCGATATATGCATGAAAAAAAATTTAGTTTAGAGGATGTAGAGGAAGTGAGTGTGAGTGCCAGCAGAAGAATAGCCACTACGTGGATCTGCTGTAGAAGATTATTATTTATATATTTTTTTATTATTACGTCCATACCATTAATTGAATCGGGACTGAATACTGATGAAAACGCATCTCCATTTTTGCATCCCACACTGCTGAAGTTCATTCTAATATGGACGGAAGCTCTAAGGTTGTTGCACCTAGAAAAGATGGATTTAGCAGAAATGTAATCAGTTTGTACCTAGCTGTGCGTGCAGGAAACTCAGAAAAAAATTTCCGAGTCCGCTGGCAGGAACCGACTGAACCCGTGACCTTCCGGCTAGCGTCGGGTCTTTCTTTTATTCATTAGTTGCAGGCTGTATTGTATTCAGACTCAGGGGGTGTTTATACATGGCACTAGGATTATGATCATTCTAGTAGGCGAATCATCCTACCTGCTATATTTTACTGCATTCTGTTTACATGGAAATTTGTGTCTTCACTTCGGGTACTAGGATCATCCTACTAAACAGAATGTAGTAAATGTATAGCAGCTAGGATGATTCGCTTGCTAGGATGATTCTAGTGCTAGGATGATCCTTATTCCATGTAAACACCCCCTAAATGTATAGCAGGTAAATGTATAGCAGGTAGGATGATTCGCTTGCTAGGATGATTTTAGTGCTAGGATGATCCTTATTCCATGTAAACACCACCTAAATGTATAGCAGGTAAAATGTATAGCAGGTAGAATGATTCGCTTGCTAGGATGATTCTAGTGCTAGGATGATCCTTATTCCATGTAAACACCACCTAAATGTATAGCAGGTAAATGTATAGCAGGTAGGATGATTTGCTTGCTAGGATGATCCTAGTGACATGTAAACACCCTCCTCCCCTTCCCCCTCCCCCCCCCCCCCCCCCCCCTTAGAGTTCTTTGCCAGCTGCAGGGCCCCATTGTTTCATTCCAAGTTCTTTGTTTTTGGCTATTGTTTTATTGTCTTCATGCCTCAGGTACCATGCATGCAACACCAAGAAAGAGCCTATGCGGGTTCTCAAATATATACGGATATTTAAAATAAGTGTAAAGATAGCTGTACCAAGGAGACCGAAATTTTCAGTCCGTAAATTCCACGCCATGTCGAACCGACTTCGAGATCCATTCCGGCTTTTTGTTTGTTAATTGTTTCCTTGTTTATAAATGTTTCCTAGGCGATGAGTCAGGTAAAACTGAAAGCCGCACCAAATAGTAATTGACTCGTACAGGACGGCGCTTTTTAACGTTGATCAAATGGTACTGATATATATATCTTGTTTTTGTGGTGCAATGAAACCAAGCAACAGGTACTCAGTAGAACAAGACAAAACAAATGCTAGAAGACGACAAAGATGTTTTTGAGTAGTTTGATTCAAACCCTTGCTACTCCAAGGTTATTGTTTCTGGGAACTAGCCAGTATATGCTTAGTTTCCGACCCTGCACTCCCCATACTCAAAAAGTTTTACAACTCTCAAACAATTTGGAATAATCTACTAAATCATAGCATGTTTGAAAGTCGAACACACCAAGGCCGCTCGAACCTGGTGGAATGGAGTACGGCTCTGGCCAATAACGAACGTTCTGCATGCATGTGCGTTACGAAAAAAGTTGCTCCAATCATTGAGGGAGTGACACTCGGCGCAAACGCCTAAAAATGTTGCTGCAATTCAAGGGCGGATCCAGGGGGAGGGTCACGGGGGTCAGGACCCCCTGTGTTTATCAATGAATATGTCATGAATTTGCGACAGCAGTAATTTTTTTTCTGTGAAAAGACTCACTTTTAACATTCATTGAAATAGCAATGCCAACCCTCTACCCATTCAGTTGTTCTAATAAAAAGTGTTAAAAAATCACTAGTCTAGCAATTAATGTCATATTTTCAGCGAGTTTCAATGGCTTAAGACCTTTTCTTTTGGGTTCCCTGTTTGTAAACGTCACGTGACCCCCACCTTTGAAAAATCCTGGATCCGCCCTTGCAATTGTCTTTTCGCAATTAATGATTTTGCTCGATGCAGGGTATGTTGCACGCTAGCTGTAGTGGGAACCCTGTGTTGTAATTCAATGGTTCGTTCCGTAGTTCAATCAAGAGACTGTGATACTAAAGCCCGCCGGATACGTGAGGAAACTGAGTGAGGAAACTGCCACGTGAGGCACTTAGCTTAGAAGATTTCTCGCCGCAGACGTTGCATCTCTAGCTACGCGAGGCAAAATATAGCGCAGGTAAAAGAGCACACGGTGAGAAAAGTGGCAGTTTCTTCACACAGTTTCTCAACGTGTGCGGCGGGTTTAAGAGAGTGAAACTCAGTATTGATGTTTGTGCGATGTTCGTGGCAACTAAGGCTATATTTTAGTAACTTTGCCATCGCGCGCGCAAGGCTCTCAAACAATAGAATTGTTTTTTGACGTGCGTGCATACGTGCAGACCGTTTGCTTTCGGCATTTCAATTTGAGCCTTGCGACTAGTATTATGGTCTTTTGGTGGTCTTCATAAATTGCCACATGACAATGCAGGTAACCTAGCCTAAACTAATATTAGCGCGCGTCAGCGTGTAAAACGCCCTGTCAAACAGATCAGTCCAGGAGAGCCTGTGGTTTGTTCGCTCGATACAAGGCGAGGTTCGATATAAGAAGAAGACAAAATGTACCTTAATTTACTCAAAAGAGCTTAACTGTTAAAGTTAGAAACAAAGAAAACTATTATAACCTCTCACTAAACACGTTTACCATGTAAACCACTCAAGTAAAAATCGGTAACATATTCAAGAAATAAATAGAACAAAATTTGAATAAATTAATAATGATACAATTTAATATTTATATTAAAACAAATTTCAAAAAATTAAAAATACTCAAAAAATACAGAAAATGCTAAAATCTAAGTATCAAGAAACCGAAACAGAAAAATGAAAGTAAAAAGGAAGGGGAAAAAGGGGAAAAAAGAAAAATATTCCGACCTACACAGGGCTCGAACCTGTGACCCTTAAATCGGACCCCCCGGAAATGGAGAAAGAATAACTAGATGATTAAAAAAATAGGAAAAAAATAAAAATAAATTTTGGGACGATTCTCCCGAGACATTCTGTGAAGCTGAGACATCGAATCGACTTACGTTACGGATGAAGATTTCGGCCCCATCCACGCTATCCCGGTGCTACATATTACAGTTGACTTAGCCCGAAGGCCAGGGAGGGAGACGATATCCGGACCCTAATCCATACCTTTAGATATCACCTTAGACCGCTGCGCTACCTAGACACTTAATAAATTTAATGTCTAATCGGGGTAGTCTATTCGGCGAAGTTTCATTGTGATGCTAATAGCTGGTTCAAGCCCCTGGGGAAATATGAGAACCAATCAAAGTCCGGTAACCGTAAGAATGATTTCATAAATAAACAGAGAAAAACTAAATAAAAGAATAAATTTCCGTGAACATTTCTAAGTGCATAAGGGTTCTTTGCAAAGTCAAGAAGTTACGCCAATGGCTGTTCAGATGGATTTTACGGTTTTTTCTTTTACTGGATGATCATCAAAACTGATTTCCATTTCAAGAACAATCTTGAGGCAAGTTTGAAGTCTTAAAACGTCAGTAAAGTTAAGTACTTTAAACAATTTTAAAATTTGAGTAATCCACACAAGCTTGCGCGTATGGAGCCCATACAAATTCAGCTGAGATTAAAATTTACTTTCTTTATCAATTAAAGCCCCAAGGGCTTAGTCCGCACTGTCAAGATCTCAGTGTGATATTTTTCCGTAATAACCGCGCTTTTGGTAAACTAATTCCAAATTTTTATTAGATAGGTTCATCATTACTGGGCTACCTATCGCCGGTAGATCGAGCATGCATGCAGGTGTGCAAAATTACCCAAGTGGCCTTTGCAAGCAAGCTTTGTTACTCGGGCTTCCTCGTATAGCCCAAGTGAACGCTATTATAGCGTCTTGTTTTAAACGCCATCGTGCACAACGCAAACAAGGCTCTCGAACAGAATCTCGAAACAGTAGAGTCAGTAGAAGTTGATTTTTGACGTGCGCGCGGATAACTAAAACTGAATAGCCTTAGTCGCCACGCAAATTTAACTCATGTAATAAACTTCGGAACGAACCATTATTGAGCCTATAGGGTTCCCAAACCTCCAACAACCGAACAGGAACGATAAACATAAAAGCTGAGGATGGTAAGCCTGTGGTTCAACAGCACCTTGCCATATTGCCGACGGTTTGGCCGACGGCTGATGTTAGCGGACGTAGCTCCGGGCACATTCTAAAGTTTATTTTGAAGCCGACTCAGAGAATAATATACTGTTTCTATCTAGAGTAATTTTATTTAACCCGTGAAAGAAAAATGGCTATTTAGTCTGTACTAGTTGATAAAGAACAAAAGAAAACAATAGGTTTAGAGTCTATTACTAATTATTATGCGTACTCTAGATCAACAAGATCAACAAGATCAACATGTCAGTTAGTTCAGTTTTAAAATAATAATAATAATATAATAATAATACAATATTTATTGAGGAAGCCTTATCACCCAATAGTCATTTTCATAAGGGTCCTCAAAATTAAAACTTTTTAGCTAACTTACGTTAGCACCTGCTTGAGTTCGAGGTTTGAATTAGTTTTTAATAAACAAATGACCCCCTAGGCAGTGAGTCGGCAAAAACTACTGGAGATGCGTCAGGAAACACGATAATTTATCATTATTAAAATAATAATAATAATTAGCTAAAATGAAGATTTTATATCTTTTGATAAATGTTACCTAATTCTATATCTGAACTACACAATGAGACACACACACACAAAACAACTTCTGAAAAATAATACTATATAATGGACACAAAATAGTTTTTCAGAAATATATATTTAATGGGCTTCCTGTGGTCAAGACGCGATCGTGCAAAAGCCCACGAAACCTGGCGCATGCGCAGACATTTGACTGCAGTGTTACTTGTACTTCAAAAGACTTCAAAAGTTTTCTCGGTAAAATTCACAGAAGAATTTCAAGTTTTAACCAAAAACTGAATTAAGAAAACGTTTTCCAGGTAAGCTTTGTACTTGTAACTGATTTGCTGAATTTTTTTTCCTGGTAAAACAGGTCTTTACTAAATTTTTCGTTTTGTGACTTTTACTTGCTCATGCATCCTCATGCATATCAAAACAATTCCCAATAAAAAGTGTCGTTCGCACGGCTGTTAACTCTATTCCATGTCTGGACAGGCATTACCTTATTTGGAAGTCACGTAGGTCCATTTTTGTTGATTTTTCTACCATTTAGAGTCTTAAACGGTCCAAAATTTGATCAAAACTTGCAGATATTGTAGCGATGAAACACATCCCTTGTCCACCATCTTGAAAATGGCTTAGAAACCTCGCATTTCGGTAAACAGGAGGCCCAAATAGTAGATTGTTTATTACGAAAAATTCATAGGAAAAATATGACATAATCCAATATTGCAGAGGCTACAACTATTTTTAACCTTTTTCTCCTTTATAGATCAACTCACGAGTAATTATACGCGTTAAGTGATTAGACTCAAAAGTTGTGCTTGGGCTTCCTGTGGCTTGTTATAATGAGTCGGGCACCCTGTGTGACAATTTTTTGGGCCCGCGCTGTTTTCTCCCCTTGTTTTTGCCTTTCAGGATTTTCTATGTATATGAGCTCTGCTATGAAATATTGTTTTTACAAGAGCATTTTCGAACATTTACTCGTTCTTAGTCTTATTTATAAACTGAAAACATCATTCATTTTGATCTGAAAGAATATGATCCTTTTTCAGTCTTTCTCAAAATTCCTGAATTAGAAAATAGTAAAACTATTGTACAAAGTTTGTATTTTGTGAATAAATTAACGTATGAGTTAAAATTGACTTTAGCATTATAGACCATTATAGAGAGTTGTATCGTTTTACAGCTTGTTCAAATGCCTGGTCGTTTCCCAAGGATATCGATATGACCGTGAGCCCTGTACTATCCAAAGACTCAGTTTCAGGGCACACTATCGTGTACTGACAGTTAAATTTTGGTGAATTTGACAAAGCAGCTTTAGATAAAATTTAGTTTATAATAATTTAGTAATAATTAAGGTGGTCCGTACCTATTTATTTGGTTGACAGGTCTAAATAATTTCAGTCGCATCTTTCAGCATCAAAATCCTTGCAACCTGTAACAGATATCTACGAGTAAGACATAACATGGTAAGTTATTTTTCAAAATAATTAGCGCCCAAGTCTGGACTTCCTATTTTCACGATTCCTAGAAACACGTTGTTTACACTTTGCCAAAGGTATTGTTTTTATCCCTGTGCTGTCGCCTGCGGGTTGGCGTGCGGACTGGCACATGCAATCCCGGCGTTTTTTGTTTGCTTGTTTGTTTTGTTGTTTTGTTGTTTTTGTTTTTGTATTTGTTGTTGTTGTTGTTGTTTTCTGCCTTGTTTTCCCCTACCATCTTTGTTTATATTTTATTGTTATATTTCATTCTATTTTATTTTTCGCGGTGACCGACCGATCCATGGCCCTCTGAGATCTTAGGCGATGAAAAACGAAAAAAGGGAGAATGCCCTTAGAATTTTCCCTAGGGTTGTCTTGCCCCGAGCGGAATGTAAAAACACATCTCAAGGTTTAACGTTTGAATAAATTATCAACCCATGAAATCTAGACCTATCAACAAAATAAATCGGGTACGAGCCACCTTAAACAATAGACGGTTAACATGATAACAAAATTTACTAACAGCTATGTATGGGCCTAATGTAATATATGAAGCGGGCTGGCTCAGTTTGTCAAGATCTCGGCTCGTCTATAAAACACAAAAATTTTCTGCTTACGATTATATGGGAAACGGTCCAGCCAGACCGAGTCAGCCGCTCAACCGGTGCAAACTGCTTTATATAATCAGGCCCTAAAGATAACAAGGCTTTGGATAGTTCAGGATTCATTCAACTGTATCTTGGGAAAGAGTTATTTTTCTCAAATTTTGATCTGTAAACTAAAATTGATTATCTTTGTTAAATATGCACCCGCTTATTAATCACATTTTCTAATACTGATATTTAAGGTTATTTCGGCTTTAATCCAGTAACCATATTTTAGGGGTGGTTTTAGAAGAGGAGTGCAGAGGGTGTGCCGTCCCCTTCTGAGACCATATATTTTGGGCCCCTTTTTCTTCTCAGTACTTTTCCAAAATTTCCTATGGGAGTCTTTGGATCCGAATTCTATAACATATATCGTATAATAATGAAAACTTTATTCATATGTTTTATCTCATAAAATACAATTGTAAATCTCACTTAACAGGTAATTTACAACTGGCTACCAGAACTGACAATACTACTAAAAATACATATACATATATATATAATATCTTTAAAGCTACATATTATATTTATATAACAAGTTTAAAATTCATCAGGTTGGGATTATCTCAATCCTTGTTTCTTTTACAAAATATGAAATAAGTAGATCTAATAGCAATGCTAATTATTTTTTTAACTATATACATTTGATGTTTTTTGTCTATTTTTAAACTTTTTTAAACTTTAATAATAATAATAATAATAATAATAATAATAATAATAATAATAATTATTATTATTATTATTATCACAAATTATTATTCACAAATTACAAACAAACAAAAAAAGAAAAGAACTAACATATAATTCCTTGCACTTTAAAGTTCTGTTTAAACTGCATAGCCCAAATACCGTCATGAATGCAAATTGGATCCCTAGTGTTCATTATATATGATTATGATTTATGGTGTTGATATGTACCTGTTTCAAAAAACGTTGAAGTTGGTCAATCTAAATCTGAGACAAAACATAAATAGATTGCTTTGTGTTCCTTGACTAGAATACGAAACTGAAACATAATTTTATCTCAAGCACTATAACTTATATTCTAATATTACGACAAATTAACTGCATCCGCCATTCGGCTCCGTATAGGTCAAAATTTGCAGCTAGTTTTAGATGTCAGATTCAGATCAGTTCAGAACTCCAACCGTCAACGTTTTTTGAAACCGGTATTACATTGAGGATTGACAACTGCGAGCTGACATATAGGAAATAGGCTAGCTAGAACTTAATATGAAAAGTCATTAATTAAATGTAATATATTCTACATGTCAATTGGTTTTCGGCACTTCTCAACTGAACTACACTTCCTTGCCGCTGGGAGTTCACTCTTTGCTTTTGTTCTCAGCTGAAAGGTTAGGGACATACAGCCAGCAGGGATGGCCTGGTTAGGTAATGAACAGCAGAATAAAGCCATAGATACAATCAATCAATCAGGGGGACATCGATTGTTATTATCTATTTATAAATTCATATTTTACTATCAGATATTACTTTAAAAGGTATAAACCCATGGCATAAACAGGTGTATGTTTGAACTTTCAAATGTAATTCAAATGAAAATATCCAAGAAAGCGAAATGCGTTGGTGTAAAAGCAAGGAGAAAGAATATACTTCCTTGTTGAATAGGGCCCACAGCTTCGGCACATACGGCTGGAACAAAGTCCGTAACACTAGTGGTAGAATACTGTTTATCGCGCTATGTTTTTTGAATTAACTGCCCTTTCCGCACAATTCAACTATTTTTAAGTCTAAAGACCTATTTTAGTCATTCAGTAGCCTAAGTTGTTTGTTTTACAAAAAAGATATTCTTGGAGACAGGTATAGAGTTACAGTATAACTACGAGTCATATAGCTGAGAATTAGTGCGGTCTTGCTAATGTATAGTACTTCACTTTTATAGCAGATTTTTAAAGGATAAACTTAGTTAGTCGGAAAACAACGAGTAGGATTTCGGCTTCGGGCTAAGAGATCCAACAAGCGAAAAAAGAGAAAGACTCGGAAGAAGAAAAAAGAAGAAGAAAAGAAGAAGAAGAAAAAAAAATATTTATGGCGTTGAATGGTTAACTTGTCGGACTTAATGTTCGATTTCCGTCAAGCACATTGACATTTCCTCTCTTTATTCCACCTCTTTCTATACACCAACGCAATTTATTTCATTTTGATTGCTTATTAGTTTACCAAAGTGGCGGAAGATAAATATAGGAATTGTAAAGTCGCCCTCTTAGCCGGCTGTTTGGTAAAGTTACGTAGGTCTTCTAATAAAGCATTGACCACTGGTTGAAGCTGAATTATGCATTTTTAAATTGTTCTGCAAGCTATCAATTAATCGGCATATTAAAAAATTACTTTGACGTTCTGAACTAAACGCGTCAAAATATCAAGAAACTGAATTCTCCCCATGAACACTTCTGTGCGGTATGATACGGGTGTTCAAACAAGACAATATAGCCTTCCCACTTTTCTCATTTCGTTTTAGTAACGAATCTTTCATGTATACTGAGTTATAATAAGCCGAGCTTCGTATACATCGTAAATATGATGAACTTTAAATGTCACACAACAACCCGATGTTCTTCAAGGCATTTATGTTAATGAAAAGTACATCAAGTATTCATTCCTGCTTGCTAAACATTATCGGGTGATGAAAGATGCAATGAATTGATGTTACAATATGCTCGTGATTCACTTGCTTTTCATTTCTTTACTTTTTCAAAATCCCAATGTTTTGGCAGTCTTTAGGGAAAGATATAGTGACTCAGCTTATTCCAAAGGTAAGTTATACCTGTTTCAATGTTTTATCCCAACAATTAATATTGACTTATAATTGTTTACCGTGTAAAGATACGATTTTAAGACTTTAAGAGATTTTCAATTGCTGATAACATCTAATAACAATTGGACATTTAAAGAAATCACTTGAGATACCAAGTTTATCTTGATAAAGTTTAGTTAAGGTTTATAGGGAAGGACGGTACAGAAATCAGACTCAGGAGACAGTCCTGCTCCATGCATAATAATTTTTCAATGAATTTCTTGGCAACTCCTCGCTCTGTATGATTCAGGAATTCTTTAATACTTTACTATGTTAAGTCAGTGTTGTATAACAAAAATCAAATAAGTTGGAATGGGAACGAAACCTCCATTACAACTGCGCATCTCTATTACGCAACCATTATATGGTGAGGTCGGTTAAACGTCTGTAAGTGATTCCTCTATGAAGGGATCAACTTATGACTATTTCTTCAGTGCATCATCACGAATGGCAAATTTGGCAAGTGTCTTCGAAAAATACAAATTGGAAATAAAAGATTACTATACATATTGGAAATATCAATTCGGAATTAACAACAAAACAAATCGTGTTGTTTATTAGGAATAAGAAAACAGACAATATGAAATGTAAAAATAAATTAATGATAATAATAATAATTGATAATAGGGCCGTTGCTCCGATGAGGCACGCGAGGCAGATGCCTCGATAAAATTTCAGCTCTTTTTCCTTTATTAGTTTTCTTGATGTCACAAACGAGTCTGTGTCTAGAAACGACCACAACAAAAGAAATTAATTCAGAACTTTGACAACGAAGACTTTTAGTAAGCCATCAGACATTAAAAATATTTTCTATACTATCTCATAATATCAGAGAGGCGTTTTTTCTTCTTTTTTCTTTGCTAGAATGTGCAAAATTGACATAACTTAAATACAATAAATATGTCGGAAATGCCTGCATGGAAATCGCATTTCCGAGGTTCTGAATTTCGGCGGTCGATTGTCTCGGTAACATTTCAGTCTGGCTACGACGCTAATAAAACGCGGTCGGCAGAAATATATATCAAAGCAGTAGAAACAGTTTCATCATTTCACCATTATTCATTTCTTTTTGAGTAATATGATATATAGTATAATCATTCATATATGACGCACACAACTGGTTGCGCTTCATGCATGACGTTTTAAATGCAATGAAAAAATGATTGTTCATGTTCAAGAGGAGATATTATTTTACACGTTCAAGCACTTGGCAACATTAACTATTCAGCTGAAGAATAACTGTTGTATAAAGCTAAAGTTATTACTTTCAGAAATTTTCGGTTATTTGAAAGTGGTTTTGTTTGATAAAAGTTGGATAAAAGCGTTAATTCCCCAGGCAAAGTAAAAATTCGAAACTGATGAGTTTAGGCCTTCTTTCGCTCAATTGCAATATAATTCTTTACGTTCAGCTTGAAAGTTGCTTATTTTGAATAGAAGTACAGGATAACACCTTTGTACCATTGCAACTTTGTACTGTTTTAAACAGGCATCGTATCATAGTAGATCAATTGCTAAATGATAAAAAGTATATATTCTGTCGAGCATATAAACGCAGTAAAAATACTGTTCCCAACGAGCTTCTAAGTTAAGAGCTGTATCACCCACTAATGTAATATGCACCCAATAATGTAATACTAGCCATAAAGTGTAAGAATCAACCCTTAAGTAATACTAACCATAAATGTAAGAATCACTCCTAATGTAATACTAACCATAAATAGAATTAATGTGAAAATATCAACCACTAATGCAAGAAAAATCTAACTACTAATTATAATCTAATACTTCTAAAACTAAACCCCTAATGCAGTAACTTTGTGGCTATTAATATAACAAACATAAATACTAGAAGAGATTGATAAGATAAAAGCATGCTGACGATAAACCTCTTCAGTGATATAGGATATGGAGGCAAAGGTCACGTGACCAAAATGACGTAATTGCTGCCGCAGCGGAGCGAGCCTGAGCGAGCGCAGCAAGGCAGCGATCCTATTTCAGTAGCTAGCTAAAATCGAGATTTGGATACGACCACAATGCTTAGCGAGTGTCGCAAAAAACAATAGATTTCTTTGTTCTTGCTATCCCACAATGCAAAATTACTTCTTACCACCATGCTTTGCAAGCCTACACTATAAAACCTTATGCGTCTTCTCATCGTTGAGTGTCAACTGATTACTTCATGTAATGCTTTGAAAACACTGCCATTTGTTATTATATTCAATTCATTATATTACAATTTCTTATACTATCTTTCGAAGTAATAATTACGGTAAATAGTAGCTTAAATAGTTCATCTGGTGCCTTTAAATTGCCTTGCATCGCCTCGTGCTTTTCGCATCTTCACGACAGATCTAATGTTTATCAAGATTTAGTTTCAAATAGAGCGGGGCAAAGGGCATACAACGGCGTGAAAGACAAGATGACAGCAATCCGGCGTCATGTAATAGTTTGTAAAAGCTAATGGTAGTCGCATGTAAAATGAGGTATTTGAAAACAAAATACATTCCAGTTCTTTGGAAATATTTTTTGCATATTCTGTAGTAATCATGCATTTTATTTCGCGCTTCGATTTCTGAAGCGAACAACCTTGAGCAATCGGTTTATTACTCGTGCCCAGGCCTTTAGGCCGGGAACGAGTTATAAACTGCAAATGTTTCTTTTTACTCGTGCCCAGGCCTTTAGGCCGGGAACGAGTTATAAACTGCAAATGTTTCTTTTTTTTTACTCGGGCTTCCTGTGGAATGCCCGAGGTATAAATTGCCCTTCGTTATTTGTCTTCGGCCACAAAAAGCAGTCAAGTGGTCAGTAGCTATCACGTGATCGATACATTTCACGTGATCAATGACTTTGCTCGTGGTCGAAGTTTAACGGCTTTGAAGGCTTCGATTCCCTTCGCTTTCGCTTAGCTTCTTGGTTTATAAATGATGTGAGGTACGCTCAAAGCACTTACAGATGCACACTATTCGCGGTAGACCCACACTAAAAGATGTCGAGCGTTTTCGAAACGAGTCGAACCTTATGAGAGACCGCGAACTTCTATACGAGAGAACATTTACGAGTGATCATTTTATAGTGAACCAAGCTAAACTTAAACAAGCTATTTTGAAACAACTTCTCAATCTTATGTGAACTATGACAGCACAAAGGTCCATTATTGTTACATCTCAACATAGTTTCAGCGACGAACAAAGGAGAATTACAAAGACTGTAAATGAAGAAGATGCAAGAAGTCTCAAACTAGAACCACGTTCCCAATGATCAATTCTATCACGTCACGTTAGTTATTTTTTATTAAGCTTATTAATTAAAGTGAGTGTTTGATTTCTTTGTTATAACAAGGCTTGATGTTTATTGCGAAACTATTCGGTGAATTCATCGCCCAATGATTGTAATAACTTAGATAAAGCTAATGATTTGAACGTAATTGTATCAATACAAAGAATGCTAGATCTCGTTTATATTCATAGTATGTTTATTATAATTACAGACATGTTTATAAGCTAAGTACTCAGGGTAGACTGAGTGTTTTTATAACGTGATCGTGAACCGAGCAGAATACCAATGCGAACTCTAAAAAACCTTAACGATAAAAGTAGAAAGCTTAGACAGTTTTGCTTTTAAGGTAATACGTTCAAATACACCCAAGTCCTCAAAGGTACATTTTTTGCGATCATTGGAAAAATAGTATTTCACGGATTTACTGTTTTCACTCTAAGGGAAAGTTTGTTTATAGCCAGGGAATATGATGTTGACAGGATGGCTTGGAACAATGTCTCCAGTAGTCTCCCTCGCAGCCGTGTTTAACCTCGTCACGTAACGCTCCCTCGGTCACACACGGTGTGTGTCTTTAAAATTGCAATGGCTTATACTCATATGATGCAACTTTTCCAGAGGACAATGTTATTTGAGTTTTAATTATTTCAAACGTTTAGCTAAAAGAGATAAATCGCAACGTTCAAAGAGAAGCCCGAGTTCACGCAGTTATGCGTCTAGTTTTTCTTTTTTTCCTCTCGTCGTCCACGAGAATGCGGCATTCTTGCGCAACCGGTCACGTGTCACAGTTCCTGATTGGGTAAGAGTGTAAGAAACAATGCCCTTCATTCATCACCTTTGAGCGAGTGCGAACTCTTCTGTCTTCGAAGCTAGTGAACGCCAGTCAGGAACTTTAGGAATGCAAGATGGCGGACAGCTCAAAAAATAGCTTTCAGAGACAGGCTTTTCCAGCAGTGAGACAATATAAAATGGAGCTTTTAACTCGAGATTTACCTAGACACTTATAAGAGCTTCCGAATGGGCTGTTATTTTGAGCCCGATCTCCAATACTTTGACCAAATATCGAGCTCTCAATGGAGTAGTTGAAAATGAAACTCTCGCGACTCAAAGCAATTCCTTTGAGCTGGAAATCTACGAATTTCTCACCCTACATGTTGCTAAACGAACGCATATGGAGGCAAGTCAATTATATTTTTCATTCAAGCATTCAAGAGATCTTGAGACGTTTTTGTAATGAATTTTAACACAATTCTGGCCAGACAATTTATTTATATATTTTCATGGAATCAAGGCTCTATTTGACCTGATGCGTTTGGTCACGTAATAGATAAAACATCTGAAACACGAACGCCGAAAAAATACACGATTTGTTATTGTGTCAAAAACGTCGTTGTAGAAGTCTTTGCAGCAAAAAATTAAGATATATAGTGAAATAAAAAGTTGAATAAACTGGTATATTTTTGCATGTTGGGATAAAGGCAAACACTAAGCTGCTGACAGACAAATTGACTAATCAGATATTCTCTAAAAGGTCAAAAAAGGTCTTTATTATGTTACGGTTAAGTGAAGAATGCGTGAAACGGCTCGGGGAAGAGTACGCACGGGGCCGGTCACTGAAGGGCTCCTGGGGCACGAGTGAACGCACGTGTGCGTCTAGTTGTATAAGGAAAAACAATATTAGGCAGCACTCACTAAATGTCAATTAGGCTAGTAGATATATTATTTAAACGGAAAATGGTACACAACAAAAAGGATCGCACGACATCCTGTTTTCGAATCTAGCATTGCTGTTTCAAAGCAATAAGTAATTTAGTGTTTGTCCTAAACGCAAAACGTTACCTTTAATTCGACTGCCAAATGCATGGTAGAATTGTTGGCCGAGCGGTGAGCGCTGTGCTCCGGGCTCGAGTCCCAGCTGGGGCGCTGGATCACAAGTACACTGCATTTGTTTGATGTATTGTTCTCTACGTACGCACAGTACTCGACAAACACCCCGTATAAAAACAATGATAAAATTGTGATTTCTTACAGCTAACGAAGATGATAATCACAGTATTCGTGACTTTCCATACTGGAACTATCTCCTCACACCTCGGCTGCATTTCGCTGGGAAATTCAAAGCAGATGTTTCAACCGTCAATAACCAGCAAAGGAGCTTCGATACCGAGAATTTTAACCCACATGACGAGGACCTTCAAGGATTTAATCCTACTGGAACTGGATCGTGGAGTGTGGTTGGTTTAGTCCAACAAGTATGCTATTTCAATGGTACTTGTGTACACGATGATACCGATTCTATTATAGGCGCGTCGATAAAAGGTATAGATTAGTGTGGATAAATGTGAAGTGATATTGCAATATTTAACAAATAGATTCCATTTTTCCGTGCGTCTGTACTCTAATCGATGCACAGATGACGTCAAAATGTGGTGAGAACAAAAAAAGTGACTGTTGTTCTCACCACATTCTGATGTCTTCTGTGCATCGATTAGAGTACAGACGCACGGAAAAATGGAATCTATCTGTTTTATATAATATTTATCGAAACATTCCAACCAATCAGAGCGCGCGTAAGATTCGATGACGCCATCTATGTGTGTGTACTCTAATCACACATGGTTGTTCGACCAATCAGAGCGCGCGTAATATGCCAATTATTATATAATAGCACAATATATCATAACTGCAATATAGTGTCAAATAAACATAACTGCAATATTATCACTACCCCGGCCTACTTTTCCAATCAGTTTCTCCCCTCCACTATTCTTCCCTTTAATTTATTCATCCCTTCTCTTCACTTCCGATCCCATCCCTTACTTGTCATAAGTATCCCTACCCTCAAAGTATCCATTCGGTAGTATAGTGTGCAGTAAATACTAGTTTTTCCGCCACCTTCTTCTCTTTCTTCTTTCACCTTTCTTCTCTCTTTCCATTCCTTTCTTCTCCTTTTCCCCTCTTCTTCCTCCAAGCTATGAATCTGTACTAGTATAAAGTTCTGCAGTGTGACAGTTCTCCCCTCCTCTTTCCTACCGCCCCATGTTTATACTCCCCTTCCTTTCTTCCCACCTCTTCCTTCTCCACTTCCCTTATTTCTCTCCAATCTATGCATCAGTAGAAAATTTAATATATATTTTAAAGCATCTTAACTGTTTCAGAGGACAGCAACAAGACTTCAGCTAAAATAGTAGACTTGGATACACAAGAGCAACTGTATTCTGAAATGTGGGGCTGGAGAATTCGAGTTGGCGATCACTTCTCAGCGGACTTTACCACTGTTCCACTTCAACACATTTGGAGTAAAAGACCTAGTAAGCGTTACGATGAAGCGTTTGGTGCGGCTTACCAATCGACGCTTTATAATATTCGATGGTTGGAGAGCAAGTCAGTATTTGTGAAAGAACTGCAAAAATTGATGATGGACAAGAATATTGACAGCGAAAAATTGTCTATTCGTTTTAATCTTGATATGATTAACGGACAGCAGTATGGACGTATTGTAGGTTAGTGAGACCATGGTGTTTACACATCGCTAGTCCACCATCTTAGGGGGGTTGGGGGGGTGGGGGGGGGGGGGGGGGTTACACGGCACTAGGATCATCCTAGCACTAGGATCATCCAAGCAGGCGAATCATCCTACCTACTATACATTTAGGGGGTGTTTACATGGCACTAGGATCATCCAAGCAAGCGAATCATCCCACCTGCTATACGTTTTGGGGTTGTTTACATGGCCAAATTTGTGTCTTCTGGCCAAATTTGTGTCTTCAATTTGGGTAGGATCATCCTACGAAACACAATGCAGTAAATGTATAGCAGGTAGGATGATTCGCCTACTTTTCATTTGGCTGTATGGAAGACTAATATATTAATAGTTTTGTAGGCAGGCATTTGTTACTTTCTGAAACAGATTTCCCATTATCAATATAATAATGAGTCATCATTACTATTTACTATCATCCATGCATGACAATTTATTCCTCATTATTTTTAAGGGTCAATCGGGCTGCATGGAATCAAGTCTCCTCAATTTTATTGTCAAGGGAGATATCAAAAGCTCCAGATTTCCCATTATCAATATAATAATAATGAGTCATCACTACCATTTACTATCATCCATGCATGACAATTTATTCCTCATTATTTTTTAGGGTCGATCGGGCTGCATGGAATCAAGTCTCCTCAATTTTTTTGTCAAGGAAGATATCTAAAGTTCCTACCGGAAACTGTACAAACAGACGCTCCATTTATGGTAGACGAGAGAAATCACAAAGTGAACATCGATTTTGGAAACGCACTTCAGATCGATGATAAAGGTGATTTCAATGTAAATAACGCAAACATTTTTGTCGCAGTATCATTGGATACGTTTTCTCCAGTGACATGTACCAGCGATGTATTTTGGCTAGGTAGGATATTAAACCATATTCCTACATGGTATTCTAACTCTTCTGGTATCCAGTCGTTTCCGGCAATGGGATCATTGTCTGACGAAGAAATGGATATCATTAAAAATCATCCTCTAGCTGTCATGGAGGTGAGTAGCGTTGTACAAAAAGACATGTCATGAGCCAATAGAATACATTGACTAGTTTCGTATGAGTGTGAAAACGACACAGCTTTGTTACGGTACGGTTACTGCAGAAATTGAACTCGATTTTTTTATAGATAGAGCAGATTTCGTATGAGTGTGAAACGGACCGCGCCGTGCCGTACCCGTGTCAGTGCCGTGATCTCTATAAAAACATTCGAAATTTCTACCGTAACCTTGCCGTGACCGTGCGGTGCCGTTTTCACAGTCATACGAAATCTACTTTATCACGGTGCTGACACGGTCACGACACAGCGCAGTCCGTTTCACACTCATACGAATACTTCTCTAACTGCACGGCCGCCTACGGGCACAGGCACTTATCAGTGCAGTTTTCACATGAGTGTCAAGAGGACTACGCCTTACCGTGACAGTGCCATTGCCGTGTTGTCTACGGATAAAAACACAAATTCTTGTCGCTTCTCCAACTTAAACACATTTTTTCTTCTTCGTTCATCAGTAACTGTTTGCATTGCCCCTAGGTGAAAGGAATTTGGCCATCCATTTCTTGTCAGAAGGTTCTTCTGGCCGAACGAGAACATGGAATCGATATTCATCCCTACACGAAGTGGTCAATTCGAAAACATCCCTTCGAAAAAGCGGAATTTCAAGTATTTGCGACAAAATTCGGAAAGCCTTTTAGGAATACTGTTATAAATTTTGAAATGGGTTGCTGTAGTGAAGATGATGGGCCAAGGCTTTGTTATCCACTAATACCTTATCCCACCACTGCAATTACAGACAAAGAAGGAATTGCTAAATTTGTCGTCCAAACACAAGATCCTAAAAACCCAAGGAAGTACATTGATGGTCAATTGTACCGATTTAGGTACTACATTGAAGGGTTAAGGCCAGACTTTGAAACATTGTGTAAAAAAAAGTTGAGCTATTATACTAACAGTTTTTTGACGTTCCGTGTTTTCGATCATTATGTATCTCATTCGCCTCCTACATGGCTAGACGATGTTTACCCCATTTTTAAACAATATGCCAATCTATATCCTGTCATGACAAGGAACTTCGTTGATTTAGGAAACTACTATGATGTATTAAGGCACAAGAAAATTATCCTAATGACAATGAAATTGCCTAAGACACACCCTAACTATATGCCTGTCACACGTGACTTGTCTGAAACCAAAAGCAAAATGATCATTGAATGGTTGTCTCACGATAAACCCTTAATTGGCAAAGTCAAGGACTTTTATACTCTTGAAAACCTACGGAAAAACCTGCAAATTGCTTTAGAAGTCGAAATGGCTTCCATACCTCCGTATATGACAGCTTTGGCGTCCATTAAGCATGGTTATAACCATGATATTAAGGCTATTTTAAAAACTGTACTTATTCAAGAAATGATTCACATGACACTCGTTGCCAACATCCTGAATGCAGTTGGCGGGAACCCTGTGTTGTACTCCAAAAAGATCGCTCAAAAGTACCCGACACGCTTGCCAGGAGGCCTTCATCCTGACCTTATTGTACCTATGGAAAAACTTTCCATGGGATTAATACGAAATGTCTTTATGAAAATCGAGGAACCAGAGCTAGGATTAGAAAAGATTTTTGAGTTTAAGCATACTTTTGATTTTGTGGAACAAATGAAGGACTCAAAGACATCCAATCGACAACGACACAAGCGATCCATTGTGCCAGATCCTGCAGTGGATGATGAACTCGTAGGTCCCTGTCTGACGGACAGTTTTAGGAACGATATGAATAAAGGTAAGCGTCTTATTATTTGATGTTTATTCTGGACCATTACCTACCCATCTATGCATCCATCCATCTTTCCGTCTGTCCGTCCGCCTGTTTGTTGCTGTTGATGTTGTTGTTGATGTTGTTGTTGATGATGATAATGTTTGTTGGTGTTGTTGTTTTTATCTTATTTCATCCCTCCCCCCCAAAAAAAAACACACACAAAAAAACAAAACAAAACAAAACAAAACAAAACAAAACAAAAACAAAACAAAACGGAAGACAATAATTCACTCTAAAGAATAACAAATTCTCAGTCAGGTACGTTTTGTTTTTATGATTTTTAAGATTTTACTGAAGTTCAAAGTATGCACAAATTTCCAGGCAATGGTCTTTTTGAAGGAAAAAAGGTAACAACTTTCGCGCGCGCAAAGCTCTTAAACAATAGAATTCAAATGCCGAAAGCAAACGATCCCGTTCGCGCGCACTTTATAAATCAAATTCTATTGTTCAAGAACCTTGCACCAGTTACTAAAAATAGCCTTAGTCGCCGCGAACATCGCAGAGACATCAATACTGAGTTTCGCTCTCTTAGTATTATGGTCTCTTGGCCTCATAAACTTCGAATTCCAACATTTTACCCAGCGGCTTGCGCCTTATGGTCGTACATGTGTATTCTATCTATATAACACCAATTAACCCCTTGCACCTATGAAGGTTTTCATTTCATAATAAGTATCACAGTCAATCAGAGATTCAGCTAGCTCGCGAAGCCGACGCCTTTTGTGAATGGAAGGGAAGGGAAGGGGGAAAAGAGAGAAGAGAACGGCGCTTTCTTTCGTTCCCGTTCCCCATTCCCCTCCCCTTCCCTTCCAAAAAGCGCCGGATATGCAGGCTAAGGTCCAGTACAAATGTTTGACTGCGGTGTTAGCAAATGTAACAATTTTGCTATAATTGAAAATATTTGTTTGTTGTTTGTCATGTTTGCAGAACTCTAGACTGAAGAAAGGTTTTCCTGGTGGTCATCAAGAGTATGGAGAAAAGCACCACAACACTATTGGAGGTTTCTACAAACACATAGTAAACATCCTGTGTTATCTGACTGACTGTGGAAGGAATGAAAGTATTTTCACTGGTGATCCTTCTCGTCAGGTATGCGGTAACATGGCCGACGTTCTAGTGGGTTCTTTTATTCAATTTCCCAATTTCCACGAGATAGAACTATATAAGGGTCACTATAGCTATATACTATATTTCACAATATTTCAGTAATTGTTACAAAACTTTTCCCTCCCTCCCTCCCTCCCTCCCTCCCTCCCTCCCTCCCTCCCTCCCTCCCTCCCTCCCTCCCATCCCACCCCCCTTTGAGGGGTACTCCTTTGTCCAAGTGGTAGGGGTGATCGGCGGACGGTCTTACCCTAAAAGGTACGCATATAACGCTGTTGGAGTCGTGTTGATCTCAACTCCCAAAAGGTATACAAAACATATTGATGATTGACAAGCTGCGATTGTAGTGATCTCGTTTAATCAATGACTGGACATAGTCTATATTTTGTTCTGTCATGTTTGTCCAATAAATTGACTATAAAAGGTACGGAGTCATGCTACGTAGCTGGAGGGGGACATGGGGGGTTGCCAAAATCCGCAAATCCGCAAGAAACCTCAAATTCGCTTAGGAAATTGATTAAAATCCGCATGTGTAATTTCAGTCGGTAATAAACGCACTTCAAAACTACTATATTTTAAAAGAATGTTACAGCAAATGCTTATTTATACATTTGCATCCGATGCTTTGATTTAAAGTTTGTTCCGCAATGGAATATTGTTAAAGAAAGCGATTTCTTTGACGAAAAATATGTTACACATGTCCGTAAGTAGCATGGCCATATGAATTATAGTTTGCATTGGCATGGATCATTTCTTCAAATCCGCGATTCTGACCACTGACACAATCTTGGATGCATATGAATCCACAAATCCATTCTTAAAAATATCATTATCCGAGAATTCGCACCTAAAAGAAGGCCCAATCCGCCGATCCGCAAACCTTAGTCCATGTCCCCCCTCAGCTGACATTTGAGTCAGAACCCGGTTTAAAATATATACATGTTGCATGTGTGCGGGCCTTTAGAAATGATCGTTTTTCAGGTTGAATACATACATGGTTCAATGCATGGGAAGTCCTTCAAAGTGACCGACTTTTACACAGCATTGCAAGCAATTAAAACTATCGTGGAACAAGGCGAAGGAAGCTCATTATGTAATCCAGTGTTCTGGTCCAATGGTACAACCAATGACCTGTCACATTATTATCTATTTTACTCTATTACTGAGAAACGACAAATCACGGTAATGGAAGAGAATGAGAAAAGGGAATACACTGATATTATGGAAGAATATTCTAAGGTAATAAGATACTCCGAAAAAATATAGACCCTTTGCATAAAGCTACTAGATACAAAAGTTTTAGCAATTGCGGCCTAGTACTGCTGTAAATACTTACAAAAAGTGATGAGTCTAAGCTTTCGCTGTCTACAGCATCATCAGAGATGATGATCTCTGATGATGCTGTAGACAGCGAAAGCTTAGACTCATCACTTTTTGTAAGTATGTACAGCAGTACTAGGCCGCAATTGCTAAACCTTTTCATCAAACCATGCTGCTGAAGGATAATTTCCACAGATTAATCTACTAGATACACCCTTCGCCTCGCTTTGGCTCAGTAAAACAAAAGAATCACCTAACCATGACATTGTTTAGCTGCACCAAAGTGAGGCGAGAGGTGTATTTGCAAAATTTACCGCAAGATTCACTACTTTTTTAATATACATGCAAGAGATATATCAGAGGTAACACTTTCTTTCCCGAAAACGCGCTTAAAATGATCTTAACACATATACAATTGTGCTATGCTCTTCTCAAAATTTTGCAACTTAGAGATGACTTCGACAGTCCCGGAGTTTCCGCCTTGTAACCAACATAATTGCAGTAATTGCATAAAAAAAGAAAAAAGAAAAAAGAAAAAAAAAAAAAAAAAAAAAAAAAGAAAGAAAAAAAAAAGAACATCTTCCCCCCAAAAATATATTTTTGGCTGGTCTTAATTATGCTAGTTTGATCACCTATTTCATTCTCTCTAGTTCTGTGGAGGTAGATTCTCTTTTAAAGGACCCAAGATAGACTTCGATCCAAATGGTGTTTGGCCAATGATCCCTAACCCCAAGATGTCAAAGTACAAGAAAGGTTCTCCCGCATATTTGAAGGCCAAAGAATTCAATAAAGTGTTCAACAAGCTCCTTAAATCCTTAGAAAACATTTTTAATGGTCATCCAGATGATTTGAAAGATGCTATTGGATTAATGTACTCTGTTCTGGTTTATCTAAAAAAATTGGTTCGTGAACCTATTGAAACACATGGAGACCCGGATGTTGGTCCAAATGCTGGACCAGCCTTTGACTTTGAGGACGTGTGAGAGATAGAGAGAAAATCCTTATCCAGTTACTGCGGTTTTCGATATTCTGCGAACTCTGATCGTGACACTTCAAACGTCAAACACTGTCGAATAGTTGTCGGACCTCCAACACCCCCCCCCCCCCCCCTCCCCAACACGCACACACACAAAAAACACTCCCCCCCCACACACACACACGCAAAACACTCCCCCCCCCCCCCCCCCCCCCCCACACACACACACAAAACACTTGTGGCCGTCTGTTTGGGCCTCTGTATGTTCGGGGTATGTTCGCTTTCGTTCGACAATCTTCGGAGTTTTTATTGACCGAAGTAAAAACACCAATTGTTGGCGTTTGAATGTCAGAGTTCGCAGAATATCGAAAACCGCTGTAATATTCGAGTTATTCCTATATTTTCTTAAATTATGATTAGATTAATTATAAATTATTTAATTAGAATCCCATATATTATAAGAGATGGGCTATTTTTTAAGTTAACTGAACAATAGTATTTAAATATAGTGACTGATTCAAACTGACATATTGTATTGTAGGGGAAAAGATGATAAAAATGATTCAATCCCGGGGGGTGGGGCAGTCCCACCTTTTTCATACCTTTGCTGTTAATGATTATTTCTTTATTTTGAAAAACTATTTCCAAAAGCCCCAATATGTACATCAGCGTTTGGCTCGAATGGTAGTTTTGCCAACGGTAGCTTTAACCCTTTCTAGGACCCAAAGTCGTAAATTCCCTACCGCTTTGGTATACACAAAATTACAAATTCCCTACCCTTTTCTCTTTACTTCCGGCCCGCTTTCGGTCGGCTCATCCCCGTATAGCAAATATATGTGTGCCCCCTCCCCCTGCCCAAGGACTCAATCCAATATTAGACGGCCGGGTGATTTTATAATCAACAATTGAAAGAAGAGAATCTCCAAAAAATCAGTTGATCTCCAAATCAGACGTTCGTACTGACGATATGTTGTGGTTGTAGCCCGAGTTTCAGGCTTTTTTGGGAGGGGAGGGGAGGGGAGGGGAGGGGAGGGGAAAGAGAGGAAGGGGACTGGTTGTTGTGGTTTAATGTTTTCATTGCTTTAAGTTTTTAGGACATTGTTTTACTCACCATAAAACACTAACTTAATAAGCACTAAAACTACCCTAGGAAAAAATCTAAATCAGTGAAAAATTAATCACAACGTATACAATGTATTCCATCAAAGTGACACTGATCAAGGACAAAGATATTTCAAGGAGGTGAGGGATGATCTGGCATGTTGGGTTAATAATAATAATAATAACAACAACTTTATTGGTCAGGGTAGGCTCCTAGAAATGTTTTCCCTTAACACTTTAGGATTTTAAAACTTTATGCTAGAGTATTCTTACCATAAATCACATTAATCTTTGTATTAAACTAGTGTCGTTCCAGTTATGTAATTAATGACTCTAAAGTGCAGGCAATAAATCATTAAAAAGTTTTTAAAAGATTATAAATTTATTAGTATGCGCTTTCCTAGTATGTTGGTAATCTCGAGGATTTCATACTCTTTGTTCCAGCACCCAATCAAACTCGATTAAGAGGTATGTTCTTCCTGTTTATAATACTTGATACCAGATAAGATAAGTACGTTTGATATACAGCATTTTGCAAAAATTCTGAGAAAGCCAAGTATACACATATATACATTTATTTAATAGTAGAGTGCACGCACTTAATCCGTGAAACATAAATAGTACAAAATAGTGCTAAATTATGGTAATTCCTTTGTTGCCTATTGTCTAATCAACGCTATTTAGTAGTAATTAGTAGTGTTTGTTTCACGGATTAAGTGCATGCACTCTATGTGGTTTCCTAGTATTGTAGTTATCTTGGAGATTTCATACTCTTTGTTCCAGCACCCAAACAAACTCGATTAAGAGGTATGTTCTTCCTGTTTATGAAATAGGTCAATAAATACTTGATACCTACCGGCCGGATATGTGATATGTACCTTTGATATCAAGTACAGTCCATTGCAGAAAGGGTGCGCTATACATTTACATTTATACAAATATACAAACATCTAACGAGTTGCAAAACTCAAAATTCTGCTTAAACCGGGCATTGCTTGCATGCAACGATTGCCAAAGAGTATTTTTAGTCCTTCTAAACTCTCGCAGGTATCAAACAATATATATTTTGCGTGTCATGAGTGCTTATTTACAAATTCTCTTTAATTACACTAAATAAATTAGACATTTCTATAAATGTATACTACAACCTTTCTGCAATCGACTGTAAATATATTTTATATCTATAGTTTTTGGCGATATTAACCTAGCTAGAAACTCTAAAGAAAGAAAGCTATCAAGGGAACGTTCTAGAAATTAACGCATTTTTAGATGGCTCCCGTATAGCCCTTCGCAAAATGAAATCACGTAAAAATATTTGGTCTTTTCACGCGCCATAGATAATTAAAATTTTTTTTTCACGATCACCAAAAACTCAAAAGTTGCTTTCACGTGGACGTAAAAAGATTTTAGACTTTATATCACGTTTCACGTCAAAATAGATCACTCATTCACATTTCACGCAATTTTTTTATTCTGATACGATGTAATTGCTGTCACCTTCAGACATGAAAGTGAAACCGGAAGTAAAGAACATTTCTGCGAGAAGCTATGTTCCGGTCATTAAATGATTTCAAATTCAAAGAAGAAATTGAAGATCAAAGTAAAAATCTAAAGACGTCTGAAATACAGAAAAACATTATGCGTCTAAGTTGTTTTTGTGCTGACGTTTTGCATGTTTTAAATTCCAGCTATTATTATATATTACGACTTCTATTATTGGGACTGCCCCTCACTGCAAACATTGTCAAAACTTGTCTCAAAGTTCATTTTGACGATCATTCAGGGGAATAAACCTTTCCGCCATCCTCCACATAAGGTAGGCCTTGATTTTTTTTCTCGAAACAAAACAGAGGGCCACAAGTTTATTAGCCTTTGGCTATTTAGTGCTACCCTCATGAAATAAAGGATTTATTATTATTATTATTATTATTATTATTCAGTATAACAGAATTATTATTTGAAAACCTTTGTAAGTCTTTTGTATATCAATTTCAGTTTCAGTTTCAGTTTCTGAATGAAGCGTATAACTGATTACTTGACCAAAACAATCATATATGCATTGCTTAAAATGTTTTTTTTTAGTTAGACAGAGGGGAATAAGGACATACTGGAAGTGACAGGATTTTTGTTTGGACCCGTACGATTATTTTCTTCTGGGTGAAATCAGGACTCCAGGTTACTCTGCACTTTCTCTTTATTGTCGCTACCACAAACTTGTTCAGGCCTGTATATGGCGCAGAAAGGTAACTGTTCAACCATGCCGTCAAGTCTGATCTTAATATTAAAACATAAATGTCACTGTGTAAACTGTAAGTTAAAGTTTGCTTCTTTATTTTAATGATTGAATCCTTTTTTTAGTGTTATATTGGAGTGACAATCACCTATCCAACTTCCCCGTGACAGCAATTGATCTTTATGTGATCTGTTGGAATCTTAATGATTAAAGTAGATTACAACCTAAAATATTCAACAGTTTTTCACAAATATCCGTTTTATTTTTAAGTAAATGATGCCCCATGCAAATAGCTGGAGTATCGAGTATCTCAAATACAAACTTAGTTATTTTTTCCGGTAGGGGGGAATATTGATATTCAGACATGCAACTATCATACGATTAACTCAAGCCTACAAGACTTTCTCAAATTATTTTTTGTGTCACTCAAGATTTTAATTTTAGGGTCGACGATCTTGGAATAATGAAGCTGGTCTTCCTTGTACCTGTCATTCTCAGTTTGATAATCTCAGGTAAAGAAGCATTTTCGTTTTCTTTGACTATAAATACGAATATGCTGACTGTAGCAACTAACAATGGGCAGCGATATTGTAATGCTTCGCTGAACGATCCTCTGTCGGTTTAATTTGATTGCAGTGCGAAAGATTCGGTCATGCATGGTACGGCAGAGCTGAACTTGACAATAAAAATGCTTGATCTTCAATTTATTTGCAAAGAGATCTAAGTGATTCTCTTTATAACATTGCAATGGAAAAAAAGCTAAACCTGCATTGACCATGGATAGATATTTGCAGACATCGATTTAAATTTATTTCAGTGTTTATTTATGAATTGGCTTGGTTGGTTATACTGACTTCCTGACACGATACAGCAAACCAATTGAATCATCATCGCGTTAGAGTCCATTCGCTATACGGAAGAAAGACCGAAAAGGTTCCAAATCCTTTTTTCATGGTTCAGCGATTTTCAAAAACACTTTCATTGGCACTTACAGTCAAACTAAGAAAACCGTTAACACCTAAAATATGTCTCAAATGTTGAGAGAGAAGCAAACAATCTTCGGAAAGCTCTTGAAACTGCACCTGATATCACAGGCCGATCATTTTTAGTCCAAAATTATTTGCTACATAACTTGAATTTCGTATTATTTCACAAGAACTGATTATATTTACAAACACATGATATACATCCCAGGCATATATATTGCAGATGTTCATGGAATTCTTAGTTTGACTGTAAAAAAGCACTTGTACTTGATAGTAATATTATTCTTTTAAAAATTCTTATCATAACTGACTCGACTTTTATGCCTCTCAGCTAATGGATGCCAACAGCCCTGTCTATTCATCTCCAATACAACCAACATCCTATCTGTACCAGCGAACTCCATTAATCAGAACCCTGTATCAGTTCTCTCGAGCTCTCACCTTACACGAGGCGTTGCACTTGACGTCCATGTCAGCCACAAAGTACTTTTCTGGAGTGATGTGACTGAAAGGAAGATAAAAAGAGCAAACACAGATGGAACTAACGTTCAAACAATTGTCAAGTATCGGATTGGTGTTTGTGATGGGTTGGCTGTGGAATGGAGTACAGATCTTCTTTACTGGACAGACACGACGTTTAACAAAATTGAAGTTGCAAAACTTGATGGATCAAGGAGACGTGTGCTGATTTCAGCGAATCTAGATGAACCACGTGGAATTGCAGTAGATCCTATGTCTGGGTAACTGATCTTTCTCAAGTCATAGTGCATCAGATTTGTGAAAAACATTACTAATAACTATTAAGATGGTGACCAATTTAGCGAAAGCTAATATTTGATTAGACCATCATTATTTACAAATAATTTGTATTGTATTACAAATCTGCCAGATCATCCACAAGCTAAAACATGCTTCACGTACTCTCGGACTGAGTTCTTGAAACTTGCTTGCTTGGAGTTGCTCACACAAGATTCACTTTTTTAAAACAAACAGTTTCAATTTTCTATTTCCCTCAAAGCAATGCCGTTAAACATTCTTTTCCCAAGTCAATTAAAGATAATTTGATGCTAGACACTTATGCTTAATTAATTTTTAGATTGATGTTTTGGACGGATTGCGGATCAAACCCGAAAATCGAAAGCGCATATCTAAATGGTGAAAACCGACAAGCAATAGTTACTTCTTCTCTTGGGTGGCCCAATGACATTGCACTGGACTACTCCACGACACCCAAGAAGATCTACTGGGTGGATGCTAAAACTGGCAAGATTGAGTCAGCAGAGTACTCTGGTGCCAATCGCACTCAGCTTTGGTACTCTTTCGGAATTCATCCATTTAGTGTAGCATTACTGGATCCTTGGCTGTACTGGACAGATTGGAATACCGTTCAAGGATTACACCAAATGTATAAAATAGGAAGTTTCTACATGAATGGACAGATTCAAGGAAGAGCGATGGGTTTGACATTATTTGACAGCTCAGCACAGCCCCCGAGTAAGTTGACAGCTATATTTCATATACCACGATTAAACTGAGTTTACGGAAATATTTATTGAATTTTGAATTTCTTTTAGCCTCCAACAATTGTCAACAAAATAATGGTGGATGCAGTTTCCTGTGCCTTCTTAGACCTAATGGTTTTGAGTGCGTCTGCCCTTTTGGGATGGTTCTTGATAATGATGGCAAGTCATGCCAAATTCCAGGTGAGGCATTTACTAGTTTTTCACGTGATTTTTTCGTTGCAAGAAGCAATCCTTCTAAAGCGTCGTGAACATTAGCGCTCACATTGAGACATAATTATGCTATTTTGCTTCTCTTTTCCAAACAGCTAGTGGATGTCAGCAGCCATGTTTATACGTGTCCAATACAACACACATTCTAGCAGTATCAGCAAACTTGGATCATGATCCAATACCAGTACTTGCAAATTTAAGTCGAGCCGTGGCAGTAGACGTTCATGTCAACCGCAAAATAATCTTCTGGAGTGACGTAAATGAAAAATCGATCAAGAGAGCAAATACAAACGGCACTGACGTTCAAACAATTGTACAAAATGGAATTGGAGTTTGTGATGGGCTGGCTGTGGAATGGAGTACAGATCTTCTTTACTGGACAGACACGACTTTCAACAAAATCGAAGTTGCTCATCTAGATGGATCGAGGAGACGTGTGCTAATTTCAGTGAATCTAGATGAACCACGTGGAATTGCAGTAGATCCTATGTCTGGGTAATGATCTCAAATTAGAGTGCATCATTTGTGCAAAACATGACTAACAAGCAACTATGAAGATGGTGACCAATTTAGCGGAAGCTAATATTCGATTAAACAATCATTATTTATAAAGAATTCTAAAATTTGCTTCACGTACTCTCGGACTGAGTTCTCGAAACTTGCTTGCTTGGAGTTGCTTACAAGATTCACTGTTTTTTAAAAAACAACAAAGAGTTTCAATTTTCTATTTCCGGCCTCAAAGCAATGCTGTTAAACATTCTTTACCCAAGTCAATTAAAGATAATTTGATGCTAGTCACTTATGCTTAATTAATTTTTAGATTGATGTATTGGACGGATTGCGGATCAAACCCGAAAATCGAAAGCGCATATCTAAATGGTGAAAACCGACAAGCAATAGTTACCTCATCTCTTGGATGGCCCAATGACATTGCACTGGACTACACCGCGACACCCAAGAAGATCTACTGGGTGGATGCTAAAACTGGCAAGATTGAGTCAGCAGAGTACTCTGGTGCCAATCGCACTCAGCTCTGGTACTCTTTCGGAATTCATCCATTTAGTGCAGTATTACTGGATCCTTGGCTATACTGGACAGATTGGAATATCGTTCCATTGGGATTACTTCAAATGTATAAAACAGGACGTTTATATAACAATGGACAGATTCAAGGAAGAGCGATGGGTTTGACATTATTTGACAGCTCAGCACAGCCCTCGAGTAAGTTGACAACTATATTTCATATACCACGATTAAACTGAGTTATTACTAAGAACGACAAAACACATATTTCGCGACGTTTCGATGTCTCCGACATCATTCTCAAGCGGTTTCTTATTCTGAATATAAATCAATTGTAAGATTATAATATCCTCTCGGGATTCAACTATTAAAATCTTACGCGTGGTGATTTAAACAAACACTTTAGCGCGTAAGGAGTCTGATTGTGTGTTCAAAGAAGGTCGTTTGTCTCTTATCAATAGCATTTCAAATATCAAGCAGTCAAGCTTATCCCGGCATTTTCTTCAGGACTGTGAACTGATCTGGCGTGACGTCTTGAAATATGTGTTTTGTCGTTCTTAGTAAAATCTTGTTCTAAAGCCAATCTTTTGAGTAAACTGAGTTTACGGAAATATTTATTGAATTTTGAATTTCTTTTAGCCTCCAACAATTGCCAACAAAATAATGGTGGATGCAGTTTCCTGTGCCTTCTTAAACCTAATGGTTTTGAGTGCGTCTGTCCTTTTGGAATGGTCCTTGGAAATGACAGCAAGTCATGCCAAATTCCAGGTAAGTCATTTACTAGTTTTTCACGTGATTTTTTCGTTGCAAGAAGCAATCCTTCTAAAGCGTCGTAAACTTTAGCGCTCACATTGAGACATAACTAGACGCATAACTGCGTGAACTCAGGCGCTCGTTATACTAGAGTTGAAAGAATACGTTCGTAGACAAACTCTCTAAGCTTTCTGCTCTTATTCCTCAGACTTTTCAGAGTTTGCAGTGCTAATTTTCTGCTGGGCTCACGATCTCTTCTAAAAACATGATGATGCTTACGTAACTTAGCATAACCATAAATATAATAAATATACTTCCCATAACGGGATCTGATGATTTCTCTAATATTCATTGTGATTTCTGAATCGTTGTACAGGTGTGAAGTCAAATAAATATCACACTCATAACACGAAGTGCTTGGCTAAATACGCCGCGAAAAAAAATAACTAAAGTCATTATAACAGGCTCGTAACATGGTATATGGGATCAGGGATCAAGCCCCAAATTATGGCCAGGATCAGGGATCAGAGGCCAGGGCTCAGGGATCAAATGGGTGGTATCAAGGATCAGGGACATTGGGTCAAGATCAGGGATCAGCTCAGTTTTTTGCACCAAGGATCAGGGATCAAAAATTTCTAACAATATTGGCTCAGGGATCAAAATTTCCGTAAAAACCCGGGATCAGTGGGATGAAAATATACCATGTTACGAGCCTGTTATAATGAAACCACCGAAACGAATAAAATTGCCTTTTTAAAGGGGGACTGTGATCAAAAACGTTAGACACTGAATTTAGTTGAAATTTCGTTAATTGATTCTTCAAGAGCCCAATGCTCCCTAGTTAAAATCTTTTCTTGATATTCCGAAGGGAAGTACTATATTTTTATGAATCTTTAGAGATGTCAGTGACGTCATTCACTCAACCCAAACATCTAGCTCCATACATTTCTTTGTATTTTGTGATCGAAATATCTCAACGTATTTGTTCTACAGTGAGAAAACTGACCAGAAAATCATTCTTAAGCACAAACAATGTAAGAAAACGTCTTTATTCAAACGTTTAGACTGGAAAAAAATAAATAAATAAATAAAACTGTTCAAGAAACTAAATATAGAGAAATGTATGGAGCTGACCCGTTCGAAAGCGCCTGATATCTTTTAGTGTGGGTCTGCTGCGAACAGCGTGTGCATTTGTACGTGGCTTGCCATTGAGGTTAATAGATCGACTAGACCTTCAGGCTCGTAACATAGTATATTTTCGTCTCACTGATCCCGGGTTTTTACGGAAATTTTGATCCCTGAGCCCATATTTTTAGAAAATTTTTGATCTCTGATCCTTGGTGCAAAAAACTGAGCTGATCCCTGATCCTGACCCAATGTCCCTGATCCTCGATCCCAACCATTTCATCCCTGAGCCCTTGTCTCTGATCCCTGGTCCTGTCCATAATTTGGGGTTTGATCCCTGATCCCATATACCATGTTACGAGCCTGAGACCTTTGTTCTCATATATGGCTCATTCTACGCATGCGCTTAGACTTCACGAATGCGCCTTAGAGACTCGACGGCGATTTGTGACTGAACGCGAAGAAAAATAACCCCGAATTTTAAACTCAGGCCTCCTGAGGAGCGCCCGAGTAATTATGCTATTTTGCTTCTCTTTTCCAAACAGCTAGTGGATGCCAGCAGCCATGTTTATACGTGTCCAATACAACACACATTCTAGCTATATCAGCAAACTTGGATCATGATCCAATACCAGTACTTGCAAACTTAAGTCGAGCCGTGGCAGTAGACGTTCATGTCAGCCGCAAAATAATCTTCTGGAGTGACGTGAATGAAGAATCGATCAAGAGAGCAAATACAAACGGCACTGACGTTCAAACAATTGTACAAAATGGAATTGGAGTTTGTGATGGGCTGGCTGTGGAATGGAGTACAGATCTTCTTTACTGGACAGACAAGACTTTCAAAAAAATTGAAGTTGCAAAGCTCGATGGATCGAGGAGACGTGTGCTAATTTCAGTGAATCTAGATGAACCACGTGGAATTGCAGTAGATCCTATGTCTGGGTAATGATCTATCTCAAATTAGAGTGCATCATTTGTGCAAAACATGACTAACAAGCAACTATGAAGATGGTGACCAATTTAGCGGAAGCTAATATTCGATTAAACAATCATTATTTATAAAGAATTCTAAAATTTGCTTCACGTACTCTCGGACTGAGTTCTCGAAACTTGCTTGCTTGGAGTTGCTTACAAGATTCACTGTTTTTTAAAAAAACAACAAAGTGTTTCAATTTTCTATTTCCGGCCTCAAAGCAATGCTGTTAAACATTCTTTACCCAAGTCAATTAAAGATAATTTGATGCTAGTCACTTATGCTTAATAAATTTTTAGATTGATGTTTTGGACGGATTGGGGATCAGACCCGAAAATCGAAAGCGCATATCTAAATGGTGAAAACCGACAAGCAATAGTTACCTCATCTCTTGGATGGCCCAATGACATTGCACTGGACTACACCGCGACACCCAAGAAGATCTACTGGGTGGATGCTCAAAAGGGCAAGATTGAGTCAGCAGAGTACTCTGGTGCCAATCGAAATCAGCTCTGGTACTCTTTCGGAATTCATCTCTTTAATGTAGTATTACTGGATCCTTGGCTGTACTGGACAGACTGGAATACCGTTTCATTGGGATTACACCAAATGTATAAAACAGGACGTTTATACAAGAATGGACAGATTCAAGGAAGAGCGATGGGTTTGACATTATTTGACGGCTCAGCACAACCCTCGAGTAAGTTGACAGCTATATTTCATATACCACGATTAAACAGAGATTACGGAAATATTTATTGAATTTTGAATTTCTTTTAGCCTCCAACAATTGTCAACAAAATAATGGTGGATGCAGTTTCCTGTGCCTTCTTAAACCTAATGGTTTTGTGTGTATTTGTCCTTTTGGAATGGTCCTTGGAAATGATGGCAAGTCATGCCAAATTCCAGGTGAGTCATTTACTAATTTTGCACCTGATTTTTTCGTTGCAAGAAGCAGTCCTTCTAATAAAGCGTCGTGAACATTAGCGCTCACATTGAGACATAATTATGCTATTTTGCTTCTCTTTTCCAAACAGCTAGTGGATGCCAGCAGCCATGTTTATACGTGTCCAATACAACACACATTCTAGCTATATCAGCAAACTTGGATCATGATCCAATACCAATACTTGCAAACTTAAGTCGAGCCGTGGCAGTAGACGTTCATGTCAGCCGCAAACTAATCTTCTGGAGTGACGTGATTGAAAAATCGATCAAAAGAGCAAATGCAAACGGCACTGACGTTCAAATCATTGTACAGGATGGGATTGGTGTTTGTGATGGGTTGGCTGTGGAATGGAGTACAGATCTTCTTTACTGGACAGACACGACTTTCAACAAAATTGAAGCAGCTCATCTTGATGGATCAAAGATACGTGTGGTAATTTCAGCTGATTTAGATGAACCACGTGGAATTGCAGTAGATCCTACTTCTGGGTAATTATTTCTAAAAACCACTCCACCCTCTTATCATATGTTTTCATATGCATTACTCGCTGATTATAATTTTTTCATTAAGTTACTTATTAAAGATTTTTAATTTAATCTCAATAGATTTCTTAACATTTTCTGGCTATTATATATAGATTGATGTTTTGGACGGATTGGGGATCAGACCCGAAAATCGAAAGCGCATATCTAAATGGTGAAAACAGACAAGCAATAGTTACCTCATCTCTTGGGTGGCCCAATGACATTGCACTGGACTACATCGCGACACCTAAGAAGATCTACTGGGTGGATTCTCAAACAGGCAAGATTGAGTCAGCAGAATACTCTGGTGCCAATCGAAAAGTGCTGTATTACAATTCACAAGTGAACTTGCATCCGTTTGGTGTGGTGTTATTCAAGCAGTGGCTGTATTGGACGGATTGGAATACTGTCAATGGATTTCACCAAATGGACAAGACAACTGGCGTTTTGACAAAAAAGAAGCATATCTTCTCACCCATAAACCGGATGGGTTTGGCGGTATATGACAGTTCAGTGCAGACTTCAGGTAACGCTTGTGAATATTTTTTAATTTTGGAAAGCAAAACTTTGTACACTATTGTTGATTTTATTTTACTTTTTTCAGTTATCAACAATTTCTGTGCCAAAAGGGAAATATCCAAGTGTATTCTGGACTAAACCGGCGCAATGGTGCGTTTACTCGGGCTACTGTAATTTGTGCAAATGACGCAATATTGCTCAAACCTTTGTTGCATAATCTGCGATTTCATAACTTTTAAAATATATAGTAATAGATGAAATAGATGACAACGATGTAAGCACTAACAAATAAAGTTTCTAAAAATGCGTAAGTAAAAGCTAGTTCATATAGTTCAAACGATACCTCGTTGATAATGTCATTCGACGTGGTATACGTAATTTACATCCTTTCCTGCGATAATAGAGCAAGGTAAATATGATCCTTTGGAGACGACAGATATGCCAGTGCATTTGGGTTCATCTCGTTGTACATGCCTAACATCTGTTGGATGACCTCTGTAAAAGCTGTAAGCGAGCTATTTCTCTTCTCTATCTGAAACACGCAAGTTTAAGCGAACGCTGTACCTTCTTGGGCATCTTGCAGGTATTTGTACTGCTTTGCATCTACAATGGACGACATTAGGGGTTATAACGTCAGTTAAAGCTGGACGACATTTCCTGCATTCTGCCCAATGATGGAAAGATTCGACCATTTCTATGGCATCGGCGTCATTGAATGTAAATTGCGAGAGAGCCCACTTGCTTCTGGTTCAGGAAATATGTTGTCCAAGTCGAGTACGGTCCGCAGTGTAGTTACGAGGGTTTTGGTCCCGTCGTAGCTTTTAACACGGACGTTGATTATCTTGTACATGCAGAGTCTTCCAGTCGAGTTATTCCTATATTTTCTTAAAATATGATTAGATTAATTGTAATTGTATAATTAGCTATAGAATCCCATATTATAAGAAATGGGCTATTTTTTAGGTTAACTGATCACTAGTATTTATATATAGTGACTAATTCAAACTGAAACACTAAGGGACATATTGTATTGTACCTGGAAACGATGATAAAAATGATATAATATGACTCAATCCCGGGGGTTGGCGCAGTCCCAGCTTTTTTATACCTTTACTATTGATGTTTATTTCTTTATTTTGAAAAACTTTTTCCAAAAGCCCCAATATGTACATGAGCGTTTGGCTTGAATGGTAGTTTCGCCAACGGTAGCTTTAGCCCTTTCTAGGACCCAAAGTCGCAAATTCCCTATCGCTTTGGTATACACAAAATTACAAATTCCCTATCCCTTTTCTCTTTACTTCCGGCCCGCTTTCGGTCGGCTCATCCCCGTATAGTGTAATATTCTTCCCTGTGTATTGTTATTCATGAGTATGATAATGAGGTATGGGGAATCGCTCTGGCCTGGAACCAACCAAAGCCAGGCGAAGTGCCAACAAAGATTATTTGGCAACCTTGAACCCGACTTACTCGCTAAAGTGGGTGGGTGGGTGGATGGGTCGCCAACAGTTCTTCGTCGCAACTCGAATGAACTGCATTAATTACAAGAATTGTTCTCATTTATATGCAATCCCCAGGGACCATATTACCAATTCAAATGGACTTTGAATAGTGTAATATTCTTCCCTGTGTATTGTTATTCATGAGTATGATAATGAGGTATGGGGAATCGCTCTGGCCTTCCCCAACTCGACATCCTACTTCATTCAATGCAAGGTCACTGATCATAACTACCCCTACAATCCAATAGAACCACACTTATTTTAAATGCCGGAATGCAACCAGAGAGCTGAACTGCGTATTAACTACTATACATTGATAAAATGTAGATTCCATTAGATTCCATTCCCCCTCCCCCCCCCTCCCCCTCAGCTGATCTCCAAATCAGACGTTCGTACTGACGCTATGTTGTGGTTGTAGCCCGAGTATCAGGCCTTTTTGGGAGGGGAAGGGAGGGGGAAAGAGAGGAAGGGGACTGGTTGTTGTGGTTTAATGTTTTCATTGCTTTAAGTTTTTAGGACATTGTTTTACTCACCATAAAACACTAACTTAATAAGCACTAAAACTACCCTAGGAAAAAATCTAAATCAGTGAAAAATTAATCACAACGTATACAATGTATTCCATCAAAGTGACACTGATCAAGGACAAAGATATCTCAAGGAGATGAGGGAATGATCTGGCATGTTAGGTTCCTAGAAAGGCTTTCCCCTTAACACTTAGGATTTTAAAACTTTATGCTAGAGTATTCTTACCATAAATTACATTAAATAACCTTTATAACTAGTGTCGTTCTGACCAGTTAAGTAATTAATGACTCTAGAGTGCAGGCAATAAATCCATAAAAAGTTTATAAAAGATTATAAATTTATTAGTATGCGCTTTCCTAGTATGTTGGTTATCTTGGGGATTTCATACTCTTTGTCACAGCACACAATCAAACTCGATTAAGAGGTATGTTCTTCCTGTTTATAATACTTGATACCAGATATGTACGTTTGATATACAGCATTTTGCAAAAATTCTGAGAAAGCCAAGTATACACATATATACATTTATTTAATAGTATGTGGTTTCCTAGTATTGTAGTTATCTTGGGGATTTCATACTCTTTGTTCCAGCACCCAAACAAACTCGATTAAGAGGTGTGTTCTTCCTGTTTCAGAAATAGGTCAATAAATACTTGATACCCATCGGCCGGATATGTGATATGTACCTTTGATATATACAGCCCATTGCAGAAAGGTTGCGCTATACATTTATACAAATATACAAACAAATCTGAAAACTCAAAATTCTGCTTAAACCGGGCATTGCTTGCATGCAACGATTGCCAAAGAGTATTTTTAGTCCTTCTAAACTCTTGGAGGTATCAAAAAAATATATATATTTTGCGTGTCATGAGTGCTTATTTACAAATTCTCTTTAATTACACTGAATAAATTAGACATTTCTGTAAATGTATACTACAACCTTTCTGCAATCGACTGTAATAGGCCTACTCCGGGCCCTAAAATCGCCGATATTTTGGGCGATCTTAGGCGATATTGGGAAATTTTAGCCATTTCGAGTTGGCGCTCTTCGGCGATATTGAGCGATCTTGGGCGATATTAGGCGATTTTAGGGCCCGGAGTAGGCCATTTAATATCTATAGTTTTGGCGATATTAACCTAGCTAGAAACTCTAAAGAAAGAAAGCTATCAAGTGACCGTTCTAGAAATGCCTTTTTAGATGCAAGAAGTGGATATTTTTTATTCTGATGTAATTGCTGTCACCTTCGGACATGAAAGTGAACCCGGAAGTAAAGAACATGCGAGAAGCTATGTTCCGGTCATTAAATGATTTCAAATTCAAAGAAGAAATTGAAGATCGAAGTAAAAATTTATATAAAGACGTCTGAAATACAGAAAAATTATGCGTCTATTAAAGTTGTTTTTGTGCTGACGTTTTGCATGTAATTTTAATTCCAGCTATTATTATATATTACGTATGTAGGGGGTCCCCTGTCGACTTCTATTATTGGGACTGCCCCTCACTGTAAATATCGTTAAAACTTGTCTCACAGTTCATTTTGACGATCATTCAGGAGAATAAACCTTTCCGCCATCCTCCACATAAGGTATGCCTTGATTTTTCTATTTCAGTGTTTTTTCGAAAAACGGTATTATTATTTGAGAAACTTATTTTTTAAATCTTTCATGACAAAACCCCAAGAGTCTGAGATTGAAATACATCAAAGTCTTTTGTTTTTTCTAATATAGCGCATAACTAATTACTTCAGTGATCAAAACAATTATATATGCATCGTTTAAATTGTTTTTTAGTTAGATAGAAGGAAATAAGCACTCACAGGAAGTAACAGGCTAGTATTTTGTTTGGACCACACGACCACTGGGTGAAATCAGGACTCCAAGTATGTTGACAGTCCGATAATCATACTCAGCATTTTCTCTTTATTGTCGCTACCACAGACTTGTTCAGGCCTGTATATGGCGCAGAAAGGTAACTGTTCAACCATGCCGTCAAGTCTGATCTTAATATTAAAACATAAATGTCACTGTGTAAACTGTAAGTTAAAGTTTGCTTCTTTATTTTAATGATTTAATACCCCTTTTTAGTCTTACATCGGGGTGACAATCAGCTATTCAACTTCTCCGTGACAGCAATTGATCTTTATGTGATCTGTTGGAATCTTAATGATTAAAGTAGATTACAACCTAAAATAATATTCAATAGTTTCTAACAAATATCCTATTTTATTTTTAAGTGAATGATGCTCCGTGCAACTGAATAGCTGGATTATCGAGTATCTCAAATAAAAGCTTAGTTTTATATTTGTTCCAGTAGGTTATGAATATAATATTCAGACAATCTACCATACAAACTAGCTTGACCTATGGAAAGACGTTCTCAAATTATTTTTTGTGTCACACAAGGTTTTAAGGACGACGATCTTGGAATAATGAAGTTGGTCTTCCTTGTACCCATCACTCTCAGTTTGATAATCTCAGGTAACAAAGCATTTTCGTTTTCTTTGACTATAAATACGCAAATATGCTGACTGTAGCAACTAACAATGGGTAGCGATATTGGAATGTTTCGCTGAATGATCCCGGGTCGATTGACTGCAGTGCGAAAGCTAGATTCGGTTATGGTAAGGCAGAGCTGAACTTGAATAAAAATGCTTGATCTTCAATTTATTTGCAAGGAGATCTAAGTGATTCTCTTAGTAACACAGCAATGGAAAAAAGCTAAAACTGCCGGCATTGCCCATACATACTAAGATATTTGCATACATCGATATATATATATATATTTCAGTGTTGATTTATGAATTAGCTTGGTAATCCAGTTGAATCATCATCGCGTTAGAGTCCATAAGAAAGACGAAAAGGTTCCTAATCCTTTCTAATGGTTCAGCGATTTTCAAAAACACTTTCAGTGGCACTTACAGTCAAACTAAGAAAACCGTAAACACCTAAAATATGTCTCAAATGTTCAGAGAGAAGCAAACAATCTTCGGGAAGCTCTTGAAACTGCACCTGAAATCACAGGCCGACGCTACATATAGTATTACACTTGATTTTGGTGTTATTTTACAAGCACTGATTACATTCACAAAAACATGATAAACATCCCAGGCATCACTGATTTAAGATGTTCATGGATACTTAGTTTGACTGTAAAAAACGCTTGTTCTTCATGCTATTAATATTATTATTCTTTTAAAAATTCTTATTACAACTGACGAATTTTTTTGCCCTTCAGCTAATGGATGCCAACAGCCCTGTTTATTCATTTCCAATACAACCAACATCCTATCTGTACCAGCGAAGTCCATTAATCAGAATCCTGTATCAGTTCTCTCTCACCTTACACGGGCCGTTGCACTTGACGTCCATGTCAACCACAAAGTACTTTTCTGGAGTGATGTGACTGAAAGGAAGATAAAGAGAGCAACCACAGATGGAACTAACATTCAAACAATTGTCCAGGATGGGATTGGTGTTTGTGATGGTTTGGCTGTGGAATGGAGTACAGATCTTCTTTACTGGACAGACACGACTTTTAACAAAATTGAAGTTGCAAAGCTTGATGGATCAAGGAGACGTGTGCTGATTTCAGCGAATCTAGATGAACCACGTGGAATTGCAGTCGATCCTATGTCTGGGTAATGATCTTTTTCAAGTCAGAGTGCATCATTTATGAAAAACAAACAAACTAATAATTAAGATGGTGATCAATTTAGGGAAAAATAATATTCGATTAAACAATCATTATTTACAAATAATTTGTGATTGTATTACAAATCTGTCAGATCATCCACAAGCTAAAACTTGCTTCATGTACTCTCGGACGTCGAGTTTTCGAAACTTGTTTGCCTAGAGTTGCTCACAAGACTAACTGTTTTAAAAACAAACAGTTCAATTTTCTATTTCCCTCAAAGCAATGTCGTTAAACATTCTTTACCCAGGTCAATAAAAGATAATTTGAAGCTAGTCAGCAATGTTTAATTAAATTTCAGATTGATGTTTTGGACGGATTGGGGATCAAACCCGAAAATCGAAAGCGCATATTTAAATGGTGAAAATCGACAAGCAATAGTCATCTCTTCTCTTGGATGGCCCAATGACATTGCACTGGATTACGCACCCAAGACGATCTACTGGGTGGATGCTAAAACGGACACGATTGAGTCAGCAAAGTACTCTGGTGCCAGTCGCACACAGCTCTGGCACTATGCCGCAATTCATCCATTTAGTGTAGCGTTACTGGATCCTTGGCTGTACTGGACAGAATGGAATACCGTTCAAAAATTACACCAAATGTATAAAACAGGAAGTTTATACAAGAATGGACAGATTCAAGCTGGAAGAGCGATGGGTTTGACATTATTTGACGGCTCAGCACAACCCTCGAGTAATTTGACAACTATATTTTATAAATCATAATTAACTTAAGTTTAGGGAATATTTATTGAATTTTGAATTTCTTTTAGCCTCCAACAATTGTCAACAAAATAATGGTGGTTGCAGTTTCCTGTGCCTTCTTAAACCTAATGGTTTTGTGTGTATTTGTCCTCTGGGAATGGTCCTTGGAAATGATGGCAAGTCGTGCCAAATTCGAGGTGAGTCATCAGGTTTTCACATGTATTTTTTTTTCGTTTCAAGAAGCAGTAATTCTAATTATTCTATTTCTTCTCTTTTCCAAACAGGTAGTGGATGTCAGCAGCCATGTTTATACGTGTCCAATACAACACACATTTTAGCAGTATCAGCAAACTTGGATCGTGATCCAGTACCAGTACTTTCAAACTTAAGTCGAGCCGTGGCAATTGACGTTCATGTCAGCCGCAAAATAATCTTCTGGAGTGACGTGATTGAAAAATCGATCAAGAGAGCAAATGCAAACGGCACTGACGTTCACACAATTGTTCAAGATGGGATTGGTGTTTGTGATGGGTTGGCTGTGGAATGGAGTACAGATCTTCTTTACTGGACAGACACGACTTTCAACAAAATTGAAGTTGCTCATCTAGATGGATCGAGGAGACGTGCGCTGATTTCAGTGAATCTAGATGAACCACGTGGAATTGCAGTAGATCCTATGTCTGGGTAATTATTCTTAAAGAGCACAACCACCACTCCAATGTTAACCTTCACCATAAACAAAACCACCGCCGGCGCCGGCGCACCACCACCACCACCACCACCAACAACAACAACAATGTAATCAATCATCAAGTGCAGTATTGGTCCTCAATTCTCGGTCACTTCCAGTCAAAGCATCAATGTCCATTACAAACGACAAATTGATATGTTTGCACATGCATAACACAATGAGTATATATATTTTTGGATATTGCCTTTTTGAAATTACTTCTAAAAGGTTTTATCTCAATAGTTTTCTTAAATTTCCCCTAATATTTCATATAGATACATGTTTTGGACCGACTGGGGATCAAACCCGAAAATCGAAAGTGCATATCTGAATGGTGAAAACCGACAAGCAATAGTCACCTCATCTCTTGGGTGGCCCAATGACATTGCACTGGACTACACCTCGACACCCAAGAAGATCTACTGGGTGGATGCAAAAACGGACAAAATTGAGTCAGCAGAATACTCTGGTGCCAATCGAAAAGTGCTGTATTACAATTCACAAGTGAACTTTCACCCGTTTGGTGTGGCGTTATTGAAGGAGTGGTTGTATTGGACGGACTGGATTACAGTCAGTGGATTGCACCAAATGAACAAGACAACAGGCGCTCTGACAAAAAATAATCATATCTCTTCACTCAGAAATCGGATGGGTTTGGCGGTATATGACCGTTCAGTACAGACTTCAGGTGATGCTTGTGAATATTTTGAATTTTGGAAAGCAAAACTTTGTAAATATTTACTTTATTGTTGACTTTATCTTACCTTTTCAGTTATCAACAGTTGCCAGCATAACAATGGTGGTTGCAGTTTTTTGTGTCTTCTGAAACCATCTGCTTATACGTGTCTCTGTCCAAATGAGACTACTCTTGGAAGTGATGGAAAAACTTGTTCTTCTTCAGGTTTGGGCTGTCCCTATCATTGTTACGTTTCTGTAGATGTGTGTTTTTTCCTTTCTTTGTTTTGATCTTTAACGTGTTGTCTTTGATATTTCTCGCTTCCGTTTAGCCAGTTTTGTTTGTACCAAGTTGATAGTAATTTTGAAAAAGTATTAATTTGTTTTATATAATGGTTTTATCTATATTTGACTTGTGTCAATTACCCACGTACACTGATGATGATGATGATGATGATGATTATGATATTTTTTTGCAAACAGACTCGCAACCTCCTGTATTTACATCGTGTCCAGGAAACATAATGGAGTATGCAGGTACAGATGGAACTGTAAGGATCACCTGGAACCCTCCGAAAGCTACCGACAATTCTGGAATTCCACCTAATATATCTTTTTCGGGAGTAGCAAATCCTCCTGTTCAACTCAGTCAAGGAGTTTACATCGTGAACTACACTGCCACAGACCAAGCCAACAACAAAGCAATCTGCTCCTTTACTATTACAGTCAAAGGTTAGACCTTCTCAATATAGTCGACGTTGTATGACTCTTCAAAAACAATGTCGCTTTGTACGGTGTTGTTTCTCAGCATTTGATTGGTCAGTCAACGTTAAATGCTTATCCAATCAAAACGCTGAAACATGACACTGCACGCACGGAACTCGCTGAACGGACGTTTTCATAGTCATATGCAAATCTGATGAATAGTAAATATACACTGCGTGATCTCATTTTTTCGTGAAGTTGACTTTCTCTCATTTACTAAAATTTCTCGTAGTCATCAACTGTACTTTCCTGACTCCAAACGGTGTTCTTCAAAAGACTGGATGTCACAATCATTACGGAGGCACGTGCAATTTCACGTGTCCCATTGGCTATCGATTGGTTGGCATGGCAGCATTGACCTGTTTATCAACTAATGGAGGACCACCAGGGGTGTGGGATGGAGCTATGCCAAAATGTGAAGGTAGGTTTTCTTCCATTCTTTCATGTATGCCATGTGGATAGATTGTTTTCCTTACCGAAGATTTGAAATGTTTAGCACTGCATGGGTGAGAGGCATACATCAAGGGCAAGCAGATAGGAGAGCGACTGTTGTTGGCATGAAATGCTGTGATTATAAATTCTAATATTTAAGTGCATAAATAAAATATAGCGGTTATTCAGAAGCATTTTTGGTCAAAATCCTAGATGTTACACCACCCACATTTTCTTCTACTTGTCCACGTGACAAAGTCTACCATCTTGGAACATGTTCAAATAACATCACAGTTAATTGGACTCGTCCTGTGGCAACCGATAACTCTGGTACAGTACAATTAAGAGGTCCAAGCTTGCAGCCTCCTGTCACTCTAACATCTGGTGTCTATACAATCAACTATACGGCAGAGGATCAAAGTGGAAACACCAGAAGTTGTATATTCAAGATACAAGTTGTCAGTAAGTTTGTAAGGTTTTTTAGATGCTATTGTTCTCCTGGCACAAGTGTATTGAAGAAGTATTAGAACTAAGAAGAGACACCTATAAGGGAGGGGTCAGTAAGGGAGAGATATTGGGATTTTCATGGTCATAACTGAATTGAAAGTGGAGCAACCTCACCACCAACTTTTAGTTTCAGTATTCAATAAAATGCACACAAATGTACCCATAAAAAGGAATCTATTTATTGTTAGTAAATAGTGGTACTAATAACTAAAATAATACAAAACATAGAGCGTTAGTTATCATTGGTTTATTGTCACAAGTAGCCACGGTATAAAAGCATCTACAAGGGACTAAAAATAGAACAAATCATTGCGACGATATTCGTGTCTGCATTTGTGGACAGACAGACCTACCAAATCTACAACACGCCGTTTTCTATATTCTCCACAGAAAGAGTTTGCGCACACCTTACTCCACCTTTAAATGGCTTAATAACATCCTTGTCGTGCACCAACTTATTGGGTTCTGTTGCTGTTTTGGGTTGTAAATCTGGGTATTTCATCATTGGATCTACCGCACGAACTTGCTTGTATACTGGTAATTGGTCTGGTACATCAACAAAGTGCACTAGTAAGTATTTGAGAGAAACATTCATTTCAGTTCAATAGTTATATATCTTACTTATCATCACATCTCCTCTCGTCTCGTCTAATCTTTTTTATCAATTGTTGAATGTGTAAACATTTTATATCTGCAGGAGTGACTTGCCCTTCTCTGAATAATTTGAAGTTCGGTACCATTGGGCCAAAAAAATGCACGTCTGGTTTTCCTATGTTTTCTGGTACTCAGTGCTTGTTTAAATGTAATCGTAATGGCTTCATAAGGGTTGGTCCTGAACATGCTACCTGTTTTGACAATGGTACTTGGTCTGTAGATGTTAACCAAATCTCTTGCAAAGGTCAGAAACTTAGCAATTCCTAAATTGTTCATCACAACATCACATTTAGTACATAATCTAATGATGATAAAAAAATAATGCTTTCCTGCTTGGTCGAGGAAAGCAGTGGAAAAGAACGTCCCAGAGGCAAACGACAAACCAGCATATCTTTACTATTTCATTGTCAGATTCAAATAGCCCCTCGTCGCATGGTCTTTAATTTATAGAATCGAGGAAAATGCTAGCCCTTTTAAGGCTAACTAATTTCAAATTAATACCAGATATCCAACATCCAGACCTTCAATGCCCAAAGGATGCGTCTACGAACACAGATAAAGGAAAAGCCTTTGCAACATATTCGTGGAAGAAGCCTGTTCCACTTGACAACTCTGGAGAGAATCTTGCGGTTTCAGTAGAACCTAATGGAGTCTCACCACCATACCAGTTCCCTTTGGGGCAAACTGTTGTTCGCTATACTACAAAAGACTCTGCTGGGTTACAAACTAGCTGTGTATTTGTAGTAACAGTGGAAGGTATTATCGATAATTTTTGATATTTAATTTTTAATTTTTTGTCATCTTAAAAGATGACACGTTGTAAAACTATAAGTGCAAAAATTTAGTCGCATGATTTGCTACTTATAATTTAGGATCAACATGATTGGTTCAAAATTAGTCACGTGATGCATGATCGGCGCCAATACCGACCGACCGCAACCATTATCTCTGGCGCTGTTACGTTAGCTAAAATAGTATAGACTATTAACAGCGCCAGAGATAATGGTTGGGGGCGGTCGGTATTAGTGACGATAACGTATCACGTGACTAATTTTGAACCAATCATGTTCTTGATTATAAATAGCAAATCACGTGACTAAATTTTTGCACTTATCCAAAAATCAAATAATTATTTCAAATGAAAGTGATTTTTGACAAATCAAAAGCCTTTGCATGTACTCTAATTGCTTGTACTTTATTTATTCTTGGCAGTGAATTAGAGTAAAGAAAATATTTTTGAAGAATTGGAAAGTACTTTAGTTGGTTTGAAAATGAGTGATTTTATTGCTATTTTTGTAGATGATGAGCCTCCTACGAAAGTTAAATGTCCGTCAGACATGACCATCAAAACAACTGGAAAGGCGAACAAAGCGGCGGTTTACTTCCCAAGGGCTGTTTTCAAAGACAATGTTAAAGTCTCCAGCATTGTAACTGATCCTAAAAATGGTACAACGTTGGAAAAGGGAGACTATGTTGTTACTTATACAGCCACTGATGAAGCGGGAAATACAGCAAGTTGTACTGTGAAAGTTTTTATTACATGTAAGCAGTAAGTAAATTTGTGATATGCACTTAAGTGTCTTGTTTAACAAGAATTTCCAGCTGTCTATGTACGTAAGTGTACTTGTTTCATTCTACGAACTTCTTCTTCCGCGATGCCCAGTCTCTTTCAGTATATGATATTCTATCATATTATTGCACATAGGCGCGCGCACCAGTTAGTCTATCTAGACCTTTAATAGCTACCCGTTTTGGGGCCTCCTTTCGTGTTTGGGGATCATTTTGGATCGCGCACAAGCCTCAGACAACCCTCATTTTATTTTTCCACTTTACTGCGGTTTTCGGTATTCTGCGAACTCTGACTTTCAAACGCCAACCGCTAATTTGCGTTTTTGCTTCTGTCAATCAAAAGTAAAAATCACAAATACGAAGAACTATTAATACCAAAATGATCGTATAATTAGTGTATATTGTCTAAAGATCATATTTGGTCATTTGGTAGGATTTTAGGTACTTTTAGTATTGATTTTTCAATGTTTTGTTGCGGTGAGCGGAAGTGAAAACCCAAATTCCAACGGACTGTTTGAAGGTCAGAGTTGGCAGAATACCGAAAACCGCAGTAAGTTATCCAGCTCTACTGAAAATCGGAAGTAAAAACGTTAACGTAATAGTGATACTTCTTTTTGTACTCTAGCCAACAAATGCCAAAGACCACCCCCACCAGCAAATGGCTCGCTTGCATGCAATCTTCTCTACCATGGAATGCACTGTACTGTCCATTGTAACCCTGGTTACGGCTTTGCTGTAAAACCAAAGCCCATGTACGAGTGTCATCACAACGGAGTGTGGACTGGTAGCTCGAACCCCGCAAAGCCAACCATTCCTGACTGTACAGGTTGTTATTTGCTATTTTCACTGAGCATGCTCGTAGTATTTCGATTCGAGTTGTGAACCAATATCCCACATGGCTGGGTGACGTCCAGCACCATATTCACTTATGTGCTATCGTTTACTTGATTGAGTTTCGCTTAAGGTGGCCCGTACCTAGGCCTATTGATTTGTTTGTTGGGCATGAATTTCAATCGCGTCCTTTTACATCAAAACCTTGTCCGATTTCTGAGAAATTTGCAGCCATTTGTCTACAAGCCTTGAAATTTGTACTGGTAATTATTTTTCTGCGAATTAGAGCAAGTAATTCGAGATATCAGACGATTTTTAAGAATGGCTTTTTGAGAAAAATTGGTCATAAATCCAAAATTCCAAGGTGAATTTTTTTCCTATTTCGTCAATCAAGTATAAAGGCATAGAGGACTACATACAACATGTATCGTGCCAATTGGTGCCTTAGAAGTTGCGATACAAAATTGTGCTGCCTGTTACGACGCAAAATTATGTAGTCAAAACTACCGCCAAAATCTCAACAAAATTTCAAAAACAGCGAGAACTATATCTGCTGTAAGAAAGACAAATACCTATTCAGTGTAACTTGTGAACAAAATTTGGAGAGATGAGAAGCTAAACGCCAATGTTATCCTCAAGCAAACTTGGGGAGTAATTTATGTGACCACGAGGCGAGCGTTGCGAATTTGTATTACTTCGACTTCTACAAATTCTGTCGAATTGTTTCGTGAAATTTTCTCGGTATGGGATAGAACAAGATGTTAACATACCTGTTGCCAAGTGTCGCTGTGTTTGCTGCACTAGGTATAGCTCATTAAGCTTCAAAAGTAAGCAACTTCATCAAGTCGACGTTTGAGCTGCCAAGGTAAAACCCTCACGGTTTGTTAATTTATTCAAAACGACACCTTACTATCTGTTGCAAAATTCCGCACGGGATCCAGACTTTTGGGAATAAAGACAGTAGCTCTCTGAAGACAATTGCTTCTGAGTCTAAATCCCGTGTGGAATTTTGCAACAGATAGTAAGGTGTTGTTTTGAATAAATTAACAAACCATGAGGGCTTTACCTTGGCAGCTCAAACGTCGACTCGATGCAGTTGCTTACTTTTGAAGCTTACTGAATTATACCTAGTGCAGCAAAGACAACGACACTTGGCAGCAGGTATGTTAACATCTTGTTCTATTCCATACCGAGAAAATTTCACGAAACAATTCGACAGAATTTGTAGAAGTCGAAGTAATACAAATTCGCAACGCTCACCTCGTGGTCACATAAATTACTCCCCAAGTTTGCTTGAGGATAACATTGGCGTTTAGCTTCTCATCTCTCCAAATTTTGTTTACAAGTTACAATAGGTGTTTGTCTTTCTTACAGCAGATATAGTTCTCGCTGTTTTTGAAATTTTGTTGAGATTTTGGCGGTAGTTTTGACTACATAATTTTGCGTCGTAACAGGCAGCACAAATTTTGTATCTCAACTTCTAAGGCACCAATTGGCACGATACATGTTGTATGTAGTCCTCTATGCCTTTATACTTGATTGACGAAATAGGAAAAAAATTCACCTTGGAATTTTGGATTTATGACCAATTTTTCTCAAAAAGCCATTTTTAAAAATCGTCTGATATCTCGAATTACTTGCTCTAATTCGCAGAAAAATAATTACCAGTACAAATTTCAAGGCTTGTAGACAAATGGCTGCAAATTTCTCAGAAATCGGACAAGGTTTTGATGTAAAAGGACGCGATTGAAGTTCATGCCCAACAAACAAATCAATAGGTACGGGCCACCTTCAAGCCCGTTTACTGTCTGACTGTGTTGAAATATAATTAGAACATCCCAAAATATTTTCATTGCTTTTTTAAAGTTAATGAATATTTTCCACTGTTGAATAGCACATTTTGATGGTGAAAAAGATTTTAAAAAATAGAGCTAAAATAGAGCTGGAAATTAAAGGTCTAAGGAATGTTTTTGCCTTACACACCCCCACATATAAGCTCCATTTTTTGGCGATACAAAGCCACGAAAGAAGAATCATAAAAACCTTGAAAATTGTTTTTGGTACTTAATTCAAAGTGAAAATTATAGTTAGAGAGAAGTTTTAATTTACGATTAATTTTTCACCTCTAATGGCTAAACCTTTTTCTACATTTACGCCTAATGGGTACATTGTGGCCGTCCATGCCAGTTTTTCGGCTAACATACGACCATTGAGGCCCTCTTTAATCACGAATGCTATTATCATTATTTTTTTAGCTGCAAGACCCCCCGGCAGTATCAAATTGGACGTAGCTCTTCACTACCTAGCACACGAATGTGACGAAAAGAATCCTAAAGATGTAAAAGAAAAGTTTAAGAAACTTGTAGAACAAGAGTTTAAAGAAAAATACTCCTGGATCGGTGTCGATTACTGCACTTATGCGTTTTTTCGCTGTGGACTAGAGTATATCCGTGTGACATGCGGTGATACAGTAAAGCGAAGACGACGAAGTACCGAAAAAACAAACATGAACATCTACGTCAGGATGAAAATTCCTTTGCCGAAAAATTCAACTTCTAAAAACATCAATCAAACTCTAATGGATGTCAAAACATCAGTGTTTGCAAGTATCAACAAAAGTGCTTCAAATCTGGAAGTCAATGGAGTAAAGCTTGTGCTAAAATCCTCCACTTTGAAAGTTGTGGGTTTAACGTGTGCCGATGGACAAGTACTCAGGGGAACAGTGTGTGGTAAGGAATCAAGCCTCATTTAATCTGGGCATGCAAACAAATGCGCGAACCTGTTTTTAGGCGAGTCAAAAAGCAACTTGTTTCAAGTTAGTTAGTCCAAGGTCAGCCTGATAAGGGTATCGAGTCAGATTTAGGGATGCCGTGCTAACAACTGTTGCTGTGTAATGAAACTTTTGATGTTTGATTAGCTTGCTAGTGGTTCGAAAAGGATTGTGTTCATGACTTTGTAGACTTGGTGGATTTGTAAGCGCGTAAAGGTTACAAGCGTGTAATACTTTGCATAAATTACATCCGTTTTGAAATTATGAGTGTTTTCTGAAGTCTGATTGGTTAAAAATGATGCAATTTAAGCATTAGTTAAGACCCTTCAAGCAAATCAAATCTTCTGTCACAAATGGAATTTGCACGTCTAGATAAGCAAATTTCATGTGACAATACGCGCATGTGCATGAGAAAATTTGACCAATTTGACACGGGCAAAAACGTATTTAACGAAGAAAATTTGTCATAGAAAACTTGTTTTGTGGAAGGACTTCACTTCACTTTAATGATATGTGCTACCTTACAAAATGAGTAACATAATTGCACAGCGGTCAGCGGTTTACATGCTAGATTTTATGTGAGATTAAGAAAAAACAAATTCTTCTTTATAAGTCAACACAGGTTGTGAAAGATTATTCCAATCAATAATTGTACGGAGAATAAAACTTTATTTAAAAACTCCTAGCATAAATTGGAATGTAGTGTTCACTATGCATGTGACTTGTTTTACGGCTGGGCTTGACAAATAATAACAATAGAATTGACATAATTTAACACCGGTGTTATTTATATTGCCCGCTTTTAATACTTGTACTACATACAGGCACTCAAGGGCCGGGAGGATATATTGCTATATTGCGTGGCTGAGAGCGAAGTTAAACATTGTATAATAGCTAGAGCCTGTGGAAGAATCGTACTCAATTCTTTTTTTACAACACTTGATATTAATCCCGCAACCTGATTGGTTGATTAGAGTGTGTCAATAAGAGGACAGACACACTGCTGACGCGTTTCGGCACGCGCACTCATTCTGTTGCCCCGTTTGATAAGGATTTTTTAACTTTTATCTGAAATAATTGTTGTAAAAAACGAATTGAAGATGGTTTTGAGTTGTCTGTCCTCTTATTGACACACCAATTAGATTGCGAGATTAGTATGAAGTGTTGTAAAAAGTACTGTATCGTTGAAGAGTTGTTGTTATGCTATTCCCTGATGATGGCTCTACGAGCCGAAAGCTTGGAAATTAAAAATGTAACGTGGACGAAGCAAGCAATGTAGTATTTAATACGACACCCACGAACAAAGAAACGTTAGTCACATGAACTTCTTTCTTCATCAATTCCAGTTGGCTGTCCACCAGGATACTACCTTGCTCCATCAAGTAAATCATGTTCACCATGTCCAGTAAACCATTACCAGGAAAACGAAGGGAAAACATCTTGTGCAGCGTGTCCATCAGGAACTTCGACGCTCGAAAATACCGGTTCTAAGACCTGTTTTAAAGGTAAAGAGGAAACTCCAAAGAATAAGGTTTGAACGTGCGCAAAACGGTTGTATCCTTGTCTTCCCGGCTGTCATGCGGATTTCAGTTCTTATCCAATCCATTCTTCCCTTAATCTCGTCCTTTCTACTTTTCCCTCATCCACGCATAGGAATTAGCACCTGTATACACCTATTTCAATAAACGTTAATAGTGATCCACAAAGCTCTCTTCTCCATTTGTATACAAAGAGTAGTTTTTTTAATGAGAGTGAAACGGGCTGTGTCGATCGTACCATGACAGTGCCGTTTGTATATAAAAACTGTTGATTTTTCTGCCATGCTCGTGTGGTGTGGTACCCGCTTCCTTCTCACGCATAAGAAAACTCCTATTTATTTCACAAACTGCCACTTTATTTCCTTGTCTTTTTAGATGCAAAAAAAGCTGGTACTGGTCAAGATAAGTCTACCACATATATTGTTATTGCTGTTGTTTCGCTAGTAGTGGTGATCATCATTGTTGTCATCGTCTTCGTTTTCATTAAGCGTCATAAGAGGTTAGCAAATAAAATAGCATAACATAAAATGGGAACTAGTCACCTTCGTGGCTGTCATACTGTCGATGAGGTTTAACGATTTAACGTCCTTATCCGAGAAGACGTGAAAGTGTAACCGTTTGTAGATGTAATCACAAAGGCAGCACCTTCTCCTCAATTATTTAAAGACCCTGAGTATTGGTCCGGCCGGGAGTCAAACCGACCTTCCCACGAAAGACCGGCGCTCAACAAACTGATCCAACCAGGCGGCGGTCTACTGGTGCTTCTATTTATTCATTGCGCTTTAGCTTGCAACGTAAATTGTTACGTTGCATAAATGTTGCACGATTTTAAAAAAGGTTAAGGTAAAGCACTGTATTTAACGTCGGAAGTTCCTTCAGCTAGAAGCAAGCTGGTCTCCCAGGAAGCCGACGGTGCGGCTCATTCTACCCCCCTCTCTCCATCAGTGCTCCGTTTTACGGGTATTTAAAGCTATTTCAAGCTACACGGAAAGGAAAGAAGTCGAAACAAGGATGTGAGGTCACTGAGGGTCGAACTCAGGACCTCTTGTTGCCGTATTACTGCACCTTACGTTATCGCTGCGTATCTCTGCGCTATAGCAGACATGCCTTAACAAATGCTTTATTATTACTGATATCATGGAGTATACCATTTATTTTCTAATAAATTTATTTTTTTCAATTTTTTGTCATTAGACTTAAATTGGAACTAGACGCACACGTGCGTTCACTCGTGCCCCTGGAACCCTTTTTAAGAGTGAGGCTCCAATGACCGGCTCCGTTCGTACTCTTCCCCGAGCCGTTTCACGCATTCTTCACCATTCCGGGAAATAGCTAACCGTAACATAATGACCTTTTTTGAATCAAACTAAAAAATATCTTGATTAGTCAGTTTGTCTGTCAACAGCTCTAGTGTTACCCTGGTCCCAGAGGCTTTCTTTGTATATTTTTTACGATTTCTTTTACGAGCCGCGAAGCGGCGAGACGTTTTCGTTGTTGAGTTAAGAAATAAGCGAAAGCTTATTTCTTAACTCAACAACGAAAACGTCTCGCCGCTTCGCGGCTCGTAAAAGAAATCGTAAAAAATATACAAAGAAAGCCTCTGGGACCAGGGTACTCTAGTGTTTCCCTTTGTCTTTCTATTATCATGCATGGGTATTAGATATCTCCAACATGCAAAAATATACCAGTTTATTCAACTTCTTATTTCACTATATATCTCAATTGTTTGCTGTAAAGACTTCTATACAACGGCATATTTAAGACAATAACAAATCGTGTATTTTTTCGTTCATTTTTCAGATGTTTTATATATGAATAAAAGACGTTACGTGACCAAACGCGAAATACAAGGTCAATGGAATCTAGTTTCATGCCATTCCGATATTAAATTAAAATTCAGTACAAAAGCCTCTCAAGATCTCTTGAATGCTTGAATGAGGAATATAATTGACTTGCTTCTATGTATGTTCGTTTAGCAACGTAGGATGAGAAATTCGTAGTTTTTCAGCTCATAGGAAATAGTCGTTATCGCGAGGGCCTCGGCTTTCAAGTACTCCATTTAGAGTTCGATATTTGGTCAAAGTATTGGAGATGAAGCTCAAAATATCAGCCCATTCTGAAGCTCTTATGAGTATATAGGTATATCTCGAGTTAAAAGCTCCAAATTAAATTGTTCTATTGCAGGAAAAGCCTGTCTCTGAAAGCTATTTTCTTTGTCGTCGGCCATCTTGCATTCCTAAAGTTCCTGGCTTGCGTTCGCGGTCGCTCAAGGGTGATGAATGAAAGGCATTGTTTTTACGTTCTTAACCAATCAGAAGTTCCTCAGGACGAACAGAGAATAAGAAACTAGACGCACACGTGCGTTCACTCGTGCCTATGCCTGGAGCCCTTTTTAAGAGAGGCTCCAATGACCGGCTCCGTTCGTACTCTTCCCCTAGCACGCATTCTTCACCATTCCGGGAAATAGCTAACCGTAACAAATGACCTTTTTTGAATCGGCTAACTTAAACTAAAAAATATCTTGATTAGTTAGTTTGTCTGTCAACAGCTATTAGTGCCTTTGTCTTTCTATTATCATGCATAGGTATTAGATATCTCCAACATGCAAAAATATACCAGTTTTATATTCAACTTCTTATTTCACTATATATCTCAATTGTTTGCTGTAAAGACTTCTACAACGGCATATTTGACACAATAACAAATCGTGTATTTTTTCGTTCATGTTTCGGATGTTATATATATGAATAAAAGACGTTACGTGACCAAACGCGAAATACAAGGTCATGCCATTCCGATATTAAGTTAAAATTCACTACAAAAACCTCTCAAGATCTCTTGAATGCTTGAATGAGGAATATAATTGACTTGCTTCTATGTATGTTCGTTTAGCAACATGTAGGATGAGAAATTCGTAGTTTTCCAGCTCATAGGAAATAGTCGTTATCGCGAGGGCCTCGGCTTTCAAGTACTCCATTTAGAGTTCGATATTTGGTCAAAGTATTGGAGATGAAGCTCAAAATAACAGCCCATTCTGAAGCTCATATAAGTATATAGGTATATCTCGAGTTAAAAGCTCCAAATTACATTGTTCTACTGCAGGAAAAGCCTGTCTCTGAAAGCTATTTTCTTTGAAGTCGGCCATCTTGCATTCCTAAAGTTCCTGGCTTGCGTTCGCTGTCGCTTAAAGGTGATGAATGAAGGGCATTGTTTTTACGCTCTTAACCAATCAGAGGTCCCTCAGGACGAACACAGGAAAAAAAAAAAAAAAAAAAAAAAACATTTGCAGTTTATAACTCGTTCCCGGCCTAAAGGCCTGGGCACGAGTAAAAACATTTGCAGTTTATAACTCGTTCCCGGCCTAAAGGCCTGGGCACGAGTAATAAAAACCTAAATCACGTTTCTCCCGAAAATTGATAGCCCCCGTCACGGTCCACGAAAGAAGTATAGGGAACCCTGTATGATGAGACACATGTTTTTGATCGTTATCAGTGGGCTCAAGAGTTTTATCGTGGTGCTGACAGAAGGGCGGCTCTAAATGTTGTCGTAGCAGCTGTAATAGAGTAATCCAAGTTGAAACGGACGGGTTTTTTTACCATTTGTTCCTTATTAACAAATCGATGCGCTTTTATCCAATTGCTTCTCAAACCAATCAAACAATCCAAGGCCGGAAACTCGCGAATTTTTTTTAGCGAAACCAAATCAACATTAAGAGCTTATCTGGTTAATTAAAAGATATATATAGAGGGAGAGAAAAGACAGAAAAAGAAAGAGATTATGAAAGAATAAATAGAAATGGCAGAAAAAATACTTCGGCTGTTAAAACTAAGACATCGTTAAAACAAATTGCTGAATTAGGTCGGGGTTTTGATAAAACCGTCATTCACCAGCATTTACCAAGGCTTCATACACTTAAACAGAAATGCATGTGACTGTTGTTTCTTCAGGGAAAAGTACTAGTAGTCTAAACCAAGCGGCTATTTTCTGTGGGAAGGGAACGGGTTCATTCGAACCTTCGAACCACCCCAAGCAACGGGCCTGCTTTTATTAATAAATTTTCATTTTTAAAGGTGCATTTTTCAGCTGAAATGAGAATGAAAAGTTTGCAACTACCCATTCTCCTTTCGGTCTAGTCGCGTCGGCTTGAGGTGACAGCCCTAGCAGTCGGCGTCTGGTTGTTATGCTTATGTAACCTGATGCAATTCTCGCCTATGCACGCAACACTAATTGTTGATGCATACCAATCTTTCTATCTCTCTTGCTTCCTTTCTTTCTTTCTTTCTGTCTTTCTGTCTTTCTCTCTTTCTTTCTTTCTGGCTTTCGTTCTTTCTTTCTGTCTTTCTGTCTTTCTGTCTTTCTTTCTTTCTTTCTTTCCATCTGGCTATTTTTCTATCTCTCTATTATTTAGAAAAATAACACTTAAACAATATGACTGTAAAGGAAACGTTTGATCAATTTTCGATAAACGTAGTATTGACGAAGTTGTTCGCAATGAAATAGGAAACTTCAGCACAGAAACACATGGGACGATATTTTACAAAACAAAGTTCTTTACTACTGCGGCCTATTGAACCACAGCCAACCAGTATACGGTTCGACACGGTTCGAGATGCGTGTTGTTAAAATGTTTATTAACGACAACATGTCAATCGCTCTTACTCTAGCGGCAACTACAAATCTAAATGTCCTAATTAAGCCCATTTTCGGTTCCCTTTCATAAGCACGAGTGAACCCGCGAGTGCGTCTAGACGATTTGATTTTTTAGATTTGTTGGATTTGAAATATATCACAGTTCCTCCGTATTTCATGTGTGTGTGTGGTCTCCCTCGCACCCGTGTTTAGCCTCGTCACTCAGCGCTCTCTGGCTAAACACGGCTAGTGTGTGTGTGCACAAGTTATAAAATGGACCCGTCAAACCATGAAAACTCACACGGACCTTTGCCCTCATACTAATAGAGCAAAGGCCAATCTAATTGAGGCTGAACGTTTGTTTTAGTACTTCAAATCGATAGACTAAAATGAAAGATTTCACACTCTATCAGGCACTCTATGTGATTGAACTTTATCTGTCGTTAGCCCAAACAATACATCTTAGTGAAATGACAAGTTTTCATTTGAAGGCCAAAGTATAAATTACCTACTACATCAACCAGACACCCTTCATTAGATGAACGACAGCTTACTTTCTCGTATCACAATTTCAATTGCTTGACTCAGTGCTTCAGCGCAAAGTCGTGCCGGCCGTGTTTCTTGGTTAGGCCTCGACCACTTTAGTTCGAATTACATAAACAATTAAGCCACGTTTTCAGGGTATTTGTTTTTATGGTTGTAGCCCCACAAACAGCAAGGAGAAGCTACCCGAACAAATATAAAACAGTTTCTCTCTGTGTGTGCAGCAAAATACCGCTAATAATATATAATCTCACGTACTAGACGTTACGGTGGTGTAGCGCAATTAACGGTCACTTGTCATAGCTCAGACTTGTACTGTTGAGGTCACAGCCGTGCTCGGGCTGGCTCCTGACTGTCTATTCCTTTAGATCAAAACGATAAATAACTTCAAACTTCTATCTGGCGTATTTAGTTACTGCATCAATATACGTCTCAAAGTATACAGTCAGTCGATTACAAGAGTTGAAACTTAATAAAAAGCCAAGCCGTAGACGCACTTATTTCTTGCCGAATGTAAATTAAAGAAATCAGAACTCACTGAGGCGAAATGAATTGTAAAATTTCGGTGGCCCGAAGCTCTAGCCTGCAGCTACAATTAGAAATTCTACCTCAAAATAGTCTTGACTTTTATATATCTGAAATCATCCGGGGACAGTCTCTGGTAGAATTCGAACTGCCTAAAGCTCCAAATTGTTTGCTGTAAAGACTTCTACAACGGCATATTTCACACATTAACAAATCGTGTATTTTTTCATTCATGTTTCGGATGTTATATATATCAATTAAAGACGTTACGTGACCAAACCCGAAATACAAAGTCAATGGCATCTAGTTTCATGCCATTCCAATATTAAATTAAAATTCACTACAACAACCTCTCAACATCTCTTGGATGCTTGAATGAGGAATATAATTGACTTGCTCCTATGTATGTTTGTTTAGCAACATGCAGGATTACAATTTCGTAGATTCTCAGCCCATAGGAAATAGTCTTTATCGCGAGCCGCTTCCTTTCAAGTACTCCATTTAGAGTTCGATATTTGGTCACGATATTGGAGATGAAGCTCAAAATAACAGCCCGTCCTGAAGCTCTTATAAGTATATAGGTATATCTCGAGTTAAAAGCTCCAAATTACATTGTTCTACTGCAGGAAAGGCCCGTCTCTGAAAGCTATTTCCTTTGTCGTCGGCCATCTTGCATTCCTAAAGTTCCTGGCTTGCGTTCACGGTCGCTCAAGCGCGATGAATGAAGGGCATTGTTTGTACGTTCTTAACCAATCAGAAGTAGCTGGAGACGAACACAGGAAAATAAGAAACATTCCCATTTTATAACTCGTTCCCGGCCTGAAGGCCTGGGCACGAGTAAAGAGCTAGAAGTGATAGACAGAAAGTTGTATATGGACCATCGATGTGTACTGACAATCCAATTTACGACCCAGCTGGCCCCACGAATACAGATGGACACATTTACGAGAGTATTAAAGAACTTGGAGAGTTCGCGTTCCAGAATAGAGGGCAAGATATCTCCACAGCCTAGACACGTGATAACTACTGTATAGCTATATATCTACAACAAGGCAGTTCTTTCACTGGGATCCCTGTGTGTGGTTACCAGGTCTCCTTTCACTGACGTCCACTGGGACCCCAAATAAACTACGATGATACTCAACACTGCAAGAACACTAAATGCGTCTCAGAGTTGAATAAACTGAGGAGCAATATATAATTTTGGACCAGGGGAATTTTCCCCTCCTTATAAGTCATGCTTCAACTGCTTTACACTGTCGTTGAAGTTTTAAGGACCACACAAAGATAGACTAAAATATGTTAAATTAAAGTAAATAGTGTGTGCCAGGGCCGTTGTTGGTTGGTTGGCCGGTTGAGCGGTCGGTTTGTATCACATGGTTTTTCGTTTCTTTTGTGTCCGACTATTTCTATAAATGTATACTACAACCTTTCTGCAATCGACTGTAAATATATTTTACCAGTCTATAGTTTTGACGATATTCACCTAGCTAGAAACTCTAAAGAATGAAAGCTATCAAGGGACCGTACTACAAATGCCTTTTTATCGATTTTTAGATCATCTAAAAGTGGTCCCCTATACCCCTTCGCAAAATAAAACCACGTAAAAATATTTGGTCTTTTCACGCGTCACGGATAATAAAAATATCTCTTTCACGATCTCAAAAAAATCAAGTTGCTTTCACGTGCACGCAAAAAGATTTCAGACCTTAAATCACGTTTCACGTCAAAATAGATCAGCCTTTCACGTTTCACGTATTTTTTTGTTATTTTGATGTAATTGCTGTCACCTTCAGACATGAAAGTGAACCCGGAAGTAAAGAACATTTCTGCGAGAAGGTATGTTCAGGTGTATGAAAGGATTTCAAATTCAAAGAAGAAATTCAAGATCAAAGTAAAAATCTAAAGACGTCTGAAATACAGAAGAATATTTTGCACCTAAGTTGTTTTTGTGCCGCTGACGTTTTGCATGTAATTTTAATTCCAGCTATTATTATATAATACGTATGTAGGGGGTCCCCTGTCGACTTCTATTATCGGGATTGCCCCTCACTGTAAACATTGTTAAAACTTGTCTCAAAGTTCATTTTGACGATCATTCAGGAGAATAAACCTTTTCATCCTCCACATAAGGTAGGCCTTTATTTTTTGTCGAAACAAAACGGTATTATTATTTGAGAAACTTATTTTTCAAATCAGATCTTTCATGACAAAACTCCGACAGTCTGAGATTGAAATATATCAGTTTTTTTTGTTTGTTTTGTTTTCAGTATAGCGTATAATTAACTAATTACTTGATCAAAACAATCATATATGCATCGTTTACATTGTTTTTTAGTTAGACAGAGGGGAATAAGCACATACTGGAAGTGACAGGGTTTTGTTTGGACCCATACGACTATTTTCTACTGGATGAAATCAGGACTCCAGGTTACTCTGCATTTTCTCTTTATTGTCGCTACCACAGACTTGTTTAGACCTGTATATGGCGCAGAAAAGTAACTGTTCAACCATGTCCTCAAGTCTGATCTTAATATTAAAACATAAATGTCACTGTGCAAACTGATGGAATCTTAATGATTAAAATTAATAAGTAGATTACAACCTAAAATAATATTCAATAGTTTTTCACAAATATCCTATTTTAATATCCTATGTTATTTTTAAGTAAATGATGCCCCATACAAATAGCTGGAATGTCGAGTATCTCAAATAGAAACTTAGTTTTTTTTTCGGTAGGGGGGAATATTAATATTCAGACAACTATCATACGAACTCAAGCCTACAAGACTTTCTCAAATTATTTTTTGCATGCTTTTGTGTCACACAAGGTTTTAAGGACGACGACGATCTTGGAATAATGAAGTTGGTCTTCCTTGTACCTGTCATTCTCAGTTTGATAATCTCAGGTAATGAAGCATTTTCGTTTTCTTTTATTATTTATACGCAAATATGGTGACTGTAGCAACTAACAATGGGCAGCAATATTGGAATGTTTTGCTGAATGATCCTCTGTCGATTGATTGCAGTGCGAAAGATTCGCTTATGGTAAGGCAGAGCTGAACTTGAATAAAAATATTTGATCTTCGAATTCAATTTATTTGCAAAGAGATCTAAGTGGTTCTTAGTAACACTGCAATGAAAAAAAGCTAAAACTGCATTGATCATACATAGATATTTGCAGACATCGATTTAAATTTATTTCAGTGTTTATTTATGAATTATTAATTAGCTTGGTTTGGTTATATAGATCGATTTCACGTGACGTCACGAGAGGACTAAAATCTAAACTAAAATTCGGACAAAGCTGATTGCCTGATATTTTGTATGTATCATGAAAAGAAGTCGTCTCTGGAAATTTGGTCTGATTCTGTTCATCGCTTGGCAAATTATCGGCACCAAAATTGTGTCACGCCATGCAGTCACGCATTTTCAAACGACGTAAGAACACATCAATTTGCGACAGATTTCACCTCATTTGCTTTGGTAATGAACTTAATTGTCATTTTCTACATATATAATCAATAAAATGAACAAATAAATGTATTTTTAATATTATTTCGATGCTTGGTATTTATGGTCGCCATATTGGTGTACATATTGGTGTACACCAATATGGCGGCCCCATACATTCTTACCAACAACAAGCCCACATTCAAACATTCGTATCTTCGTGGTGAAAAGCTCTTTTGACTCAATATTTTCTAGAGTTGCAAAGATTTAGTTGTTCTTTGAGGTACAAGTATTTTTATTTTATTTGATGCTCTGAAACCGACTTTATTTTTCTCGATGACGTCAGTGAAATCGATCTATTGACTTCCAGACACAATACAGCAATCCAGTTGAATCATCATCGCGTTAGAGTCCATTCACAACCTATATGGAAGAAAGGCAGAAAAGTTCCCTAATCATTTTTCATGGTTCAGCGATTTTCAAAAACACTTTCAGTGGCACTTACAGTTAAACTAAGAAAACCGTGAACACCTGAAATATGTCTCAAATGTTCAGAGAGAAGCAAACAATCTTCGGAAAGCTCTTGAAATCACAGGCCGATCATTTTTAGTCCAAAATTGTTTGCTACATAGTATTAAACTTGATTTTGGTGTTATTTTACAAGAAACAAAAACATGATAAAAATCCCAGCAATATTTCAGATATTACTTATTTTATAATATTACTTAGTTTGACTGTAAAAAAATGCACTTGTGCTTGCTAGTACTGATATAATTCTTTTAAAAATTCTTATCACAACTGACTCGACTTTTATGCCTTTCAGCTAATGGATGCCAACAGCCCTGTCTATTTATCTCCAAAACAACCAACATCCTATCTGTACCAGCGAACTCCATTAATCAGAACCCTGTATCAGTTCTCTCTCACCTTACTCGAGCCGTTGCACTTGACGTCCATGTCAGCCACAAAGTACTTGTCTGGAGTGATATGACTGAAAGGACGATAAAAAGAGCCAACACAAATGGAACTAACATTCAAACCATTGTCCAGGAAGGGATTGGTGTTTGTTCTGGGTTGGTTGTGGAATGGAGTACAGATCTTCTTTACTGGACAGACATGACTTTTAACAAAATTGAAGTTGCAAAGCTCGATGGATCAAGGAGACGTGTGCTGATTTCAGCGAATCTAGATGAACCACGTGGAATTGCAGTAGATCCTGTGTCTGGGTAATGATCTTTCTCAAGTCAGAGTGCATCATTTATATGAAAAACATCACTAACAATTAAGATGGTGATCAATTTAGAGGAAGCTAATATTCGATTAGACCATCATTATTTACAAATAATTTGTGATTGACGTGTGACGTGTGTGTGACCGAGTTCCCGAAACTTGTTTGCCTGGAGTTACTCTGCCACAAGACTCACTGTTTTAAAACAAACAGTTTCAATGTTCTATTTCCCTCGAAGCAATGCCGTTAAACATTCTTTACCGCCCCAGGTCAATTAAAGATAATTTGATGCTAGATAGTTCTGTTTGATTAACTTTCAGATACATGTTTTGGACGGATTGGGGATCAAACCCGAAAATCGAAAGTGCATATCTGAGTGGTGAAAACCGACAAGCAATAGTTACCTCATCTCTTGGGTGGCCCTATGACATTGCAGTGGACTACACCGCGACACCCAAGAAGATCTACTGGGTGGATGCTAAAATGAACACGATTGAGTCAGCAGAGTACTCTGGTGCCAATCGCACTCAGCTCTGGTACTCTTCTGGACTTCGTCCATTTAATGTAGTATTACTGGATCCTTGGCTGTACTGGACAGACTGGGGGAATATCTTTCCAGGATTGAACCAAAAGTATAAGACAGCAGGAGGTTTGTTGAGGCGTAGACAGATTCAAGGAACGTTGGGTTTGACATTATTTGACAGCTCAGCACAACCCTCGAGTAAGTTGACAACTATATCTTATAAATCATAATTAACTTGAGTTTAGGGAATATTTATTGAATTTTGAATTTCTTTTAGCCTCCAACAATTGCCAGCATAACAATGGTGGTTGCAGCTTCCTGTGCCTTCTAAAACCTAATGGTTTTGAGTGCGTCTGTCCTTTCGGAATGGTACTTGGAAATGACAGCAAGTCATGCCAAATTCCAGGTAAGTCATTTAGTTTTTACAATACAGTACAGTACAGTACAGTACAGTACAGTACAGTACAGTACAGTACAGCACAGCACAGCACAGCACAGCACAGCACAGCACAGCACAGCACAGCACAGCACAGCACAGCACAGTACAGTGCAGTGCAGTGCAGTGCAGTGCAGTGCAGTGCAGTACGTTTATTAATAGATCCCAAAAGGGATTTTCTATACTACTTTACAAAATGTGTGTAAATTATATATATAAATTCTAATGAGACTATCTTGTAAGGGAAGAATAGATAATTTATCAAAAATATAAAAATTATTAGGATTAAAAACAGCAATTAATTATAGACGGACCCACAATTCGCTTCGGGCGGAACGTTTAAAAGTGGTAATTTTTATACTGTTTTTAGTCGTCACGTAAATTGTTCCATGAGGATATGGCGTGGTCAAATAAAAGCCCTCTATGAGCTAGGACATGTGGTTACTGGTACTCAAAACATCCACAATCATCACCATGTCTAGTATCACAGATTTTTAGAGTTATGGCCTAGTTTGCATAAATATCTGATCACTCTTGATCAAGTCCCAACCATCATCTAATTATAAGTCCACTATACTGTATAAATCTTGTCTAAATAAAGGTTAAACATAAATGATGATTCATTGCAGTAAAATCACAGAACTCTTGGGAACTCAAATCAGTTTGCATAAATAACAAGCATTTATTCACAATTGTCAAAGCATTGGTATTATTTTTACATCACGAATGTTTTGGAAACAGGGAAATCTGGAACAAAAAGTTAGGGGAAAACAGTTTGTCAATAGTCAGTACAGTATGTTTTGGAAACCGGTAATTTACCGGTAATCTATAATGAGTAAATGAACTATTTTGGTCGCAGTCATTTCAGGCTTGTCAAGAGACCAGAAAAATCAATAGGCAGTAAAATATAAATAGCCTCTGACAATCTGAAGTGGGTTTTAAAATCTTGTAATGACTGAATGCGATAAGAAATAATCGAGATCAAATCTTTCACACGCTTTATAGACTAATATTAGTACAATATCGGTTGTGCAGATAAAATCTACAAAAACAATTAAATTCAGTAAATGTTCGTAGGCCGTGTTAAGATTCATTAATCAAGATTTTGCTTCATCAGCCTTGCATTTTTATTATCCAAGCTTTCGAGCAACTTCGAGAAACTCTACTCGTCGACATCGATCTAAAAAGTAGGGAAAGAGATCACATTAAAAAGACCTTATCTGAGAATGGATACCCGAAGAAATTTGTACAGAGGCATCTTGAAAGAAAGTCAACGGAGAAAGAAAATAAAGAAACAAGGGAGAAATGTAAAGGGCTGGCGGTGTTGCCATATGTACAGAACGTCACTGAGAGAATTTCGCGCATATTGTCATGTTATAACATCAAGACGTGCATGAAACCTAATCAGACGTTGCGCGATATTCTCTCGAAACCAAAAGACCGGGTTGAAAAGCTCCATCAGACAGGAGTGGTTTACTCCATACCCTGCCAAGAATGTAATGTGAAGTACATTGGAGAAACAAAACGAGCACTAGGGACGCGTGAAAAAGAGCACCAGGCAGCACTACGACGAAACCACCCAAACCAGTCAGCCCTGGCTGAGCACGCCATACAAACTGGCCATAACATTGATTGGGAGCGATCCAAAGTTATTTACAAGGAAGAACGATGGCATCAGAGGAAGTGGCTGGAGGCCTGGCAAATTGCAAAACATGGCTCAAACGTATTATTTAACAAAGACAGTGGCCGGAATCTACCAGACAGTTATCGTAGTGTGTTTAATGATTGTAATTAGAGCACGCGCAATTTTACTTGTACAGCGCGCGGATTGTTTTTAACGTCTTAGAAGCGCGCGCAGTGTGTTTACATGCGTGATTTCTTGTAATTGTCACAACCGTTTACCCTGATGAAGAGCAAGTTGCTCGAAAGCTTGGATAATAAAAATGCAAGGCTGATGAAGCAAAATCTTGATTAATGAACAATTAAATTGTAAGACCTTAAGTCTTTGAGTGTTTTTCTGTCAAGAAATCCGGCTCAATTTCACTGACTCAAATATAGCTATTTCAAATAATGTTGACGGGACGAATGGCGAATGGCTGAATCGGCGATTGGTGATTGCACGACCGAAAGGAAATCTGCGGTAACAAGAATTGCTTCATTTTCATTGATTAAATACCCAAGCAATGCTGGTACCATGCAGTAAAGACCTTATTGGACACAATGTTCGATAGGCGATTCATATCTCCGCGCCGGATAGCGGTCTAATAGCGTGACCACAAATCCTTTCGGTCGTGCAATCACCATTCGCCGGTCGCCATTCGCAATTCATCCCGTCAATTAACCTTTTTTGAAATAGCTATATACAACAAAGCCAAATAACGTCGAGAATAACAAAGACTTTTCCAAACAAATCCAAAGCGATTAAGTAAAGACATAAATGCAAATGAAATCCACACGAGATTTTTTACATAAAGTGACACTATTATAGCATACAGAGCTCGATTGTAGAACCGATGAAACACTGTGTTTACGCCGGATGGACTTTCCGCTCAAAACCTTTCGCAAACCACTCCAAATCCTGAACAATTCCTTAAAAACAAACCCCTAACACATTTGGTTAAAGCTGTGCCTGGGTACATGAGAAAAAGAAAGAATTCGTTCTCTACTTACCGACGATAACATCACATAGAGCATATGACCATGCGAGTCTAAAATATAGCTTGGGTTTCCTGTTTCATTCCGAATGCCTTCTTCGACGCCATATTTATCGAAAAACTTGGAAGATGTTTAATTATTGGCTATAAAAGGCAGGTATTTCTGGAAATAGGTCATATTTTTAAAAGTGATGATCGAGTAGAAAAAGTTAAGTAAGCTTCGGGCCCAGTTCGTGTGTTTTCCGTCTATTGACAACAAGTCCGGGACAGATCCGAGACTTTTATTATTCAATTTTCATACACTGTACAAATTCTGATTTTCTGATTGGTCAGTTTGTACCACGTGACGCGTTGTTATGACGTGACAACACGTCATTATGCAATAACTTTATGCAATAAAAATTAACAATCTACGACATTACAGCATAGTTGGAAAGAAAAAATGTTCCTGGTGATAAATTTGAGGATTTTTCGAAAAAGAGAAGATCAACGAGCATACTTAAAACTGCTTAACGTGCCTGTTTTGAAGGTAAACTCAATTTCATTGAAGTTTTTGGAGCTTATTGAGATCAACATAATTCAACGGCTTAAAAACAGAGTTCGCCAGCTTTCCAAATTCATCTTAATATTTACCGTTTTTTAGACTGGTTATCCAAAACCTATCTCATAGAAAGTTTAGAAAGTCTGTCGCCACAAGTTCTCTCAGCTGGGGTAAAGAAATTTTATCAAGAATCGAAGAAAACGCCAAACGAGTACTTCAGACTTCGGCTCGTCGAAAACAACTTCTTCCCGGCTTCTTGCCGGCGGCACCAAAGTTTAACAGCGTTTCAACCGTAAGTCGCCAGTTTAAACCTATATCCATAACACCAGCGATAATTTTCTAGACCTTTCACTTACAGACCTCTAGGACTCAGTGCTGAATCACTTTTAACGATCCAAAAAAGTCTGAGTTCTTTGTTTATATGGACGATTTCAATTTTACCGAGCAAGCTGTAAACATTGATTCTGAGAACTCGTTTATTATCTTTAATCTAAAGTTCTTGTATCACGGTACTTTTCTCCTAGTTTTCTTCTGAAAGGTTTATTTTGTATTGTTAAAATTACCAAATGCTATTAAACTAATTTTGAATTAAGTCTTACTATTTTGAGTGACTTGAGCTATTTCTAGTGATCTTAGATGTCGACTGACAGTTTTAGCCTGTTTCTGCAGTGTATTCAAATTGAATAATGAAAAGGTTAACGCACTCTTTGCTCGTGAATTATCGGGATTTATCTTCACGAGTTTGCTAACAATGAACAAGAAATTTTATCAAATACTGCACGAGGTACTCGCTGCGTGCGTTAACCTCTAAATAAAGCCAGTAACCACAAAAAGGACCTCAGAGCTGTTGATGTTCTTTTGAGTGTAATGTATATGTTGTCCTTTTGCCTAGTATTGTAGTGGTGAATGGTAGACCACTTCACCAACTTGGTTTCGAGGTAATTTGGAGCGAGGCCATGTAGACATTTATAGACCATGGTGACGTCTCTGAGCTGTAGCATTTCATTTATTGGTAACCAACTAAGTTCCTTAAGGGATGGTGAGATATGGTCATACTTTTGACCACACGGTTGAGCAATAAAATAACTTACTGAATACCAAAGAGTTCAGAATAACTAGAAGGACATCTTTCGTAAACAGGTGTCGGACCCTGTTGATTTAACACAGTTTACCTAACCGTGAACATGATGAGTAATCTATGTGATCATTAAACGATAGGTAACTATCAAATATCACTCCAAAATCTTTGCTAGAGGGCGATGGAGATAACTCTTTACCAAGAAATGGGATAGTTATACCACTCAATCTTCCAACCAACTGTCTTGTGCAAAAGATCATGATTTGCCGTTTTTAGCAAACCGTTTCAATTTTCAATTTCAGTAAAGCTCTGCCATTCAAGTAATTTCAAGTTAATAATTAATTTCATTTAATTTCGGTTGGCTCAGTTGGATGAGAGCTGGTCTTCAGTGAGGAAGGTTGGGTTCGAATCCTCGGCCGCACTAACATTCAGTGTTTTTTAATAAATAATTGCGCATGCGGAGAAGGTGTTGCCTTTGTAATTACATCTGCAAATGCTTGGACCTTCACGTCTTCTCGGATAAGGACGTTAGACCGTAGGCTCCATCTCTTCACACTTCACCACTTTCATTGGAGAGACGTTAAATAGCCCATACCACTAGTGCATGTGAAGTTGCAAGTGTGTGTGTGGTCTGACCTACAATGCAACACTACAGGGTCCAAAGTAATTGGCAGAAACTTTTATGGTTTCCTTGCCTTCATTGAGAGAAAATTCGCTAATATACTAAACTAAACTATTCACTCGTTGCATAAAGCAGCTGTCCTTCGAAAACATTGTTGTTCGCGAGCGAATGAATGATGATATTAAACCTTGAATTAGTCCCAACGGTGTGATACAATTCTATTTTTGCTCTTTTCAAACAGCTAAGGGATGCCAGCAGCATTGTTTATACGTGTCCAATACAACACACATTCTAGCTGTATCAGCAAACTTGGATCGTGATCCAGTACCAGTACTTGCAAATTTAAGTCGAGCCGTGGCATTAGACGTTCACGTCAGCCGCAAACTAATCTTCTGGAGTGACGTGAATGAAAAATCGATCAAGAGAGCAAATGCAAACGGCACTGATGTTCAAACAATTGTCCAGGAAGGGATTGGTTTTTGTTACGGGTTGGCTGTGGAATGGAGTACAGATCTTCTTTACTGGACAGACACGACTTTCAACAAAATTGAAGTTGCTCATCTAAATGGATCGAGGAGACGTGCGCTAATTTCAGTGGTTCTAGATGAACCATATGGAATTGCAGTAGATCCTATGTCTGGGTAATTATTCTTAATGACCACCACCACCCCCACCTTCACCATCAACACCACCACCGCCAACACCACCACCCGAGCAAAACACCACCATCACCAGCTAGCACCTCAACAACAACAACAACAACAACAACAAAAATACAATCAATGAATGCATTTACAGTATTGGTCATCAATGAATCCCTCAAATATACTTAGTCAATTAATTGCTCCCCATTTAGGCCATGATCTTTCTACTGCAAACTAGAGGTATTTTACATGCGCAAGAAGAATGTCGCACTTTCAATGCGATGAATCGAAGTGACTGAGCATTCTCAAATGCAAATTGACAAATTGATATACGCTACACCTATTTCAAATAAGGTTGTCGGCTGAGAGGCCTAAAGCCCACGCCACTAGACCGAAAAGGGGTATGGGTAGTTTCAAAACCGCATTCGGTTTTAGACTTGACATTTTACACCAACAATCCAAGTTCTTTGTTGTATAAGGTGGAAGCAAGATAGTCGTTTATTGTCCTGTTGATATTGATGTGTCCTTTCTATGGTCAGTAATCTCTACCCATACTCCCTTTCGGGCGAGTCGCGTAGGTTTAAACCTTTTGCCCACAAGGTTTTTTGAATTGAAATAGGTGTATATGTTTGCTTATGCATAACACAATGAGTACATCTATAATTTTTGATATCGAAGTTTCTTCTAAAAGATTTTAATCTCAATAGATTTCTTAAATTTCCCCTAATATTTCATACAGATACATGTTTTGGACGGATTCGGGATCAAACCCGAAAATCGAACGTGCATATCTGAGTGGTGAATACCCTCAAGCAATAGCTACCTCATCTCTTGGATGGCCCAATGACATTGCACTGGACTACACCGCGACACCCAAGAAGATCTACTGGGTGGATGCTCTAAAGGACCAGATTGAGTCAGCAGAATACTCTGGTGCCAATCGAAAAGTGCTGTATTACAATTCACAAGTGAACTTGCATCCGTTTGGTTTGGCGTTATTGAAGCAGTGGTTGTATTGGACGGACTGGAATACTATATATGGATTGCACCAACTGGACAAGACAACTGGCGTTCCGACAAAAAAGAATCATATCTTTTCACCCCAAAATCGGATGGGATTGGCGGTATATGACAGTTCAGTACAGACTTCAGGTGATGCTTGTATATATTTTGAATTTTGGAAAACAAAACTTTGTAAATACTTTATTGTTGACTTTATTTGACTTTTTCAGTTATCAACAATTGCCAGCATAACAATGGTGGTTGCAGCTTCCTGTGCCTTCTAAAACCTAATGGTTTTGAGTGCGTCTGTCCTTTTGGAATGGTCCTTGGAAATGACAGCAAGTCATGCCAAATTCCAGGTAAGTCATTTAGGTTTTCGCATGATTTGCTGTTTTTTTTTAGCAAACCGTTTCAATTTTCAATTCCATTAGAGCACTGCCATTCAAGTAATTTCAAGTTAATAATTAATTTCATTTAATTTCGGTTGGCTCAGTTGGATGAGAGCTGGTCTTCATTGCGGAAGGTTGGGTTCGAATCCTCGGCCGCACTAACATTCAGTGTTTTTAATAAATAATTGTGCATGCGGAGAAGGTGTTGCCTTTGTAATTACATCTGCAAATGCTTGGACCTTCACGTCTTCTCGGATAAGGAGGTTAGACCGTAGGCTCCATCTCTCCACACTTCACCACTTTCATTGGAGAGACGTTAAATAGCCCATACCACTAGTGAGAGTAGGCCATGAAGTTGCCCGTGTGTGTGGTCTGACCTACAATGCAACACTACAGGGTCCAAAGTAATTGGCAGAAACTTTTATGGTTTCCTTGCCTTCATTGAGAGAAAATTCGCTAATATACTAAACTAAACTATTCACTCGTTGCATAAAGCAGCTGTCCTTCGAAAACATTGTTGTTCGCGAGCGAATGAATGATGATATTAAACCTTGAATTAGTCCCAACGGTGTGATACAATTCTATTTTTGCTCTTTTCAAACAGCTAAGGGATGCCAGCAGCATTGTTTATACGTGTCCAATACAACACACATTCTAGCTGTATCAGCAAACTTGGATCGTGATCCAGTACCAGTACTTGCAAATTTAAGTCGAGCCGTGGCATTAGACGTTCACGTCAGCCGCAAACTAATCTTCTGGAGTGACGTGAATGAAAAATCGATCAAGAGAGCAAATGCAAACGGCACTGATGTTCAAACAATTGTCCAGGAAGGGATTGGTTTTTGTTACGGGTTGGCTGTGGAATGGAGTACAGATCTTCTTTACTGGACAGACACGACTTTCAACAAAATTGAAGTTGCTCATCTAAATGGATCGAGGAGACGTGCGCTAATTTCAGTGGTTCTAGATGAACCATATGGAATTGCAGTAGATCCTATGTCTGGGTAATTATTCTTAATGACCACCACCACCCCCACCTTCACCATCAACACCACCACCGCCAACACCACCACCCGAGCAAAACACCACCATCACCAGCTAGCACCTCAACAACAACAACAACAACAACAACAAAAATACAATCAATGAATGCATTTACAGTATTGGTCATCAATGAATCCCTCAAATATACTTAGTCAATTAATTGCTCCCCATTTAGGCCATGATCTTTCTACTGCAAACTAGAGGTATTTTACATGCGCGAGAAGAATGTCGCACTTTCAATGCGATGAATCGAAGTGACTGAGCATTCTCAAATGCAAATTGACAAATTGATATACGCTACACCTATTTCAAATAAGGTTGTCGGCTGAGAGGCCTAAAGCCCACGCCACTAGACCGAAAAGGGGTATGGGTAGTTTCAAATCCGCATTCGGTTTTAGACTTAACATTTTACACCAACAATCCAAGTTCTTTGTTGTATAAGGTGGAAGCAAGATAGTCGTTTATTGTCCTGTTGATATTGATGTGTCCTTTCTATGGTCAGTAATCTCTACCCATACTCCCTTTCGGGCGAGTCGCGTAGGTTTAAACCTTTTGCCCACAAGGTTTTTTGAATTGAAATAGGTGTATATGTTTGCTTATGCATAACACAATGAGTACATCTATAATTTTTGATATCGAAGTTTCTTCTAAAAGATTTTAATCTCAATAGATTTCTTAAATTTCCCCTAATATTTCATACAGATACATGTTTTGGACGGATTCGGGATCAAACCCGAAAATCGAACGTGCATATCTGAGTGGTGAATACCCTCAAGCAATAGCTACCTCATCTCTTGGATGGCCCAATGACATTGCACTGGACTACACCGCGACACCCAAGAAGATCTACTGGGTGGATGCTCTAAAGGACCAGATTGAGTCAGCAGAATACTCTGGTGCCAATCGAAAAGTGCTGTATTACAATTCACAAGTGAACTTGCATCCGTTTGGTTTGGCGTTATTGAAGCAGTGGTTGTATTGGACGGACTGGAATACTATATATGGATTGCACCAACTGGACAAGACAACTGGCGTTCCGACAAAAAAGAATCATATCTTTTCACCCCAAAATCGGATGGGATTGGCGGTATATGACAGTTCAGTACAGACTTCAGGTGATGCTTGTATATATTTTGAATTTTGGAAAACAAAACTTTGTAAATACTTTATTGTTGACTTTATTTGACTTTTTCAGTTATCAACAATTGCCAGCATAACAATGGTGGTTGCAGCTTCCTGTGCCTTCTAAAACCTAATGGTTTTGAGTGCGTCTGTCCTTTTGGAATGGTCCTTGGAAATGACAGCAAGTCATGCCAAATTCCAGGTAAGTCATTTAGGTTTTCGCATGATTTGCTGTTTTTTTTAGCAAACCGTTTCAATTTTCAATTCCATTAGAGCACTGCCATTCAAGTAATTTCAAGTTAATAATTAATTTCATTTAATTTCGGTTGGCTCAGTTGGATGAGAGCTGGTCTTCATTGCGGAAGGTTGGGTTCGAATCCTCGGCCGCACTAACATTCAGTGTTTTTAATAAATAATTGTGCATGCGGAGAAGGTGTTGCCTTTGTAATTACATCTGCAAATGCTTGGACCTTCACGTCTTCTCGGATAAGGAGGTTAGACCGTAGGCTCCATCTCTCCACACTTCACCACTTTCATTGGAGAGACGTTAAATAGCCCATACCACTAGTGAGAGTAGGCCATGAAGTTGCCCGTGTGTGTGGTCTGACCTACAATGCAACACTACAGGGTCCAAAGTAATTGGCAGAAACTTTTATGGTTTCCTTGCCTTCATTGAGAGAAAATTCGCTAATATACTAAACTAAACTATTCACTCGTTGCATAAAGCAGCTGTCCTTCGAAAACATTGTTGTTCGCGAGCGAATGAATGATGATATTAAACCTTGAATTAGTCCCAACGGTGTGATACAATTCTATTTTTGCTCTTTTCAAACAGCTAAGGGATGCCAGCAGCATTGTTTATACGTGTCCAATACAACACACATTCTAGCTGTATCAGCAAACTTGGATCGTGATCCAGTACCAGTACTTGCAAATTTAAGTCGAGCCGTGGCATTAGACGTTCACGTCAGCCGCAAACTAATCTTCTGGAGTGACGTGAATGAAAAATCGATCAAGAGAGCAAATGCAAACGGCACTGATGTTCAAACAATTGTCCAGGAAGGGATTGGTTTTTGTTACGGGTTGGCTGTGGAATGGAGTACAGATCTTCTTTACTGGACAGACACGACTTTCAACAAAATTGAAGTTGCTCATCTAAATGGATCGAGGAGACGTGCGCTAATTTCAGTGGTTCTAGATGAACCATATGGAATTGCAGTAGATCCTATGTCTGGGTAATTATTCTTAATGACCACCACCACCCCCACCTTCACCATCAACACCACCACCGCCAACACCACCACCCGAGCAAAACACCACCATCACCAGCTAGCACCTCAACAACAACAACAACAACAACAACAAAAATACAATCAATGAATGCATTTACAGTATTGGTCATCAATGAATCCCTCAAATATACTTAGTCAATTAATTGCTCCCCATTTAGGCCATGATCTTTCTACTGCAAACTAGAGGTATTTTACATGCGCAAGAAGAATGTCGCACTTTCAATGCGATGAATCGAAGTGACTGAGCATTCTCAAATGCAAATTGACAAATTGATATACGCTACACCTATTTCAAATAAGGTTGTCGGCTGAGAGGCCTAAAGCCCACGCCACTAGACCGAAAAGGGGTATGGGTAGTTTCAAAACCGCATTCGGTTTTAGACTTGACATTTTACACCAACAATCCAAGTTCTTTGTTGTATAAGGTGGAAGCAAGATAGTCGTTTATTGTCCTGTTGATATTGATGTGTCCTTTCTATGGTCAGTAATCTCTACCCATACTCCCTTTCGGGCGAGTCGCGTAGGTTTAAACCTTTTGCCCACAAGGTTTTTTGAATTGAAATAGGTGTATATGTTTGCTTATGCATAACACAATGAGTACATCTATAATTTTTGATATCGAAGTTTCTTCTAAAAGATTTTAATCTCAATAGATTTCTTAAATTTCCCCTAATATTTCATACAGATACATGTTTTGGACGGATTCGGGATCAAACCCGAAAATCGAACGTGCATATCTGAGTGGTGAATACCCTCAAGCAATAGCTACCTCATCTCTTGGATGGCCCAATGACATTGCACTGGACTACACCGCGACACCCAAGAAGATCTACTGGGTGGATGCTCTAAAGGACCAGATTGAGTCAGCAGAATACTCTGGTGCCAATCGAAAAGTGCTGTATTACAATTCACAAGTGAACTTGCATCCGTTTGGTTTGGCGTTATTGAAGCAGTGGTTGTATTGGACGGACTGGAATACTATATATGGATTGCACCAACTGGACAAGACAACTGGCGTTCCGACAAAAAAGAATCATATCTTTTCACCCCAAAATCGGATGGGATTGGCGGTATATGACAGTTCAGTACAGACTTCAGGTGATGCTTGTATATATTTTGAATTTTGGAAAACAAAACTTTGTAAATACTTTATTGTTGACTTTATTTGACTTTTTCAGTTATCAACAATTGCCAGCATAACAATGGTGGTTGCAGCTTCCTGTGCCTTCTAAAACCTAATGGTTTTGAGTGCGTCTGTCCTTTTGGAATGGTCCTTGGAAATGACAGCAAGTCATGCCAAATTCCAGGTAAGTCATTTAGGTTTTCGCATGATTTGCTGTTTTTTTTAGCAAACCGTTTCAATTTTCAATTCCATTAGAGCACTGCCATTCAAGTAATTTCAAGTTAATAATTAATTTCATTTAATTTCGGTTGGCTCAGTTGGATGAGAGCTGGTCTTCATTGCGGAAGGTTGGGTTCGAATCCTCGGCCGCACTAACATTCAGTGTTTTTAATAAATAATTGTGCATGCGGAGAAGGTGTTGCCTTTGTAATTACATCTGCAAATGCTTGGACCTTCACGTCTTCTCGGATAAGGAGGTTAGACCGTAGGCTCCATCTCTCCACACTTCACCACTTTCATTGGAGAGACGTTAAATAGCCCATACCACTAGTGAGAGTAGGCCATGAAGTTGCCCGTGTGTGTGGTCTGACCTACAATGCAACACTACAGGGTCCAAAGTAATTGGCAGAAACTTTTATGGTTTCCTTGCCTTCATTGAGAGAAAATTCGCTAATATACTAAACTAAACTATTCACTCGTTGCATAAAGCAGCTGTCCTTCGAAAACATTGTTGTTCGCGAGCGAATGAATGATGATATTAAACCTTGAATTAGTCCCAACGGTGTGATACAATTCTATTTTTGCTCTTTTCAAACAGCTAAGGGATGCCAGCAGCATTGTTTATACGTGTCCAATACAACACACATTCTAGCTGTATCAGCAAACTTGGATCGTGATCCAGTACCAGTACTTGCAAATTTAAGTCGAGCCGTGGCATTAGACGTTCACGTCAGCCGCAAACTAATCTTCTGGAGTGACGTGAATGAAAAATCGATCAAGAGAGCAAATGCAAACGGCACTGATGTTCAAACAATTGTCCAGGAAGGGATTGGTTTTTGTTACGGGTTGGCTGTGGAATGGAGTACAGATCTTCTTTACTGGACAGACACGACTTTCAACAAAATTGAAGTTGCTCATCTAAATGGATCGAGGAGACGTGCGCTAATTTCAGTGGTTCTAGATGAACCATATGGAATTGCAGTAGATCCTATGTCTGGGTAATTATTCTTAATGACCACCACCACCCCCACCTTCACCATCAACACCACCACCGCCAACACCACCACCCGAGCAAAACACCACCATCACCAGCTAGCACCTCAACAACAACAACAACAACAACAACAAAAATACAATCAATGAATGCATTTACAGTATTGGTCATCAATGAATCCCTCAAATATACTTAGTCAATTAATTGCTCCCCATTTAGGCCATGATCTTTCTACTGCAAACTAGAGGTATTTTACATGCGCAAGAAGAATGTCGCACTTTCAATGCGATGAATCGAAGTGACTGAGCATTCTCAAATGCAAATTGACAAATTGATATACGCTACACCTATTTCAAATAAGGTTGTCGGCTGAGAGGCCTAAAGCCCACGCCACTAGACCGAAAAGGGGTATGGGTAGTTTCAAATCCGCATTCGGTTTTAGACTTGACATTTTACACCAACAATCCAAGTTCTTTGTTGTATAAGGTGGAAGCAAGATAGTCGTTTATTGTCCTGTTGATATTGATGTGTCCTTTCTATGGTCAGTAATCTCTACCCATACTCCCTTTCGGGCGAGTCGCGTAGGTTTAAACCTTTTGCCCACAAGGTTTTTTGAATTGAAATAGGTGTATATGTTTGCTTATGCATAACACAATGAGTACATCTATAATTTTTGATATCGAAGTTTCTTCTAAAAGATTTTAATCTCAATAGATTTCTTAAATTTCCCCTAATATTTCATACAGATACATGTTTTGGACGGATTCGGGATCAAACCCGAAAATCGAACGTGCATATCTGAGTGGTGAATACCCTCAAGCAATAGCTACCTCATCTCTTGGATGGCCCAATGACATTGCACTGGACTACACCGCGACACCCAAGAAGATCTACTGGGTGGATGCTCTAAAGGACCAGATTGAGTCAGCAGAATACTCTGGTGCCAATCGAAAAGTGCTGTATTACAATTCACAAGTGAACTTGCATCCGTTTGGTTTGGCGTTATTGAAGCAGTGGTTGTATTGGACGGACTGGAATACTATATATGGATTGCACCAACTGGACAAGACAACTGGCGTTCCGACAAAAAAGAATCATATCTTTTCACCCCAAAATCGGATGGGATTGGCGGTATATGACAGTTCAGTACAGACTTCAGGTGATGCTTGTATATATTTTGAATTTTGGAAAACAAAACTTTGTAAATACTTTATTGTTGACTTTATTTGACTTTTTCAGTTATCAACAATTGCCAGCATAACAATGGTGGTTGCAGCTTCCTGTGCCTTCTAAAACCTAATGGTTTTGAGTGCGTCTGTCCTTTTGGAATGGTCCTTGGAAATGACAGCAAGTCATGCCAAATTCCAGGTAAGTCATTTAGGTTTTCGCATGATTTGCTGTTTTTTTTAGCAAACCGTTTCAATTTTCAATTCCATTAGAGCACTGCCATTCAAGTAATTTCAAGTTAATAATTAATTTCATTTAATTTCGGTTGGCTCAGTTGGATGAGAGCTGGTCTTCATTGCGGAAGGTTGGGTTCGAATCCTCGGCCGCACTAACATTCAGTGTTTTTAATAAATAATTGTGCATGCGGAGAAGGTGTTGTCTTTGTAATTACATCTGCAAATGCTTGGACCTTCACGTCTTCTCGGATAAGGAGGTTAGACCGTAGGCTCCATCTCTCCACACTTCACCACTTTCATTGGAGAGACGTTAAATAGCCCATACCACTAGTGAGAGTAGGCCATGAAGTTGCCCGTGTGTGTGGTCTGACCTACAATGCAACACTACAGGGTCCAAAGTAATTGGCAGAAACTTTTATGGTTTCTTTGCCTTCATTGAGAGAAAATTCGCTAATATACTAAACTAAACTATTCACTCGTTGCATAAAGCAGCTGTCCTTCGAAAACATTGTTGTTCGCGAGCGAATGAATGATGATATTAAACCTTGAATTAGTCCCAACGGTGTGATACAATTCTATTTTTGCTCTTTTCAAACAGCTAAGGGATGCCAGCAGCATTGTTTATACGTGTCCAATACAACACACATTCTAGCTGTATCAGCAAATTTGGATCGTGATCCAGTACCAGTACTTGCAAATTTAAGTCGAGCCGTGGCATTAGACGTTCACGTCAGCCGCAAACTAATCTTCTGGAGTGACGTGAATGAAAAATCGATCAAGAGAGCAAATGCAAACGGCACTGATGTTCAAACAATTGTCCAGGAAGGGATTGGTTTTTGTTACGGGTTGGCTGTGGAATGGAGTACAGATCTTCTTTACTGGACAGACACGACTTTCAACAAAATTGAAGTTGCTCATCTAAATGGATCGAGGAGACGTGCGCTAATTTCAGTGGTTCTAGATGAACCATATGGAATTGCAGTAGATCCTATGTCTGGGTAATTATTCTTAATGACCACCACCACCCCCACCTTCACCATCAACACCACCACCGCCAACACCACCACCCGAGCAAAACACCACCATCACCAGCTAGCACCTCAACAACAACAACAACAACAACAACAAAAATACAATCAATGAATGCATTTACAGTATTGGTCATCAATGAATCCCTCAAATATACTTAGTCAATTAATTGCTCCCCATTTAGGCCATGATCTTTCTACTGCAAACTAGAGGTATTTTACATGCGCAAGAAGAATGTCGCACTTTCAATGCGATGAATCGAAGTGACTGAGCATTCTCAAATGCAAATTGACAAATTGATATACGCTACACCTATTTCAAATAAGGTTGTCGGCTGAGAGGCCTAAAGCCCACGCCACTAGACCGAAAAGGGGTATGGGTAGTTTCAAATCCGCATTCGGTTTTAGACTTGACATTTTACACCAACAATCCAAGTTCTTTGTTGTATAAGGTGGAAGCAAGATAGTCGTTTATTGTCCTGTTGATATTGATGTGTCCTTTCTATGGTCAGTAATCTCTACCCATACTCCCTTTCGGGCGAGTCGCGTAGGTTTAAACCTTTTGCCCACAAGGTTTTTTGAATTGAAATAGGTGTATATGTTTGCTTATGCATAACACAATGAGTACATCTATAATTTTTGATATCGAAGTTTCTTCTAAAAGATTTTAATCTCAATAGATTTCTTAAATTTCCCCTAATATTTCATACAGATACATGTTTTGGACGGATTCGGGATCAAACCCGAAAATCGAACGTGCATATCTGAGTGGTGAATACCCTCAAGCAATAGCTACCTCATCTCTTGGATGGCCCAATGACATTGCACTGGACTACACCGCGACACCCAAGAAGATCTACTGGGTGGATGCTCTAAAGGACCAGATTGAGTCAGCAGAATACTCTGGTGCCAATCGAAAAGTGCTGTATTACAATTCACAAGTGAACTTGCATCCGTTTGGTTTGGCGTTATTGAAGCAGTGGTTGTATTGGACGGACTGGAATACTATATATGGATTGTACCAACTGGACAAGACAACTGGCGTTCCGACAAAAAAGAATCATATCTTTTCACCCCAAAATCGGATGGGATTGGCGGTATATGACAGTTCAGTACAGACTTCAGGTGATGCTTTTATATATTTTGAATTTTGGAAAACAAAACTTTGTAAATACTTTATTGTTGACTTTATTTGACTTTTTCAGTTATCAACAATTGCCAACATAACAATGGTGGTTGCAGTTTCTTGTGTCTTCTGAAGCCATCTGGTTATACGTGTCTCTGTCCAAATAGCACTACTCTTGGAAGTGATGGAAAAACGTGTTCTTCTCCAGGTTTGGACTATCTGTTTCGTTGTTTCTAGAAATGTGTGCGTTTTCTTTCCTTTCTATATTTATTCCTTTTTTATGGCTCTCGCTACCGTTTTGCCAGTTTCGAATTCGTGTGTATCCAAGTAGATATAGTGATTTTGGCACAGTCTTGTTATGTACCATTCTTTAATAAAAAAATGACTTTTTCAATTACTAACATGTTTTCTATTTTTTTCTAGAAGCAAGGATGGCACTTTTTGTTAGTGCGCGGCCATCGGTGCGAGAGGTCCCTAGTTCGATCCCCAGTGACCTCACATCCTTGTTTCAACTTCTTTCCTTTCCGTGTAGCTTTAATTAGCTTTAAATACCCTTAAAACGGAGCACTGATGGAGAGAGGGGGTAGAGGGCCCATCACGCTTGATACATGAGCCTGTTGCTCGGGATACTGGGCAACCACTCCCCGCAGAATCGAAGTAAAATAAGTTTCCTATACCATATTTTCATCTTTCAAACAGACTCGCGACCTCCTGTATTTACATCGTGTCCAGGAAAGAGTATGCAGGTACAGATGGAACTGCAAGGATCACCTGGAACCCTCCGAAAGCTACCGACAATTCTGGAATTCCACCTAATATATCTTTTTCGGGAGTGACAAATCCCCCTCTTCAACTCGGTCAAGGAGTTTACATCGTTAACTACACTGCCACAGACCAAGCCAACAACAAAGCAATCTGCTCCTTCACTATTACAGTCAAAGGTAACCCTTGCTCAATATAGAGTTGATTTCGTATGACCACAGGTAGTCCATCTGTAGGTAACTCACTCATAAGAGGGAGTGGCTAAGGGGAAGCAACTAAAATGTATCCAAGGAAATTCGCTGCAACTCGTTTATTAACAATTAAGGCAAAAAATCGAAAGTTCAAAAGTCGTTATATAATCGCTAGTTAATCAATACAGAGGATAAGCTTGGGCTACCTGTGGTAGTACGGTGCCCTGTCTCAGAGTTTTGCATGATTATACCGGTCGGTCAACGTTGATGTCAAACCGCGCTGGGCCATGACGCTGCATGGGAGTTTTCATAGACAAATCTTCTGTATAGTAAAATAAAAAGCTAAAACGCTAATTTTCAGCGTGAGTAATCCTATCAGCTAGAAGCTGGCCTCCCAGGAAGTCGACGGTGCGCTGTTTATTTCCCTCGCTTTCTCCGTCAGCGCTCGGTTTTAAGGGCATTTAAAGCTAATTAAGAAACAAGGGTGAGGTGAGATGACGGGGAATCGAACTCGGAACTGACCTCTCGTATCAGAAAGCTGCGCACTAACCAACTAAGCTACACTTGCTCCTGCAATAAATAAATACTGCATGATCTTATTTTTCCCATGTTGTTGACTTTACGCTATTCAATAAAATTTCACGTAGTCATCAACTGTACTTTCCTGACTCCAAACGGTGTGCTTCAAAAGACTGGATGCGACAATCATTACGGAGGCACGTGCCATTTCACGTGTCCCATTGGCTATCGATTGGTTGGCATGGCAACATTGACCTGTTTGTCAACTAATGGAGGACCACCAGGAGTGTGGGATGGAGCTATGCCAAAATGTGAAGGTAGGTTTTCTTCCATTCTTTCATGTATGTCATGGATTGTTATCCTTGCCGAAGAGTTGAGATGTTTAGCACTGCATGGCTTGAGAGGCATGCATCGAGGGCGAGCAGATAAAGTAGCGACTGTTGTTGGCAGGGTATGAAATGCTGTGATTATAAATCCTAATATTTAAACGAAGAAAACGCGACATACGCATTGATGGTAAATAGATCATTTTAAATTCACCCAATAAATGCTAGAACACATCAACAATGTGCGCTTGTAAGTATTTGAGAGATACATTCATTTTTAGTTCAATCGCATCTCACTTATCATCACGGTGCTTTCTCTGCTGCATGGTTGCTAACAATTTTGCGCTTTACTTGTCCCGTCTCGTCCCATCTGATCTCGCCCCGTCTCACCTCGTTTCGTTTCGTCTCGTCTAATCTTTACTATTAATTGTTTAATGTGTAAACATTTTATATCTGCAGGAGTGACATGCCCTTCTCTGAAGGATCTGAAGTTCGGTACCATCGAACCAAAAAATTGCACGTCTGGTTTTCCTGTGGTTTCTGGTACTCGGTGCTTGTTTAAATGTAATCTTAATGGCTTCATAAGGGTTGGTCCTGAACATGCTACCTGTTTTGACAATGGTACTTGGTCTGTAGATGTTAACCAAATCTCTTGCAAAGGTCAGAAACTTAGCATTTTCTTAATTGTTCATAACGTGATATAATGTACATGATTATTTTAAATTGTGGACAACATCACATTTAATTAATTAATTGATTGATTGATTAATTTCTTTCTTTCTTTCTTTCCTTCTTTCTTTCTTTATTTTAGTAATTTATATATACTCTTATAAAATAACTATTAAATAACGCGCGCTCTGATTGGCTGAAACGCGGAAAAAAATGTGTTTGTAAGAGAGGATAGAAACACGGTTTCGGAGGACGTCCCTGGGTTTCTCTTCCTTCAAATCCAAAATGACATCGATTTGCGAGGAAAATCCAAACTTTCACATAGATTTTGATCTTGACGACTTTGACGAAAATGATATTGCTGAAATTGAGAACATTGAAAATCAAGGAAACGATATCAAGAATCCACCAGAGAAAAAGCCAAGGTTTACAGCGCTCGAAGAGACGGATTTGAACGCGATTGTTGCAAGTGCACCAAGTAAAAACACAAATTACAACACAAAGTGGGGAGTTTCAGTGTTTAAAGGTAAAGATGCTAAACAGTTAAGATACACATAAAGTTATTTTGACCTAGTCCTATAAGAAAAGCACTATAAAAGACAAAAACCTACTCAAGAATTGGATTTTTCTGTACTTTTGTGTACTTTTTTTTAGTGCAATACGCTTATTTACTTCAACTATCTATGCGAAGAGTCGAGGTGTTAACTTTGTAAAGTTGCGCCGGACGACCGCCGGACAAAAATAAAACAATAAAAACTATTAGCCACTTAATTCTAAACTTGAAAGGTTTTTAATTTCAGAATGGTGTCAAGAGAGACAAATAACCGGAAAAATAGAAGAAATGGAGGAAGGCGAGCTCGATATGACCCTGAGAAAGTTTTACGCGGAGGCTCATAACAAACAAGGAGAAAATTTCAGCCGAGCGCAATAAATGCTAGAACACATCAACAATGTGCACTCATAAGTATTTGAGAGATATAGTCATTGCTACTTCGGCTACTGTGCTCAAACTTTATATGTTCTATAAATTTCTATTTCTTAATTATTCTGGTACATGTATATTATTAATAATTATAAAAGTCTGTAAATATAGTGCAAAATCAATAAAAAAGTCTAAAAGAAAAGTCTAAAAGGCGCTCAGGGAATGGCGTCACGAGAAGCTTTGATGAGAGCGAGTTGGTGGAGCTACGTATGAAGCAATCAAAAATTTTCAAAACGAAAATGAACAGCTAAAAAACCGAGAAGTCGTAAGCGAGGAAAAGAACGAAGAGACGGAAAAGGAACTTTACGACCTGTTATTGGAGAACCAAAATCTTCAAAAAAAGATTGACATCTTAGAAAAAGACAAAACGATGGAACACCGTGGGAAACCTTTTGGAGAATTGTCAAAAAAGCAACAACAACGCCATGTCTGTGCTCTGAGGTATGTTTACTTCCACAAATCCGACAAGATTCTTAAAGTCCTTTTCGTTTTTCTTGAAACAGAGAGAGATCTTCAACTGCGCTGTGGTTTGCAGAGTCGTTCAATCTTCTGCCAGCATCCCTGGAATTACGTGAGAAAACGACAAATGAGACCATTGTTATAGACTTGGCCGAAAATACGGAAAGAAAAGAGGCGTCATCACAGACTACAAGACAACAAGGTAAAACATTAAAAGCTATTCAATTTATACATTTTAAAAATACAAAACTAAAATGTTATAATTTTCTTCTCACCTGGTTTCAATCTATATCTATTTACAGACAAAAAACAGGCTTCATATGAATCTCTCCCTGAGGATGACAAGCTGAGAATAAGAACTCTTGTTCATACCTTAACAGAAGTCTTACTGCCTGATGCATTATCATGAGTGAACTGAACAGAGAGGAAAACAATTTTCAACACATGTCACATCTATGTTCTTTACCTCAAATAGATGGGTTACTCACATATTTACTAACTTGCTTTTCAAGCAGAAGCTTAAATGGAACTTGTGCCCCATAAGCTTGGCCCAGGAGTTGGTTTCATCACAGCTCCCCACTCTTTATATCCAAGGACTTTTGGCACCCTTCTATGATGAGGGATCTTGGAAGAGATGCATTGAATTGGCTTAGCTCATGATATCCTTTCAGTGAAATTGAGAACTTGTCCAGGATTTGCTCTTAAAATAGTGGCATAATAAGTTTTTAATCATAAAATGACATCCATTATCTGTAATGTTTAAAGTGGGATGACAATGAAAGTAATTATTTAGACTGACACAATTTATAGTTACCACTTGGTTACCTAAACATATACAAGAGTAAGTATATTTTCCAGTGTTTAGCAATTTTCATATTCGTCCCTTTTAGTGTTAATTGTTGCAGAGTTATATGGATTTATTGAGAAACTTGAGAAGTCCAGAAAGGTGAAAACCTTCCTTCAGATCAATTGAATAAAAAAAGTTGTATTGTTCTAAACTATCTCCACAAATCCACATAAATCTCCAAACAGGTTTGTAACAAACTTTCACTTATATGTTATTGTTTCTATTTTAGGTTAAGATTTCTGGTGATGGGACTTCACTGGCAAGAACGTAAACAAGTTCCCTATTCGTGGCCTCCTTGAGTGTTCTTGACTATGACATGAATGTTATGTCAAGTCTTGGTGAGTTTTCTTTCTATACATTGTTATAAAATCTGTCCTTTGCTATTATGTTCAGATCTATTTAATGATATGTACTACCTTACAAAATGAGTACTATAATTGCACAGCGGTCAGCGGTTTACTGTATAGATTTTATGTTAGATAGAAAAACAGATTCTTCTTTATAAGTCATATCAATAACAGGTTGTGAAAGATTATTCCAATCAATAATTGTACGGAGAATAAAACTATATCTAAAAATGTTTGTCCTAGCATAAATTGGAATGTAGTGTTCACTATGAATGTTGTTTTACGGCTGGGCTTGACAAATAAAAACAATAGAGTTAATAATTTGACACAGTATTATTTATATTGCACGCTTTTAATACTTGTACTACATACAGGCACTCAAGGGCCGGGAGGCTATATTGCTATAATGCGTGGCTGAGAGCGAAGTTGAACACTGTTTAATAGAGCCTGTGGAAGAATCATACTAAATTCTATTTTTACAACACTTGATACTAATCCCACAATCTGATTGGTTGATTAGAGTGTGTCAAAAAGAGGACAGACACACTGCTGACGCGTTTCGGCGCGCGCACTCGTTCTGTTGCCCCGTTTGATAAGGATTTTTTAACTTTTATCTGAAATAATTGTTGTAAAAAAACAAAATTGAAGATGGTTTTGAGTTGTCTGTCCTCTTATTGACACACCAATTAGATTGCGAGATTAGTATCAAGTGTTGTAAAAAGTACTGTATCGTTGAAGAGTTGTTGTTATGCTATTCCCTAATGATGGCTCTACGAGCCGAAAGCTTGGAAATTAAAAATGTAACGTGGACGAAGCAAGCAATGTAGTATTTAATACGACACCCACGAACAAAGAAACGTTAGTCACATGAACTTCTTTCTTCATTAATTCCAGTTGGCTGTCCACCAGGATACAACCTTGCTCCATCAAGTAAATCATGTTCACCATGTCCAGTAAACCATTACCAGGAAAACGAAGGGAAAACATCTTGTGCGGCGTGTCCATCAGGAACTTCAACGCTCGAAAATACCGGTTCTAAGACCTGTTTTAAAGGTAAAGAGGAAACTCCAAAAAATAAGGTTTGAACGTGCGCAAAACGGTTGTATCCTTGTCTTCCCGGCTGTCATGCGGATTTCAGTTCTTATCCAATCAATTCTTCTCTTAATTTCGTCCTTTCTGCTTTTTCCTCATCCACGCATTTGGAGCGCACCTGTATACACCCATTTCAATAAAGGTTGTAGGTCGAAAACCATCGAACCTACGCGCTCACCTGAAAGGAATCATGGGTAGAATTTGATAACGATATAAAATCACACAAATATCCACATGACAATTCAAATCTAGCTTGCTCTCACCTTATACACCAAAGAACTTTATTTATTGATGCTGAAATCAAGACTAAAGCTGAAAAACAAGTGAAGATTTGCAACTTCCCATACTCTTTTTCCGTCTAGTGGCTTGGGCTTTAAGTCTCTCGTACGACAACCTTTTTTGAAATAGGTGTATTTAACCCCATTCTATCTTATTGTGATCATGGGTTCCCAGTGACCCACAAAGCTCTCTTCGCCCATTTGTATGCAAAGAGCAGTAATTTTATGAGTGAAACGGGCTGTGTCGATCGTACCATGACCGTGCCGTTTGTATATAAAAACTGTTGATTTTTTTGCCATGCCCGTGCGGTGCGGTACCCGCTTCCTTCTCACGCATAAGAAAACTCCTATTTATTTCACAAACTGCCACTTTATTTCCTTGTCTTTTTAGATGCAAAAAAAGCTGGTACTGGTCAAGATAAGTCTACCACATATATTGTTATTGCTGTTGTTTCGCTAGTAGTGGTGATAATCATTGTTGTCATCGTCTTCGTTTTCATTAAGCGTCATAAGAGGTTAGCAAGTAAAATAGCATAACATAAAATGAGAACTAGCCTCCTTGGTGTCTGAGAAACAGAAGGCGTCATAAGATATTCATGAGTTGCGTGTGGGGATTCCTGAAGGACGGACAAAAGCATAAGCGGAAGCATAAACGGAACGAGAAGCGCTCTTACGTCGTTGTGAAAATCAGAAAAGCGGAAACGAAAGTGCATGGAGACGGAAGCAGAAGCAGAAGGAACGGAACGACTCCGTTTTCTTATGCTTCCGTCTCTGCTTCTGTCGCTTATCATGTCGACGTGAAAATCAGACTAAAGTAAGCGGAAGCAGAGACAGAAGGATATACCAATCAGAAATTCTCTTGGGAGATAAAATTAATTGCTTGAAGGTGCATTTTCAAATTTATTCTTGATAAGTGTGAACTATCCGTGTTCTGATGCACATTTTACGTAACACTTGCGCGCGTTATTCCATGACCACTAGTGCTTTGCGCAAAAATAATTGGTACAGAGAAAATCGCCCTACAGGTACAAGCGGCAATACGAGCAACAAAATCGTGCAATAATTTGCGCAACATTGTTGCGTTGCAAGTTACTGAGGAAATGTTGCTCGTGTTACCACCCTACACGCAACAAATGTTCTGTGACGTCGTTTCGCCTACTTTTTACATCAGTCAACTGTCATCTTCTGGACACTCCAGTATAACGGATACCGCACTACTACGGAAAGAAGCTAAATACCCGACATAGAAATATACGTGCGCATTGGAAAATATCTGGAAAAATAAATATGCCAGTTTAGTCACGTTTTGAGTTCGGTACTGGAGCGTAATATTTGTCTGCTTCGCCGGCAAGCTGATTTGAACGCATGGAGTAATCGGTCTCGATCCTAAATTTCCACTGAAGTCAGGCTTAAATTTTTGTGGTTGCTGGCTTAGTAGCAAGGCACCACTACAGTATGTAAGATAGTCCGTCACTTCCGAAATACAAAGTGATCACAAAGTGAAAACGGAATTACCTCGAGGTTTACTCGAGTTCTTCTATTGAATTTGTGCCGTTAAAATACGACTTTTAAAGGACAATATTGTCCATTTACAGTCAGTAATTGTAAGGATTCCGTTCGAAAAACTAAATTATTAGCATGAGATGGAAAAAGGGCAAGATTTACGTTCAACATGGCTTCTACGAAGTGTCTACGGAACTGACACAGGTAACCCAATTCTGCTTCGATGCGCTTCATAATGACATCAGTCTTCAAAGCTCTTCAGTAGATATCTTGGTAAGTAGCAAAAGACGATGTTTTCTCTTTGTTTGTGCCTTTTTCTCTTTGTATGTACAGTTGTATGTAGAACAGCCTTCGACATTCGTTCCAAAAGTTTGTCGTCAAAGAACATTGAATGCTGTTTTGTAAACTCAACTTTGCAATCTCAATCTCAAATATCGTTCCTACTGTGCTAACTATTTTTCACGGTTTTTTGCGATCACTCTACACGTGCAGCCACAATTCTGAATACAAACTTAGCTGAAGTTAGCTAGGCATGTCTTATAACATTGAGTGGAGAGAGTAGGGGAGGAAAATGCTTTGCATTTCCCAAAGCAATTTCTCCAAGATAGTTGTTGACATTATAATTCTTTGTGATTTTTTGCATTTTATGTTTTGACTACCAGTAACCACATGTGCATGTCTTCATAGAGGGCTATTTTTTTGTTTGCTATTCGTACGGGAGTCAAAATTATATATTTAGATTTTCACAGTGATTCTGTATTATTTCAGTAAAGGAGATATGCTATTTTCGTTTAGATGAAGTAAGCGATTCTTGTAAGCTATGTTAAGGTGATTCAAAGTGATTCTACGAGTCTGTACATAGTAGGTGAACGGCTAGTCATGTCACGACACTTTAGAATTTTTTCAACTCGATCGTGCATGACCGCAAATGTCACGCACTTCAATATTAGGACTTCGATCTTCGAATTTCGTGCGCTGGCTCGTTTTCATGACAGCCTCGTTTTCATGGCACATTCTCGACTACGATAGATGGAGAGATAGATAGATAGAAAAGGCAAACGTAGACTCGTGCCGGCCTACGGCCTGGGCACGAGTAAATAGCCGACTTCCGAGATACACTTCACTCGATATATACAAAAGTAGATCAAGCTCAGTCATTCGTAAAAAGACAAAAGTTTTGTTATATGGAGGATATTACATGGGCGCGCGGAGATACGGATTTTATCTTCGAGTGTTGAAAAGATCTCTCACGAGAGATCTTTTCAACAAGAGAAGATAAAACCGTATCTCCAAGCAAACATGTAATATTCTATTTATCATATAATTATCAAATCAAGAGACAACAAACTATCTTTAGAGTAAATGCGCTCAATTAACCATGGTAACGATCTTTTCACTAGTGAAAAGAACATTTTATTTTCACTAGTGAAAAGAACAAGTTTTCGAAATTAAGAAATATAGGTATTTTACAAATAATGCCCTTTCGACACAGCGTCTCGTCTCATTAAGGAGGCTTCGTACAATTTCAATTCTCTAGTGTTCGACCGGTCAACTTGAAATGGCTGTAGTTCTTACATGAAAGCACCCACAGTTAGCGATTGAAAAGCGGAGATCTGCGTCAGCCTGTCAGACTCTAAAGCGATCTTTCTTTTTTTCACAAATGATTAGCCTGAAGGGTTTTCCATTCTTTCGTTCATTTTTTCTCATTTACGCAAGTGGTCAACTTTGCTTGCAAGACAAACGTGATTTGTTTACATCGGGGTTACCATAGCGACGAAACGATGACGTCACCGTTTTAAATTCCAAGCAATTTTACGCGTTTTTTGACCTAAACTTTTAAAACGGTATACAAGGCATTAATATTTAGGACTTTGGCTAGTAGCATATGAATTTTGGAGAAATTCGTATAAACAGATTTTCAAATATTCGAGGCGCAATTTCTTAACCCCCAAAATAATTAATATATTATCAGATTTCGACTCAATAATGTTAAAATCACAGCAGCATGACAACTCCTGGACTGCCTAAATGTTGTTCATATATCAGACTTCTTACAATCACTTTGAAATGTCGTGCATTTGTCTAAATTTTTCTATGCAGTTTACCGCTTGTCTGAAGCTCATCAATTTTGCGAGATATTAGAGGAAAACCATTTTTGACGATGTTCGATTTTCGCTATCTTAAAAACGTTGATCGATTTAATTATAACATCATTTAAAACTTCAATCTTATCCTCATGTTTAGTGTAGAAACCAAGTCCATTGGTACGCATTAAGTTGTCCATTGCGCCAAATGAAAATGTGCGGTGCGGTCAGAAAACAACTACTTCGAGTCACCTTAAATCGTTTTCCACACCCAACAACACAGCAAAATTTTCCCATGATGTCAGTTCCTAGCCTCCTCCGCAGGCAACTCTTTTGGGTTTCCTTTGGAATACAAACGAACGAGAAAGACTGAATGGGGCCCATCTTTCCCCGGCCAGAAAAAAAAAACAGGAATCCCAAAGAGTTGCCTGCGGAGGAGGCTAGTCAGTTCCAACAGTGTTTTTTTTATGCCACCTGTCAACCGACGCTTCGCGGGTCACGTGATGGTGCAAAGCCCTAATTCCCAGAATCGAACGGCTAGTTATCGGTTGTGCTTTCAACTCTCAGTTCCATGTAAAAGAAGTGCACTTTTACGGTTAATTGTTAAGGTTTTATATTGTGAAAGCTAGAATCCTTTCACAATGTTGTTGGGTTGCCGTGTTGTTCGAGGTCCAGACTGGAAATGGCAAGACCAAGATGGCGGCGAAGGATTTGTTGGAACGATCATAAACCTCACTCATTTTGACGATGGAACAAGCTTGCCTAATAAAACAGTGTTGGTTTGCTGGGACAGTGGTACTGTAACTAATTACGGAGCTGGTTTTAATGATAGTTACGACCTAAGAATATTGGACTCGGCTCCGTCTGGTAAGTTTATGTTATAGCTAGATGATGGCAGACCCGGCGGGAGGGAGGGACGACTCCATTGAAAAATGATTGCGTATGCATGCTTGTCATATCTCTTAGGGGTAAAAATCAGCGATTTGGCATCTTTTAATGTGTTTAAGTTGAAGTTTAGAGTTGAATAGCATTTCCTGGTCTCATAAAAGCCCATCGCTTATTATCTTGTTCTTAAATGGAAAGAATTTGCATGCCCAACAAAAGCGTGTCGACCATCCAATTTTATATTCATAATAATAACATTCATGAGCTTATTATCGCTGGTATATCTCTTAGGGGATAAAAAATCGTCCAGCCACGCTCTTCTCAAAGACTTCCGGTATCTTTTAGAAGTATTTTTAAACATGACCGACAAACATACCGATCCTTTTACAATGGAGTCCACAACAAATATTAGTTTGATTTGCGAGACAAAATACATTTGAAAACTTTAGGTTTGAACTTTAAGTCTTTGGAAGGTAGTGTAATATTTTTGCCTGTAGCAGTTGACAATATTCGTTCAATAATTTAAGGAATCAAAAGTGGATATTAAGATAGAACAGTTTTAAAGCAGGATGGATTGAAAATGGCGTTACTATCCTTCCTGATGGTCTAAAAACAATGACGTGAGACTAGTCGGGATCGCCTGATCTGCTAACTTGTTTATTAGACTTTGCACAAGAACTGTTTACAAGCTAAACAGGAGATGGGTCAGGAGTTCGTACAACAAGTTGAGATAGGGCCAGGCCAACCAGAAAGACTTTCCTTAGTCGGAGTGGCTGTCAGGAGGAATTCCTTACTCGACCACTTTCCTTACTAGCCTCGCTAGTTTGTGCAAAGACTAAGTGAGTGTGCGAGTGTAACTACAATTGCAAATATCGACAGCCATTAAAAAACAACTGAACTTAATCTAAAGTTCCTGTTTACATCACGTTTGGAGTCAAACAGAAACCACGTTGGTCTATTTGGGTTATAGTGAAAGAGGGTGCGTCACACAAGTCAAAACAATACACAAATCCTACAATCAAAATAGTCAAGGTTACATGTACAACACTTAAATTAAAATGCTTAACTAGTAAATTTGCTCAAAAATACATTGAGTTTAATAAATACATAATTACTGGAAATCTGTAGCGTAACATACTGGATAGGATACTTCTACTTGATACCAGCTCAATTATTGGATCTACTTCCTGTTTTATACGTTGAATACTCGACAAATACTCAACCAATTCTCGACTCGAATACTCGTCTCCACTTTGATGAAATATATATATGGTATTTGAAGTAGCATTTTCCCGGGGGGGGGGGGGGGGAGAGTAAAAAAAGCCTACCCTATTCAAGACAAATGAGAAGAAAATGGACCCTGGCCTAGACAAAAACGGCCGAGGAGGCGCTTTTTTGTTTATTTTGAATATCGTAATTATCGTACCTTATCTAAGACACAAAAAGATGATATGGCTTGGGATCTCGTCAAAATTATAGATCCCGTTTTAGACAATTTTGGGTAAAATGTATACCCTGTTCAAGACAGCAGGGCCAAAAACCATACCCTATCCAGCGGCACATACCCGTATAGCAAATATATGGGAGTACCCCCCCCCCCCCCCCCCGGAGCATTTTGTTTTATATATATGAATCTTACTTCAATAAATTATTTATTATATCCACATCCACTGGATTCTGAGAAAAATATAATTTTAATTATTTTCAAGTTTAAAAAATATTAATGGAAAAATAATTGTTAAAGATTACTTTCGGATTTCGAGGACGTGACAAATCGCACGAAACAGTAATCAAGCATAAAATAGTCAATAAAAAAGGTCACAGAATATCACAAAAAGTGTTTATAAGCTTAATTAGCCCTCATGAGGACTGTAAACAAACCGGCAAATAGCAACATTTTGGGTAAAAATCTGTATTAATAATGAGTGAAAAATAAAAAAAATGTACTTCTTACCATCAAATACTTTCATTCCAAACGTTGTTGCTTTTGTTGTTGTTGTTGTTGTTGTTTTGTTGTTGTTGTTGTTGTTGTTTTGTTGTTGTTGTTTTTTATTTTTTTTATTTTTTGGAGTTTTGTTTTCTAGTAAAGATTTTATTTCGTTCTCAGTTCGGCAAAACGCTCCGCCATTTTGATTTTCTCTACTCATAGGCAAGGCGCATTTTCGAAAAATCAGATACCTTGAGGCATTTTGGGGTAGAGGCTGGTAACATAACTATTCTAAACTGATTTTTCATGCTGAATGCGAATATGACTGTTACCAAGACGTATTCTGTAATCTTATACGTGTAAGACGTGTTTTGTGAATTGCTGCAGTCATTTCAATTAACGGCTTTTTCATGTAATTCCAAAAGTTCCCAAACTTAAAAACAATTACCGTAGCTGGAAAGAGCATATCAAAATCAGTAAAACTGTGAAGTTTGAAGGACATCAGTTGAAAAATCAAGGAGATACGAATATCTATACATGGTAAACTGTACATGCAGTGATAAATTAGAACGTATCGATTTTTATAAATAGGAACTTAAAATATAGATATAGGTGATTACTAATTGTTTTTAATTTTGCGAGTTAACTAGAAATTTTTTGAGAGATTTTTTTCACTGAAGTAAAGAGGATAAAATGTTTAGCCAGCTTTGAACATGGTAATCATAGTAATCAAGTATCTGTAAGTACGTGTAAGTGCAAGTAGTTCAGATAGCCACTTAAGAAGTTTCTAGGAGTTTCTGGGAGTGGATTTTATTTTTGACGAAGTGTTACAATTGTTGTCATTGCGGACATTACGAACGTACGCTATAAGCCAAATTTAGTTCTATTTTTTGGTTAAATTTTGTTCATTTTTTTATAATGCTACATGCATCCCATTCTGAAGATAATCTTGGATTGCTCCTGCTGCAGGGCATGAAGTGGATAATATGTAACTCACATGAATACTGTGTTTTTCTGTTTCTTCAGTACAATAATATTTTTTTGAAAGTTTTTAATCAAAATATACCATTTCATGTTTCAGGAGTTGAATTTAAGGATTTTACATGCGATGGATGCTCGCAATCCAATATTGCTGGAATGCGATGGCATTGTACTCAGTGTTCTAACTTTGACCTGTGTAATGTATGTTACATGAATGATGTCCACGACAAGACACACAAGTTTCTAAGATATGATGTGTCTAATGACCGATCAAATGGGTATGTGTCAATCATTTTTAACTCGTGGATTGCAAATCCACGGGTTATTATTGTGAGGGATCAAGACGTGACTAGACGTTTGTTCCTTTAAATTGCGTTACAGTGTGCCTTAAATTACGTCACAATGCCAAAGTTCATAGTAGAGCGGTTTTCGTATGAGTGGGAAACTGACCGTACCGTACCGTACCGTGACCGTGTCAGTGCCGTAATGTCTATAAAAACATCAGTTCGGAATTCCTGCCGTAACCGTACCGTGCATTGACCGTAACTGGTACGTTCAGTTTCTCACTCATACGAAAACCGCTCTATTAACAAATTAAAATGAGTTTATCATTAACCAACTTTGTTCCACCTTTCTAAAGAGCACGGATTTTAGTCTGGAGCGACAGCTTTGAATGGGCTGGTACACTGGAAAAAAAAATTAACATCTTTGATTTTCTTCTTACTATATTTTCCCAAGATACTCAACTTTTAAAAATGCGCATCAGATGTTCGCTAGGGCTTATAAGGACTTTAAAGGTAACAAAAATAAAGCACTATATTTAGCGTCAGTAGTTCCTTCAGCTAGAAGCTGACGGTGCGCTCTTTCCGTTTTAAAGCTATTTAGAGCTCCTTCAGCTAAACAGAAATGGGAAGAAATTGAAACAAATGTGAGTTTGACTGGGAATCAAACGCATTACGGAACGTTTGCATTAGACTGCGAGCAGTCCCTCCTTTTCCCTCCAGAAACAGTAAAAGTGAGCGGCAAGAATACCTGGACGAGCGAAGAATGGGTCTACTCGCAGTCTATCTGGCGTCATGCAGAGAGCCACGCACTATCCAACTGAGCTACACTTGAAATGATTTCAATCTTCAACAGGGTCAGTGTTGGTCAGCGTTCATCTGCAACAAAACTTCAATCCAAAGGACTTTTCCCTTCTGCTATAGTTGAAAAAGGTCGAGATTGGAATTTTGGAAGTGACAGTGAATTAAGTTCCATGAAAGGACACATTGTTGGCCTAACATCTTTTGAGAATGTGCCACGAAGTGCAGTAATTGTGAAGTGGGGAGGGACGTCACTGGAAACACCCCACAGAGTTGGCTTTCAAGGAAAAGTAAGTTCTTTGATTATCACAACAGAACCTGAGACCGAAATGAACATTTGGGAATCTGTTAGTTAGATGATTTTAAGGTGATTCGACTGTTTTCTAAACAGCGTACCTTCCAAGTTTGAGCCGCTAGTACAACGTCATAAACCATTCAATTGAATAATGGTTATTGTAGCTGACCTAGATAAAGATGAAAGTTTGCTGTGAACTAGGTGTGGTCGTGATCGCAGTTACCATAGCAACACAAGGACGCCATCGCGATCTTTGAATATAGCCTTATTTCTTAATTGTGACCAGGAAAATTTTAGAAGAATCGCTTGACAAGAATTATGCCTTGAAGCTTACAGTTATTATTCAATTGAATGGTTTATGACGTTGTACTAGCGGCTCAAACGTGGAAGGTACGCTCACTAGAAAACACGGTCGAACCAACTTAAAGAAGCGCGTCTACGTGGACGTTTCAAACAACAATTGCACAAATTTTTCGTATTCCAAACACGATAACGTACCAATTAAGCAGGCTCTCCACTCATCGCAGAAAGCACTCGCAGTGATCATTTTATTCCCAACGGGTACTCGTTAGCTCGCTGCGAGTGCTTTCAACGAGGACTGGAGAATGCCTTTAGGACTTGTATTCCAAATTGTCTCAGTTGTTGTTTGGAACATCTACGTAAACAGGCTTTTTTAAATCGTCTAATTGACAGATTTCCAAATTAATCTTCACTTTGGTCTCAGTTTCTATGTTTTGAAGGGTCCATATTTGTGCCAATAAGTACATACAGTTTAATCTGTAAAAGAAGATAAATGTGAGCCCGAAGATCTGAATTTTCTGGGAGGGATATTCCTATACTTGAATCTGCCATTAACTAACGGACACCTCCGGTAAGCAGACACTAATTTCTAATATAGGAAGTTCGACTATATAAGATTTTTATGGCTGCCATGTTTGTGGGCAAGTACAATAGAATGTTTTTGAATTACAAAAGATTTCATTTCTCTTGGGAAAAAAAAGCTCTTTTATTTTGACCACAAACGTGGCTGCCATAAAATCCCTCTATATTTAATTTGAAAAGGAGTGTTGGTGGAATGTTGTCACATCGTGAATTTATGTCAACGATTTCCCCCGGAGTAAATTCATCCCAAGGTTTCAACTCAGTGTCCGGTGATTGTTTCTTTCGTACATGATTTTCAAGTAAGACGTTCAATTTTTCAGCCAGGAACAAAATGTAAAGCCATGATGAGAATGGGACAGAACTGTACTGATGCATCAATAAATGTGCGCACCATCGGTCTTATATGTATAGTATAAAGAACGAGAGAGAGTGTTTTATCGGATATAAAGATCCGAGCCGTAGGCGAGGATCTTTATACCGATAAAACACGATCTCGAGTTCTTTATACGGCTTAAAAAACTCCAACACATATTAGAGTTGTTCTCTAAAAGAAAATCAAAAATATCTTCATTTATCTTGGTGAAAATTGAGGTTAAAGTTGATGTAAATTAGGCCGAATCTTTATCAGATATAAAGACACTCGTCACGGTCGCGATTTTCATTGTGTTTGCCTTATGAATTATTAATGAGTTTTTTAAATGTTTATCTGAAATCTTTATTATTTTTTTATATCGACACTAGGTTGACGTACATATAATTGAAACACCTGGCGATGGACCATTTTACTACAGAGAGCACCTTCCTGTTGTCCGTGTAGCTCTTCCTCCTCTATCCGGTGTACAGAACCTGAAAGAGGGAGACAGAGTGACCATTCATTTAGATGAAGATACATTGAAGCTTATGGCAGATGGTCATGGAGGATGGGTTCCAGGAATGGAAAAGGTGTGTTACATTCTCTTTCTTGTTTTTTCTCTCCTGCCTGCCTGCCTGCCTGCCTGCCTGCCTGCCTGCCTGCCTGCCTGCCTGCCTGCCTGCCTGCCTGCCTGCCTGCCTGCCTGCCTGCCTGCCTGCCTGCCTGCCTGCCTGCCTGCCTGCCTGCCTGCCTGCCTGCCTGCCTGCCTGCCTGCACCTCTTCCTCCCAAACGTAACTCCCCCGTTTGTCCCTTCCACCTCTCCCGTTTGAATCATTTCCTAACCTTTAGCTTTTCACTCATAGACTTTGTAATTTCTTTAAAGACAATTGGTCAGGTGGGCAAAGTTGATAAAGTAGACGATGATGGCGACGTTCATGTTGATTTTGGAATATATACTTGGGTCTTTCATCCAGAGGCTTTAGTCAAGGTACAAACTGTAAATTTGACCATTTACAAATGCAGTATTATACCGTGAAAACAATCCATGAACCTCATAAAATGGTATTGATTGTTCAAACTGTAACGTTAATGAAAACGTTTCAGATATTCACCATATTTGCTTTTTCGTTATTCGTTGCATAGACTTTTCGTCACAAACATTGAATTTCCTAACATAAGATGACTTTTCCTACTGAAGAAATGGAACTTCATGACCTTTATACTATGGAGTTTTGTTCACGAAGAAAGAATGGTCTGCTTAAGCAATATAAAATGCACGCGCATATTTCTGCATTGTGATATAAACAGGTAGAATGTACCCTGGGTCCCAGAGGAATTTTCAAATGATTTGTCCAATCAGTACTTCAGAAAGAAATCCCTCTGGAACCCAGGGTATGGGAAATAGCGCAAGAGAAAAGTAATTTAAGCTTAGGAACACGAGGCGTAGCTGAGTGTTTCTCTTGCTTTTCGAGTGCTCAACATCTTCCAGAGTATGTATATCACAGTACATCGAGAGTTTTTATATCACAATTCCGAGACATAATGATTATTTCACATTGCTTTCATAGAATCGGAAGTATTGTTGACGGTTTTGTGCGAGTCATTCCTTTTATATGAAGATGTTAGCTGGCCAATCAGCATACGCGTTATATATATCTCAAATGTTTTATAATTATTATACCAACAGGTGCATGATTTGAGACCAGGTGACAAAGTCAGAGTTGTAAATAACAAGAATCTTGTGATGAAGTATCAAGAAGGTCATGGAGGATGGAATAATGACATGGAGTCGGTACGTGCGATTTCAATGGAACCCCGTTGAAACAATAATAGCAATTATAACATTTAAATCCACTAGAGTCTTCGGTAGCTCAGTTTGCAGAACGTCTGACCGTTACTCAAAAGGTCGCGGGTTCAAAACCCATCTGAAGGCTTGGATTTTTTCTGAGCCCGCTGTTTCACACTCAAAGAAACATACACATATTTCTAATATCTTTCGGGGTTCCAATTCCATGCATAGATTAATAACATTAACAATAATAACATTAAAGTAGACACCAAAGGACCAACTAAGTGAGATTTAGTCCGCAAATTCCGTATATTTATAATATGATCAAATGCGCCAATCGTCTTGATATTCAGATTTCTGTCCATTCTACAATGGCAGGTATTCTTTCTCTTATTATGTAGCCAAGAACCCGAGTTGTACGTTTCTTTGTTTTGTTGCAGGCGTTAGGTAATCAAGGTTTAGTGGTCAGTGTTGTTAAAGATCGAGCTGATGCTCTTGTCAACGTAGCTGGTCATCGTTGGTTGTTTAATGCTGCTGCACTTGTGCTTGAGTCCAAAGAAGAAGAACGACAGCCTCCTGGTGTCAGGACTGAAAATGCTGAAGATACTGATAAAGGTTATTTTGAGTTTGATTACTGAATACGCCAATTTTATAGTGGGAATAAAATACTACTATTACCAACACCAACAGTATCTCTGCCACTACCAACAACAACCTAACACCATCACCACAAACCGAACACCAAAATAACATCATTACCAACAACAGCAACAACAACAACAACAGTTGCAGCAGCAGCAGCAGCAGAAAAAAGTATCACCAACACCACCATTAACTTAACCAACAAAACAACTAAGCTGACCAAAACGTATGAAAAAGGAATTTGTAATAAAATACATGACACAATGCAAAAAAAGGGCAACACAAGGCAAAAACCTTGTATTTCGATGGCTTCGATTCTCACTTTTCTAACAGTTTATATGACTATTACACTAGAGTTTATGCTAGCTGTGAGCACTACTCTTGTCTATAAGGGGCTAATTATCAACAATTGTTCTAATGTCGTTCAATCTAATTCTGTTACAGAAGCACTCTTTCAAGCGCTTCTGGAGTCACTAGAAGAATGTGCGGATGGCTTTGGAACAGTTGAACAGCTAGTACTCGCCTCGACTCTTGGGGACCTTGATAAAGTGAAAAAAATCCTTGAAAAAGATAAGTCATTGGTAAGTCCTGCTCACTTCACTGGCACTGCAACTTACTCGCAATGCATTCTTCTCTTTTCAAGACATTTTGTTGTTGCAGCTGCAGAGAGAGTAGCAGTTGCCGTCAAGCAGATCACGCGTAAAATAATTGACTCAATTGCAAGGCAGCAACCAGGATTAACAAAAAATAATTGCAATGAATAACTGGATGCTTTCTCTGGTATCATAAGCAGCCACAAGCTTATGGAAGATCAGATTAAAAATTGTAGTACCTAACAGCTTAGAACGGATTTCGTACGAGTGTGAAACGGACCGCGCAGTGCAGTGACCGTGTTAGTGCCGTAATGTCTATGAAAACATCCGAGATTCGTGCCGGCGTGCCCTTGCGGTGCCGTTTTACGAAATCTAATCAAACGTTACTCGACGCGAGAACATGACATGATCACATTTGTTCGTTGCGTGACTACCGTGACGATGCCGACATTTT